>JAKWJA010002489.1:58071426-58171435 GCA_027704765.1 Solanum habrochaites | reverse complement strand
GGAAGGTAGGATGGGTGAATTGTGTTCTGGTGGAAGGAGTAGAGGGGAGCGCCATCAATCGGGCGTGTCTCCCCTCCCTTATTCCCCACTCGGGGGCACAAGAAGAAGCGACCAAACACAAAAGAAAGACGGGCAAAAAAACGAAAAGAGAAAAACAAGAAAGGGGGGAACAGAGCAAAAGGGAGCGTGGAGAGCGGAGACGGTTATATGGGAAAGGTCAAGAGAAGAGGGTACTTACGAAGGGCCCAGATGGAAAAAGGGGAGTGTAGCTAAGCACCAAGAGGGGAGGGGTTGAATTCGCGGCTCTGAGGAGGGGTGTCGCGGAGGGTGTGATGGGGGCGAAGGTGGCAGGATGCGGAAGGGGCGCGTGCCCTCAGGTTGAAAGACTGTTTCCCCTGGTTAGGCGTGGGGTCTCGGGCGGCGCGAGAGGGGCGCCTGGTCGTGTGAATGATAAGTCTCGGGGGTAGATGGAAAAATACAACGGACCGCGACCGTCTTGCGAGGGTAGTCCGTGCTGGGGGGGGTGGAGGTCGCGGAGGCGGGGCCGATATGCTGTGGGTGGGGGAATGATCAAGGTCGGTCCTCTTTTAAGCGGTGTGGGGTTGGGATAAGGTGGGGGGAGTGAAAGGGGAAAGTGCGAATGGGCGTTAGCGCTGAGCACTGTTGAGGGGTGGGTCGGGTTGTCTCGGGGAGAGAGACCCCTCTCTCTCCTTTCCCGCCCTTTAGGAACCCCCCCTCTCTCGGTGCCCCTCTTTCTTAACCCCAGTCCACTGCCGTCATCGCGGAGAATCCTGGAGAGGCGTTTTCGTAGCTGACACGAGAACGATACAGCTTCCTCGACCCTTCGCCCTGGGGAGGGGACGGTCTTGTATTATCTGTGTCTCTTTTTTCTTCTTGCCTCTTCTTCTTTTCCTTACGTCGTTGAGGTTAACGGGGTCGCGGCGTGGTCTCCGGAGGATGCAATTTGAATGGGAGGGTCGAGTGTGTCAGGTCGGGGAGTTTGAAGTCTCGGTAACAGAGAAGTCGTTCCCGGCCTCCGAGTCGGGTAAGAGTCAAAGCTTTCGGCGCGGTGGATGGGCGGGGGAAGGGGGGGATGGTCGTCGAGGGTGTCCATGGGGTGAGGAATGTTGTTCCCGGGAGATTAGGGGTGGGGAGCGAGCCGTGGAAATAGGGGTGTGTCGGAGGGGTGGAGAGAGTGGAGGGTTTATTAGGTGAAATCGTACAGCGGATGCGGTAAAGGAAAGGGTGGTTGGCATGGAGGGGGGGACAAAGGGTGTAGGGAAAGTGATTGGGGAGGATGCCGGGCCGAAAGCAGGGGCGGATAAGGGAGGGCGGGGGGGGGAAAAAGGGGGGGATGCTGTATCGCGTCCCTGTGCGAGTTGGGTGCGGTGGACATGGGGAGAAAAGAAAGGGGCGTTAGCCAACCGAGAAGGGGGAAAAGGAGTATTGGTGGCTGGGACGGGAGAGAGGGGAGCGGGGTGGGATCGAGGAGGTAGGTAGGTGTAAAAGGGCGGCAACGAGAGGGGTGACGGGAATGGGCAGGGTAGGGGGTTGGGGTCATGGATTGTGAGAACGGGTGTGGGTAGTGAATCGGAAGAGGGATGGGTGCGGGGTTGGGCACTGGGGGCGGCCCGGCGAGCGAATTGCACTGGAGCGGGGTGTTTAAGATGTCAGTTGTGGCCGAGAAATGTTTAACCACGATTTGAGGCGGGGGAGCGGGTCTAGGGGTGGGGCGGGTTGGGGGAGTAATAGGGAGAGTCTCAGACCGGCCGGGCGGGGGGGGCCTGGAGGTCTTGGCCGGACTGGTAGGACGGGGGGACGGCACGCCGCGGCCGGGCAATAGGAGCGGGGGGCGTAGGAGGGTTAGGGTTTGTTTGTAGTGGGGTGGGGTTCGCGTTTCCGGGCTAAGCGCTGATTCTGGGAGTTGGGAGATGCCGAGGGCGCATGATGATCCGCGGCATCGGTGACTAAGGAAAGACGTGTGAGGGAGTGGTGGGGGGAGGGGTGTTGATAAACAATCGGGAAAGTCTGGGTAAGCGTGGTGAAAAGGGGGTGGAAAGGTACAGAGGAGCGGAGGGGGGCAGTGGGGCCGGTGTGGTGCGGGGGCTCGAGGCGCACGGTAGAGGGTGGGGGCGCAATACGGGTGGGTGGAAGGGGAAGGGGGGTGCAAAGAGGTAAGGTGGGAGGGGGGGGGGGTGGACTCGAAGGGTGCGATTGGCTCCGACAAGTGGGACTGTGGACTGTGTGCGGGTGGTTGGGGTTGCGGCCACGATGGGGTGCGTGGTGGGGGGTCGTGGCGCGTATACGGAGGGGAATAGGTGGGAATACATCTCACACACCTTCATCACGAACTCTTATTACAATCATGCTCAGTTAGCCCTTGTCATCATCACTCCTTTTCATCAATCGAACACCTTCAATGCAATTATACGAACCAGAATCAAAGGGAGTACCATATTCTATAACCGTTTGTTACTCTGATCTTCAATTACTTTCACACAACTATACTCTTTAAGACTTTCTTTACCAATAAGCTTGTCCTTTTGGTATCTATCAATTTCCTTGGACCTTAAGATGAAATCATCGGTCTATTTAGAACCCTTCGAGATACACTTCTTAACTTAACACATTACTATTATACCAATAATTCACCACTAAAATCTTTCTTATGCGCGCGTCTTAATCCCAAACATTTGCAGTAACAACCTAGTTGGTTTCTCAAATGTGAATGCAACATAGAATCTCATTATACAAGTATTTTATACAACTAAGATATTTTTAATTAGTTAGTATTCATTTGGAAATCAACATATTTGTTTCAATGTACCACTAGTATCATACTGTAAAAAATATAAGATCCACCACTAGAACATATCATAGTTACTGAGAAGCTCATAGCCAAATAGGTTACACATTTGTAAACATCGAATAACTGTAAAATACCACATAATCAGTTCCATATCTAGCCCAAGATATACGTATCCTTGCGTCGGCAGTCCAATATAAAAATTATAACTCCGTATCTCCTAACCAAGTAGCAATGCGATACTGTTGTAGTAGTCGTATCAGACACTTCTTTGATATACACAATTTATGAAATTGTAGTATTTCTAACCTCAAATGGTGCATCATTATTCTCATTATTTTCTAAGAAACCCTTTAATCATTCCACTTTTTATTGTTAAACAACTCTAAATATCATATATACCATACAAGTATTATTCACTTTACTAGGGTAACTAACCTTACACAACCCTCTTCAAATTATTAAGCATTCTAAATCTAATAACTACATTATTTCTATAAGTATATTACTTCACCTTAATACCAAATCTAACATTTAAGCCATACACGACATCAATTACTCATAAGAGGTAAAACACATAAGCCATCACTATAAGTGAAAGGAATGAAGTGAAGTGATAAGATGTCACGCCTCGAGCCTACACCCTGAGAATGAGTGGCACTCGATGACCATTGCTGGCGTCGAGTGAAACCTTGGCCTGGATTACTCAGCTCAGCGGAAGGCAACAATCATACTTATATTAATGAAACAACTTAACTAAACTGAATAAAAATGTTATTTGGAATGTTTTAAAAATTTAAACATTCAAAACTGGCCAAAATGGTAACCAAGTTTTTAACTTAATAATGAAAAGTAAATACTATTGGACTACTAATTGTCTATGAAGCCTCTAAATTGACTGAGATGAATGTCGGGACAAACCCTACAACATTCTATTGAACTAATCTAGAAAGCAATAAAAAGATGTCCTTCGGAATGCAAGAAGGTTCACCAATTGACTTTGGAGTGCTCAACTGGATCAATGGTGCACTGGATGTCGATCCTTTTTACCTGCGTCTGCATCATGATACGATGCAGACCAACTGGCATCAGTACATTGAATGTACACGTATGCAAATTGGAAATCTAAACAACACATAGGATTGAAAAGGAGTAAGAATGAACACTTACCTTGATTCTGCTCAACTCATAATCTACTAACTCATATTCAACATATACATAGTTTAAAAGTAATTACAATATAAAGAAATGTTGACGAAAACATGCTAAAACCTCTGAATGTATAAAAGTATACCCTAATATCTTAATAGATATTAATATATCTTATACAATAATTATGTATAATGAACATCCAAGTACGATGTATCTGAAAATAAATACTACTGCTGTGGGAGATTTCTATAACCGCTACCATCACTTAAGAGCTACACTGTGATACAAGTTACTCGGCCCACTCTGCCCGAGACTCCTACCTTTCGCTGAGTATAGTACCTGAATTGCCTGAATGGATCCACCACTCGTGAAACTATGATAGTGTTTTATCTTAAAATGTATGACCCTATTCTACCCGATGGCACATGGTTTACATGAGACTTGAGTTAATCCATATATATTGTATCTATAACCACACTGTCTCTTATGTTATGGTAAAACATCATTTAGTGTTTTTGAGATCTGTCTCAAACATAGCTTTAAAAATTCTAATCATAGTTTTCCTCTTCCTTCTATTAAAAACTACCATAGGCTATGTTGTAAGTATAAACTTCGGTTTTTTCTCAAAAGTTCGAAAACTTTTAGTTTTAAAGCACTGAGGGACGCTTAGTTTTCCCCTTTATAACTCTTGAGATGAACTCAACTTTTTATATTCTTTTTGCTTACTCAAACTGAAAGCTTAGGGAATACTTTATTTTCCCTAATGCAGTTGAGATTTAAAGCTCAACTCTTTAATTCGAAACCTTAAACAAGTTAAAAAAACGTTTGTTTAAAGACCTTTGAATGCTTTAGAAACTTACTTTTTGACTTTGCTTCTAACTTTCAAGCTTGACTTTAACTACTTCCTTGACTTTGATCTCACTTTTCCTTTATTGATTATGGATTCAGGATATGATTTCATGTTTTGGAGGGTGATTTATGATGTTTAGATGTACTTTAAGGTGTTGGAATCAACTAGGAATGATAGGTTACATCACTTAAGGAAAACTAGTTACGAGAGAGAGGGAGAGATCGGGGCCTCCAGGGTCGTGGCTGCGCCTTTGCGCTAAAATCCTGCGGCCAGACACTATCCTAAGGAAATCTCTGCGTGCCCTCCAGGTCTTTACGAACGAATCTGTCCTGAGTGCTCTGGTAGGCGCGGCGCCCCAGTCCCATGTCAGATTAATTTTCCATAATTTTCCTCTGATTTTTAATTCTAAACCTCCCAAACATTCATGGATCTTCTCACAAACATTTAGGATCATGAATTTCACAATAGAGTAGACCCAAAAAGTTTGGAAACATGAATCAAAACTACTAGATATGAACTACAATTCGATCAACAAAAATTTCACAACTTGTCGTCAAGAACTCCCATATTCATCATACCATATACACTAGCTGAATTTAAACAAATTGGGTGTGGATGGAAGGACCCAACACCGAATGATCTCAATAGCCTCGTAGGTTCACCCACGATGAAATCCACGCAATGATCTTGGAGTTCTTGAGCTTCCTCTTCTTTTCTCTTATCTCCCAAACCTTAAGTTTTCTAAATTATGTATTGATTTGGGGACTTGGTCTTTACCTCCCCCACCACTACTCTCCGCCCCTTGCAAGAATTTAGGAAATCCCATGTTGAAAGACAACTTCGCCCTTACTAAAATCTGGATTGGACTTTTCTTAGTCCAACAACACAACTTTCGAAAAATATTCTCCTCCCCATATACAATTTGATTTGTGCAACCTCGGCGCCATTGAAAATAACCAAGGGATTTCCAACCATATAAAGAAATCATCCAAACTCATCATGAGCTGGGAGTTATGACCGTTTGAAAATGACCAAACCTTACTTTTGAGAGCTAGAAATTTTCTAGATTTCCTTACTTAATTACGAAAATATTTATTCTTGGTTTCTTAGGTTATTCTTAGATGTTTCAAATTATAAGATGTGATAATATCTCCCCCTTGGGAATATTCCTCCTTAAATGAGAACTCTTTCACTAAGCTAACAGTAGTAACACCTGTTCAGCACTCAACAAACAAAAACAAGTAATAACATACTTACATATAGTCTTAAATAAGTGATAAGAAGAGAATTTATTTCCTTGATCTGCATTTTCTACGGATTCAAAGATATGTGTATATCTCTTCTTCATATGCTCTTCAGCTTCCCAAGTCGCTTCTCAACGAATTGGTTCTCCAAATGGACCTCTTGACTCACACTTTCTTTGGTCCTGCAATTTGTGAACTTGAGTCTCCGAAAATCTGAACGGAATTTCTTCAAGAATGGTATCCTTAATCCAACAATTCCTCTGTGGGTACTATTAATGGAAGGATAACCCAACCTTCTTCAACATATAAATATGGAATACCGGATAAGGGCGCGTCCTAACTGTTGGGGTACTCCAACTCATAATCCACATTGCCCACTCTCTTGGAGATTCTATAAGTTCCAATGTAACCCGGGACTAAGTTTCCCTTTCTTAAAACCAAACACTCACAAAACCCTCATCGGTGAAACTTAAGATACACCAATATTTTTTCACCTCAAACTTTAACTGGCCCTCCTCCGAACATATGTTATGAACTTTGGACTTTGTTCGTCTTCAATCTTCCTTGAATTTCAGTCATTCACCTTCTCCATAGCTTGTGACTATATATATGTTTTACTATCAATCGTGCTTCAACCTACTTCGAACCAACCCAGAGTAGATCTACATCTTCCCCATAAAGATTCATCAGAGCCATTTGGATTCTCAAATGTAACGTTTTTGTTGTATAAGCGAACTCATGAGAGGTATGTGTCATCCCAATTCCCTTGAGGTCAATTTCACCAAGCCTCAACATAACTCCTAAGATCTGGATAGAACACTCTGCTTTCATCAGTCTGAGGAATTAAACACAGTACTTAGTTCACCTTTTGACCCACTGAAACAGTTCTCTGGACAATGCTGGTTATCCAGAGTTGTCAGAAATCGATGCCCCTCTATCTAAAATAATGTAGACTGGAACTCCATGAAGTATTACCACTTCTTAAAGGTATAACTTTGCATAATACTCTACCGAATATTTAGTCTTTACTGGAAAGAAATGGGCTGACTTTGTCATTCTGTTAACAATCACCCGAATAGAATCATGTTACCTTCGAGATCTTGGCAATCTCGTGATGAATTCCATATTAATCATCTCCCACTTCCATTCCGAAAGTTTCATATTCTGAGATAAACCTCCAGGCCATTGATGCTTCACTTTCACTTGCTGACAATTCAAACATTTGGCAACAAAACTCAACAATATCCTTCTTCATACCTTTCCACCAAAATACCTCTCTCAAATCACAGTACATCTTGTTGGAACCCGGATGAATGAAATATATGGAGCTATGAGCCTCCTCCAAGATACACTCTTGGAGTCCATCCACCTTAGGTACACATAATCTACCCTGGTACTTTAGAACACAATCTTCCCTTGTGCAAAATCCAATACTCTTTGCTTATAGACACATGCTTTCAAATCAAGCAAAATAGGGTCTTGGTCTTACTTCTCTTTCACACCTCTGACACTAACGATGATTCGAGCCCATGGTCGCCACTGATGGACTCCCGTGGATCTATAAGTTTAACATCCAGACTTGCAAATTGCGTGCACAGTTTAGAATAACCCGGATCTTCCTTCTTTGACTGGATAACTTCCCATGGACCAATCTGCTTAAGGACATCAACACACCTAGCCTTACCTGGTCCGTATAGCATTTCCACCGTCTTAAAGTAATTACAACACCCTTTGTATTGTCTAAGTTGATCTCTTTTTGAGTTACCACATTCGGAGGCTCCTAACGAACAGTAATATATCAACATGACCACCATATAGAGTCGTGGAGCATATCTTCGAAGCCAACAATACTGGCAATGTAATTCTAAGTCATGAGTTGGATAATTCCTTCAATATCTTCAACGTGTCCAGAGGCCAATAGCTAAACCTGTCCTTTCTTCTGCAATCAACACACATCCCAAACCAAACTACTTGACGCATCATATTACCACACACCTGATTACCCTCTGGTAAGGTCAGAAACTGGAGTAGTAGTCATCTCTTTTTAAACTCTTGTGAAAGCTTTCTTCTTACAAGCTTCAGACCATTGAAACTTGAACTTCCTTCTTCAGTTAGCTTGGTCCAAAGAAGATAGATCGTGAGAATCTTGATAAAGCTCTATATTCCAACCAAAGCCCAAGAACTTCCTATATCTATTCGAATAGTGGTCTTAGTCACTCTAAACTGCTTCAATGTTCTCTATTTCAAATCTAACCCCTACACCAAAAACAATGTGGTCTAAGAATGCCATAGACCTAAGCCAAAACTCCACTTGGAGAACATGACATATAACTCCTTATCCTTCAAAGTCTGCTAAACAATCTTGAGGTGACTAGCATGATCTTCTTCATTCCTTGAATAAACCAGTATGTCATCAATGAAGACAATGACAAACAAATCTAAATATGGTTTGAAAACTCTTTTCATAAGATCCGTGAACGCTACAGGTGCATTTTGTCAAACAAAAGGACATAACCAAAAATTCATTATGCCTATACATTGTTCTAAATGCTACCTTTAGAATATCGTATTCCGTTACTTTCAACTGATGATAGCCTGATCTGAGGTCAATCTTGGGAAACAAAAGCCCCCAACGTTTGATCTAAGAGAATCTCATCTATCCTTGGAAAGATGATTTATTCTTTTATTAATTGGTCACTTTATTCAAACTGACAATTTAGTCTATACATATCAAGTGACCCATCCCTTATTCCTAGCAAACAAGATCAGCGCGCCCCAAGGTGAGACAACTGGGTCCAATGAACCTTTGTATACAAATCTTTCCCCCCCCCCCTTTTGTGTCTTTTATCTCTTTTTAAATCTGTTTGTGCCATTCTATATGGTGGAATAGATATAGGATGATTATTTGGGATGATGTTTATGATAAAGTCTATCTCTTTTTTCTGGAAGGGCTCCGATAGATTATCGAAAAAGAATTTTAGAAACTCACTGACTATAGGAACTAATTGAAGGGAAGGTACCTCAAAAATTGAGTCATTAACTCGGACTAAGTGATAGATAAACCTCTTAGAAACTAACTTTCTTACCTTTAGGTATGAATGAAACGACCTTTAAGCACTGGTGAACTATTACTCCACTCTATAACTGGTTCATTAGGAATCTAAAACTTAACAACTCGAAATCTGAAATCTATTGATGCATTACAGGCATGGAGCTAGTCCATACCTAGAATGACATCAAAGTCTACTATGTCTAACTATATTAAATCATCCATGGTACTCTTGTGACTGACGAAAACAACACAATCACGATAAACTATTTTGGTTAAGGAATGGATTTTACCTAGCCTGGTCCTTGACTAGTGACTGGTTCGCTTAAGTTGCTCAAGAGAATAATTCCCTCAAAGTTCATATCAACTACGGAGTTTACAAAAGATTAACTGACATCTAGGTTTTAATGCATAAATAGTCAGGTCAAGACTCGAGTCCCATACCAGTTTCCCTTCCAACATCCTGATGAATCTCTGTTCTTGGAGTTATTGAGATCCCTACAGTAAATTTGTTTCCTCTCCGCCAGTACCAGAAGTATGCTCCGCTAGTGCAGTCCTATTTTGGAGCAACTAATGAAGATTGAAGCTCTATCCTCCCCCATTAACCAACCCCCTAACCACCGCCCGTCCTTGCTTACCTTGGGACATTATGGTGGGTCCTGAAATGCTGGCCTGACCACACTGAAAAAACTCGCAGAGCCTCACAATAAGCCTTCAGAGTGATTGCTACAACAGTTGACGCTGACAGGAAATTTACTATACTACCTCCTTGCGCCACACAACCATGTTGGAATATGCTGTCTAATCCCGGGAGTTCTTGACCATGCTTCTCAACTCTGTCTCTTAGGTGCAGTGCACTATCAATAATTATTGGTGGATACCCCTGCTCTGTTGTCTGAAATTGTGGAAGATTTCAAAACCAATTTCTGTTTTTCCTAGACCATTTCCTAGTCTTTGGTTTTCCCCCCCTTGTTTCCTAGAGACTCCTCTCAATCCTCAACTTTTCTTCTTCAACTTTCTTCTTATACAATAGACCATTAGACCCTTAGACTGCATATTTTCCTGACGCTAGTCAACATTTCAGCCTTACCACCTTTTTGCTTGAAGCACACACAAACTCCGGTAATAAACAGCCCTTTGCTTCTCACATCCTTTAGACATATCTCGGATCATGCGAGAAAAGTTGGGTGAACTTCACCAACCCATACCATAACACTCATGAGTCCCTGTTTCAAACTGAGGAACATCCTGGACCTTTGCTTCCTTTAGGTATCGATAAAAGAACCTCCCCAAGAAGGAGTCTATGAAACAAATCCCAACTTGGAGGTGATGTCGTCTATCTCTTCCCTCCTTCCCGTTGGTCAAACCAAGTTCTAGCCATACTTTTCAGTTGACATGCACTCATTCAACTCTCTCAATATTAACCACATGCATCACTTCAAATACCTTTTTCAATTCTTCCACAAACTTTTCTGGATCCTCACTAGTACTTGATCCGGTGAAACTAAGAGGATACATTCTCAAAAACTCAAACTCCTCGAGGTGTTTGCCTCTTCTTGGAAAGCTCCTGGCTATTTCCCGACTTTCTTGGTTACTACTTGTCTTAACATCGGTATAGCTTCCCAGAATTTGGCATTTGTAACCTCTCTTTGGGGTTGCACATCCGGTGCATTTGGGACCTCTTGTTCCTTAACATTTTTTTGGGATGGTCTACCTCTAATTTCTCTTCGTGGAGGCATAATGATATCAAAATATGCGTAAGCACGAATTAGATATAGACTTTTAGATATAAACTCTAGGGACGAAAGAATAAGAAAAAAGTGAAACATTCTTAAATGTCGTAGCCTCGTAATCATAGATGTGGCGCGCTTCACACCGATGACTAAGACTCTACAAACACGACTTTATAGACTCCCTAGGACTCTTGAACTCTGTGCTCTGATACCAAGTTTTTCACGTCGCTAGCCTACACCCTGTGTGGGACTGGCACTCGGTGACCATTGCTGATCTCGAGCAAACCGTTGGCTTAATTTACTTAACTCAGTACAATACAATATTCATACTTATATAATACAAAAAGTTTACTAATGAACAATATGGTATCGCCATCTGTCAATTTTTTAAAAGTTTAAACATTAAAAACTTGCCAAAATGGCAACCAAGTCTTTAACTTAAGAATGAAAAGTAAAGAATATTGGACTACTAACTGTCTATTAAGCCTCTAAATTAATTGAGATGAATGTTGGGAACAACCCAAGAACATTTTATTGAACTAATCTTTAAAAAAAGAAAAAGATGTCCTCCAGGATGCAAGAAGGCTCACCAATTGACTCTAGAGTGCTACAATAGATCAAGTTGCGCTATGTTTGATCCTTGTTACACCTGCGTCTGCATCATGAAGGAGGCAACCAACTGGCAGTAGTACATTGAGATGTAACGTAGTAAATGCTTTGCAAGCTAAACAACACATAGGCTTAAAAGGAGTAAAATCAACACTTACCGTTTGGGTCCTTCCACCTCATGTTCTCTAACCTTATTCAATATACAGATATTTTAATTAAAAGTAATTGTATATAGAATGCTGACTTCAAACATTTGCTGAAACCTCTGAATGTATAAAAGTGTACGTAATTTTCTGAAATGTATATTAAATACAACAACTGATGTATATAACTACAATACTAATGTATATGAATAAATACAATACTGGTTTTGGAAACTTTGGGTGGCTAACCACCAACCATCCCTTTTAATAGATATGTGATGATACCACGTACTTACTTTACTCGGTCCAATGGCTGCCCGACTATCTTACTTTGCCAGAGTATGGACCCTGAACTGACCAATGGATCCACTCAAAACTATGAAGAGGGTTCGATCTAAAAAGTATGAACCCTTTTTCTACCCATGATGGATCATGGTTTTAATGGAAACTTGAGTAATATGATGTCCGCTTTCCCCACATCTGTTTCTCATACTACTCCCATATATATGTTAAAATGGGATCTTATTTTCTGAAAACCTACGGATTCGGTGTTTTGATATTAGTGCCTGAAAACGTAGCTTTTAAAAAGATTTTGTAGAATCATAGTGTCTCACTTCCTTCTATTAAAACTAAAGCATAGGCTATGTCGAAGTCTCCGTTCTTCTTTCTTTCGGAAAAGTGTGAAAACATTTAGGTTTTAGCTTTGAGGGACTACTTGTCCCTTAGAACTTCTTTTTGAATGAACTCAACTCGTTATGCTCTTGCTTACTAGAAACAAAATCATCTTTGGGAATAGTTAGTTCCATTATATCATTTGAAAAAAAAGATTTAACTCAATTTTGTTTACACTCTCGAACCTTAAACAAAGTTTAAAACATTTGTTTAAGACTCTTGAATGCTTTAGGAACTTTAGTTTGACCCGCTTCTTTACTTTTAAACTTGAAATCAACTAAGGATGGTAGGTACATCACTTAGGAACTAGTAAGAAGAGATAGGGAAAGAACGGGGTCTCCAAGAGGTTGTGGCACTGTGAGAGGCACGGAGCGGCCAAGCCTGACGAACGAACACTGTTCTCAGGAGCTCTGGCTGGGTCCACGCACCAGGGCTTCACGGATAGAGTATGTCAGAGGCGCTCTGGTAGGCGCAGCTCCCCAGGGCCTGTCAAACGAGTTTTCTAACTTTTCTTCTCCTATTTTCAATTCTAATGCTCCCAAACTTCCATGGATCTTCATCCAAACACTTAGAATTATTAATATACTCAAAACCCAATAGATTAGGCCCATAAACAGTCCGAAAACAAGAATAAAAAATACTATATATGAAATACAATTCGATCAACAAGAATTTCACAACTTCTCGTCAAGAAATCCTATATTAAACATTCCATATACACTAACTTGATGAACTTATACAAATTGGGTGTGGGTGAAAGGATGTAACACCGAATAATCTCACATATCTCGATAGGGATCACCCTCGACGAAATCAACACAATGATCTTGGAGTTTTTGGACAATTTTTGATCTTCCTTTTTTTTTTTCTCTTTTCTCCCAAGCCCTAAGCGTTCTAAATTATTTTAAATGTATTTGGGACTTGGAATTTACCCATAAATAACCCTTAAAACCAATTAGGAAATTCTAGGTTGAAAAGACAACTCTGCACTTACTAAAATCCGGATTGGACTTTCCTCAGTTCAACAACCCAACTTCCGAAAGATGTATCTCCTTCATATGACATCAGATTTGTGCAAGCTTGGCGCCGTTGGAAATATCTTCCCAAGGAATTTCTAATAATATAAATAACTCATCCAAAATCCTCCTTAGATGGGAGTTATGACTATTTGAAAATGACCTAAACTTACTTTTGAAAGTTGAAAATTTTCTAGATTTCCCTACTTAATTCCAAAAATATTTATTTTTGGTTTCTTAGCTTATTCTTAGATGTTTCAAGTTACTAGATGTTACATAATATCCAAAATCATACCAAGTACGCACGATATAAATCCAAGAAGTGAAGATTTTTCCAAAAAGTCACCATAGACTCTCGAAGATAAGTACAAATATTTCCGTACCAATCCTCGAGAATCTATTTAGGCTCGAGTTGTATACACGTGAGACCTATGAACCTGGGGATCTGATACCATTTTGTCACGACCCAAAAATGAACATGACGACACTTGTATTATCCCTCCAAGAAAAGTTAATCTAAAACTCAACTATTATAATAAAATGCGGAAACTTTAGCATCAACTTAAATTATACCCCCAAACCCTGGTTGTTACGTGTACAAGACTCTAAAGTATTACAATTGAATTAAAATAAAATGTAAGTCTCATATGAGATTGTTTCTAGAGTAGAAGAAATTCATAAACAAAGTAAGAAGGTCCGCTGAGATGACAAATATCTACCTCATAAATCTCCAAGAAGCCTTGGAAAAGAAGACAAATATGACAATGGTTCGGACTTGTAACCTACAAAAAATTGTAGAAGCAAGGGGTGAGTACCAAAACATACGATACTCAACAAGTAACCCCTAAGCACAAGCTAAGGGGATAAAATACGGGTACTATGACCACCCAAAGCGAACCTCCACAACTATAACCAGTATAAAAATCATCCCAAACTGACAACTCCAAGTTTACATAGCACATACCTCAACAACAACACTTATACATGTTATATATCCTCAACAAAAACACCTTGACAAATTATATATCCTCAACAACAACACTTTCACAAATTAAATATCCTCAACAAGAAGCTCAGTAGTTTATCAATCACAAGTTTCACAGAAAGGCATTCACAATATCACCAAAACACAATATGAAGTTAACTAATGATAAGTATGTTTAATGCAATGCCAAGTATAATGATGCATGTCTTACCTAGTGACAACACCCGCTGTCTCTCAGTCCGGGACCCTGAGGGACATATCTGTCCATGCATCCATCTTGTCGTGCGATATAATCCACGATAATAGTAACTATCGCAGTGAATAATACATCCTTCAAAATATAGTATGCATCTCGGTGTGTGATTCGTCCCTCTAAATGGTACATCGTCTTATCACATAATACTTATCACAGCCATATATCAAAACCAATGCAAATGACACAATTAATTCAACAAGACTTTCAAACCATTCTCGCATATCACATACCAACAATTAATCACATTGCCTTTTTATTTTCCCTTTTCATCATTAGAATTAATCAATGTGGACATGTGGACAAGTCAACCCGTCACCAATTTCCGTTAGTCCCAAACATATACCATAAGGAAATACATGAATTTCATACACTTAACAAGGGTTTAGAAATTTATTTGCCTCAATCAATCAAGAATACACTCTGGAACTTGAGTCTTCCCTTTAGTTCAACTTCCATCTCAAAGCAATCTATTCAAATAAATGACCAAAATAAGATTTCAAAACTAGTAATGCCCATATTACTAAGTGATTAGCCTTTTCCAAAAATATCACAAAAAATTATAATCAAGTTCGCAAATCTTGATTCCTACCAATAGGTCAAATCTCATATTTTCTGAATTTCAAGCCTGGGGTTTGATGAGTCCTCAAATTGGACTCATCTATGGGCTTATTTGGATTAAAATAGTGTCCTCGAATGTCTATTTCATCTTAATATCTGATAAAAACTGCTAAGTTTCAGGTATTTGAATATTTGGAAAGAGTATGGATACTTAGACGCAAAATGGAAGCAAACCGAAAGAAAAGAAATGAAAATGCAAAGTGCACCCTGAAGGAAGTGGATCAAAAGAATCAGTCGATGCTTCACCGAAAAGTTCCGCAAAGCAGAGTTGTTCCGCCAAACGTTACAACATGCATGGAAAGAAAGTCAAGGCACAAACTGTGACATACAAAGAGCACCCTGAAGATGCGACCGACGTCGTCGTTCTCTCGTGGACCCAGACAAGCCCTTAGCGTTCGTCATAACATATCATAAATTAAAATTTGTGGAAATATTTAAAACTTTCATACTTATGTATATATTGAGGTATACTTAGACCTCTCACATAGAAGCTTACTTAGACTTTACTTGTAGCAACATGTTAATACACATACGTTATTCTAAAACTTGTCTCATATAAAAACCATCTAAAGAATATGTGTTGGACTTAGCCAATAAAATGTCAATACGCCATATAGGACTTACTAAAATGAAATCCAAAGAACATAAAATGGGATAAAAAGTACTCCTAAAATTACTTATGTCTTCATAAGCTAGAATAACGAAAGGATAGCATCCTCGAACATGAGGACCTACCAATACTTGGAAAAAGAGTGCCAGGCTTCTTCAATCGACTTTCTTAATCTTCAATGGCCGGACCCTACATTGTAGTTTTATAAAGTAAGGTATTAGTACGTCACATGTACAAAATATGGGTATATACACATATACATTTAAGGACGTGCATGAAAAAGGACCATTTCTTTAGAAAGAATGCTCAGTCATTTGAAAGCTTTAATGTACATATATAGAGCATATACAAGATAAGAATCAAAACAACATAAATCAAGATAATAATCAATACATTGATTCATCAATAAAGTCACATTAACATTTTTATGTTCATTATATCATAGAACGTAACATACAGACACTATCAATGATCCCCCAACATCCAAGCCTACCAATGTGCAATTGATCATGTGACGCCACATAAACCCACATAATCAAGTAAACAAAGATATGGGACCAATGTAATGGTTGCTTCATTACATCTATATCATGACGTAGTCAGATTCCATCACATATAACAATGTAGACCATTTCATGTTAATTAATATAGTCAATATCATATAAGAGCAACATAATATATCATAAGATTATACTTTTCATATTCATATCACAAGAGAACAATCTCTAGATCTTCCCTTAGAGTCAACTTGTGCAATGTCTTGGTAGAGTCCCATACCCCATACCCCTAGCTATACTAAGTAGACTCCTCAAATGAAAATCTTGAAGTCTTCGTCTTCTTCTTTAAGCTTTTTTTGTTCTTCAATAGATTTTGAAAAGGAGAGTTTTTGATATAGATGAGAGGGATTTGTTTAATCTGATTTGAAGTGCGTGAAAGTGGTCTAAAAATGACCTAAAATCATTATAAACTCGTCCCATATAATAACTAAAAGACCCTTCTCTTAGATGGGTCTTTTGTAAAGTTAAATTACCTAAAATATGACTTTAACGAACCTGGGAAGTGGCTGCTTGTCTTGGGGCCAATTTTTATTCCTTTTTTCTGAATTTCAGGTAGGGGCAGTGGTTATTGTGGGCCTGCGGCGTCGTCCAATCAAACCCCTCCAAATTTCCTGCCTCACAGGCGCCTAGCCTGCCAGTTGGGGTCTCCTAAGGACCGTTCCTTTGTTATTATATAGTACTACATAAAGTGTTTTTTACATGTTGGACTCATTTTGCCACTTCCAAAAACTGACACAAACATAAGGACGCCATTAGTTCAATTAGCTAGTTATCGGACCGTCAAGGTATTTCTGTATCTTTGGCTCTACCTTGCTAAATGGTTTATTAACTTAATATAGTTTTGGAAAAATCATTTTTAAATAGGCTAAGCTCTAATCCACTCCATGAAACTTCTGGAGTGTTACATTATCCTCCCCTTTGGAACATTAGTCCCCAAATGACACTAAAATCTTTTGTAGGCTATGGATAGATTCAATGAGTCACGACTCATAGGATTAATTCACAAATCCCTTTAACACATGCTACAACATTACACATAGCAACTCCATTCATGATGCACAACATGTAAGAGCTTCAACATTTCATAACACACAATGAGGAACTAACTCCTCATTACTAACATGAGCTCAAAATACACTAAAGCTACCATGCTATCATTATTCTTCAGACAACACAAAACAAAAAAAATCTTTTTTCAAGAAAGACACATGCATTACAATTCATATAAGTGCTCGAAATACAGTATGAAGGAATTCTTTCTAAAAACTCACTTGTGCAAACGTGCCCAAACAGCACCTATTTAGAAGCAAGTCAAATTTAATATTTATTAATAATGTTCTATCAAGAGGAATGTCTAACTCAAGGAGGAAAAATATAAGGGTAGTAGGACTTTCATGCGACTTTGGCTTCCATGTTGCACCCTCTAAACAAGATGTTATTCTAAGATTTTTTAGGAGGCGACACTCTTTGTTCCTCAACTTCTTGATTGGCGATCTAGGATTCTCAACCGGATCGCTCATAAGGAGGTTCTATCCACTCCTAAACCTCAATAGGAAAAAATGTTAAATCTGGTCGCCTATGAATTCTTGAGCATAGAAACATGAAACACCGGATGAAGTGAAACTAGTTCATTAGGTAGTTTCAACTCATAGGCAACTTTTCCAACTCGTTGTAATACTTCACAAGGACCAACATACCGAGGACTTAACTTCCCCTTTCTACAGAATCTCATCACCCCTTTAATAGGTGAAATCTTCAGATAGAAATGATCACCTATTTCAAACTCAAGGTCCCTTCTTCTATTGTCAGCATAAAACTTTTGCCGACTATAGGCTGTCTTTAATCTATCTCTTGTGATCCAAACTTTCTCTATAGACTCATAGATAAGTGATACGCTCAAACTACACCTTCTTAAATAATTATCTGCGATCATATTAAGTAAAGATCCCTACAAGTAGGTTGGGGTCGATCCCATGAGGAAAATGGTTTAGACTTAACTTTAATGGAAGGATTTTGTTATTTGGGCAAGTTTTGTCCAAAAAGCAAGTTAACTGGGGGGGGGGGGGTTGTAACACAAATATCGTCAAAAATATAAGCAAAAGTAAATACAAAAGGCAAAGGACTTCTTTTTTCAAGTTATGACGAGAACTAGAGTTGTAAATGGGTCCCCATAGGATCATAGCGCCGTATTCGTAGCTATAATAATTCTTCCCTAGTGATTTGCATGTAAAGTGGTAAGTTAGGTATCTTTAAATCCTTTGTATGACATTTTTAGAATTTCACCCCCTCCTTGGTCTAGCTACGTGTGTATACACTACTAACCCTTACCTTTACCTCATATTAAGCATCATAATCAATGTATGACTTAGTCGTTACATTGCACCAATATAGCTAGCCTATTAGATAGTATCCCACTAAATCTATGTTGATAATTCTTTTCGTATTAACTATCTCCTTGATCCGCCAAGCAGCAACAAGGGGAGTTCTAATTTTTGCACCGTTAAAAGAATTTATAAACGAAAGAATTATCAATGTATGCAAGATCCTATTTAAGAATTGTTATTAGCTAGGTTTACCTTGTTAATCACCCATGGTTCGTAAAACCCTTGTTGTCGATTTAGTTACCCATGCTAACAAGAACACAATTGATAGTTGTTAAGAATAAAATCACGAACTTACTTTGAAAATTCAACTAAAATCCATAAAATCAACTTGGAATTCGAAAGAAAAAAAACTTGAAACCAAAATACAAAAAAAATGAATTAATGTTCAAGTTTTGCAAAAACCCATCTCCCAATCAACCCACAAAAACGAGAACAAAAGTAAACAATGTTGTAACCCCAAAAACTAGGTTTTCTTCTAACTTATTTATTGGAAAGCATTTCCTAAATAGAAAGGATTAAATAAGGAAATTTTTCCAAAAATGCGGCTGTCATCGACGACCCCCACAGACGGATCATCGATGAAATGACGGACCGTTAACTGCCTTTGTCAGTACAGACTTAGAATCATTTTTCATCTTTCAGATGACATCCTCTTTGAATTAATCAACGGACCAACAACATGGTCTATCTATAAGTCTATGGTTCATCGATGCCTTTCGTTGCTCTATCCTTATAATTTTTCGAACATCGGGTATTGGGACTATCTCTGATCTTATCAACGATTGAACAATAAGGTCCGTCGATCAGTCGACCAACCATCAATCCTTTTCGTAGCCCCACACTTGGTTAGATCAAACGTGAGGTGCATAGCGCCAAAGATCAACAAGCATGCGGGTCTGGTATCGTGGAACACACACCCTTAGTAAGAACACCATAAGTAGTGCCCACAGCTGTATCTGCACCCTCAATGGTTCTCCTCTCAACAACATCCACTCTGGAGCTAGACTCCTCAGCATCCAACTCTTAAGCCCTTATCTGGCGGGTATCCTCACCAATCAACGAGTCTCTCCTCGCAGCCTCAAGATCTGTCCACTCTTTCTTTCTAGCATGAGCCTCATCTCCCTCAAATGCGCAGATGGAATGGTGTTGCTTGGCACACACACGAGGCTTAGGTGGTGCTTTAATAGGGGCAGTAAAAAGTGCAACAATCACTCTATCCTTTGCTATCTCAACTGGTGCAGTCTCAGGCTTGGGTCCACTCGTTTCTAGTATGCTGTCCATATCTGCCCGTAGACTCGCCACAACCTACTGAAGAGTAGTCAAATCAATAGTGGGGGATGGGCGTGCTAGCACTCCCAGCTCAAATACATCATGCACTAGTGGACCGGCTGAATCTTCCACTCAGTTTGCTGAGACACCTTCTTCTCAATTTGGTGCTCAACCTCGACAATGGATTTCTACATCTAAGGCTGGATATGATGAAGCAAGGTGTCCATCTGGGCCTTAAGCTTCTGGACTCTAGAAATCGGGATCAGTGCTGCTGCTGATGGACTAGACCGAGAGGAACTAGGCACCTACTAGTGCTTGGGCCTTACTCGGCCAATGTGGTGGAAAGATCAGCCCCTTGGGTTTGCTCTACCAATTCCGCCAAGTTCTCACTCAGCAGTTGCAAATGGAATTTGGGTCCTTGCCATGGTGCTGCTACATTAGCCTCATCCTTGATGAGACCAATATCCACAATCTCGGTTTGAGTACGAAGGACATCACAATGCCAGAGGGGCACTCCAGCAACCTTGCATAATTGGAAAATCATGCATGCGAATGGGTAAGTGGGTCGGAGGATTTGAAACGCCCCTCTCGTTGCATCCATGGAATCAACAAACCCTCGTGAAGTCGATCTCCAGCCTGACTACCAGTGCTGCTGTACAAGGACTGATCTATTCCAAGTAAGGATATTCTCTGCTGCCGTGGGGTAAGGAAGTGTGGATAACAACCCAGAGAAACTGGGATGGCAAAGGTGAGGTGGCCTTGTTGAAAGGCCTCAGGGGGTTCAACACCCAGTCTGCTCCCCTCACTGTTCAATGGAGAAGATGATGGGCAAATCACCTTTTGGTGTTGGACTCTCTTTGATCTTGCTCGCTGATAAACTTGCCACTTTGACAAACTCCCATTGTAGTCAAACTCTGGAGTGAGGGGAACGCTCACGGCATCAGTGGAACCACCGTACAGAAAGGACGGATGGAAGTAGAAGAAATGTCAACCCGACAGCCTCAAACTCGAACATTGGTAAATGGGTCGTGTTTGGCGGGGTTCGACCTCCTGTCTAAAGCACATCGAAGAGTCGCTATGTAAGAGGCATATAACTCTCATACAATCTCCTCACTGTAGGACCCCACACTCCTCGCCATCCACTCGAGCCTGTGGCGGGTAAATAAGCTATGCGCTTCAAGGACTGTATGCAAACTACCTATAAGAACGTGCCGCTCGACTGTCACCAACCGAGTTATCACCCCTTATCCTTCAACACCTTTGTATCCTTGTATATCGGGTACTAGCCATCTACGCACCACCGGTTGGGCTCATAAGAACCCTGTGTAGGGATCTCATGATGGGGTGCCGGAGCAGACTCCAAACTCTAGGCCTTATCAGACAAGGCATTGCAGTAAGGCACATATGGGAGAGTGGCTCTCTATGATCTAAAATAGGACGCAGTGGCCTCATTCGACCCCGTAGAGTGGGCCAATTCTAAACGTAAAGCCTCTTCAGAGCAAGATGCTCCCTCAAAACCCGAGGTAGACCTAGACGGTGCGCTGTTCAGTGTGCGCTCCTCATCAAACTGGGAGGCAGCGATTACGCCGGATGCCACCTTATAGGGGGTGCCCAGGGTGGCTCTAGCAGCTGTTTTAGGGGTTTCAGGTGCCAGGGGGAACACATTCCAGATCTTGCTCATCATTGGACATGCTTATCAATCGGCGGGAAGGTGCCACAGACTTGGACCTAAACCTAGAGTAAATGACGTCTTGTTTCGTGTCCATAAGCACCTGAAAAGAAAATTATTACTCTCAATGTAAGCAAACTACACAAGCAAATATCAAAACAGAGCTTGGATACACAAGACCCAGGTCAGTGCAGAGTTGCAGAATTAGGAGACGGAAATTATCAACAGCCCGCCAATGAATCGACAGTCCATCGATAGTGATTGTCGGTGGATACTTAGCATAATATTAAAATTTGACATTCCGCAGACCTCTCAATTAGAAATGACGGACATGCAAAATGGCCCGTCGATCAATCGACGAACCGTAGTCCACTTTTAGCGTAGACACTTACAAAAATTTAGAATTTCTCAAGAATAACAATATCAGTAAGAAATGACGGACATGAAGAACGGCCCGTTGATTAATAAATGGACCGTAGTCCACTTCCATCATTACAAAGTTAAGCATTTAAGATTTTAGCCATCTATGTACCCATCGATGGTCCGTGACAATTCGGACCGCCGTAGAAAGGGGGTTCATGCTGTGTTCAAGAATGGTTTTAGCGCATTGGTTTTAAACAATACATTCTACAACTTTTAAGAAGATCACAAGTTTAACCAACACATAATAACAAGTATAAGAACAATTCGTCATCCTTACGGCTTCAGTTTTGCAAATTTTAATCACGGATTCTACGAGACTATAAAGACCTAAGTCGGAAAATCAACAAGGATATTAAATTGACACAGATTTCACCCAACACATTCACTTTCTATCATCCTAAGGGACATAGAACCTCATTTTAACATGCAAATTTGTCCCTAAGTCAAGAACCACATACAATCTTTTTGGTTCCACAAGCAAATGAACTAGAATTCATTAAGCAAAGGGAGATGAAATACCTGTAAACTGTAGTGGAGTGAATGAGCGGTAATCTTGCAACACCAATGTACATGCCCGCCTTGGAACACTGATCGAAAAACACACAAAATAGACAGAGTAGAAACTGAGGGGTTAGGGTTTTGGGATTTCTAAAGTTGGGGAGAAGTGGGATTTTGAAGAAAATGGAAGGGAGAGATTATGGGAGCTAATGTAGAAGGAGAGGATTAATGGGAGGGAAACTGTTGTGCAGAATTTGAAAAGGTGTGGGTATGTAACTAAATAGTTTTAGTTTAATAGAGCCGGTCGGGTCGGGTTAGGTCACTAGTTTTTGTAAACTGTTGATACCCCATTGACGGTTCGTAAGTTAGTAGACGAACCATTGACTGGATTGTCAATTGTGTACAGATTCAGACAAAAGTTTAAGACATACTTGGGATCTACTGATGTACCGTGGTTTCACGGTATTTTCAATGCTTTTTTCTTAAGTTTCGTGTGTGTCTAAAGCCTTTTTTATTAGTTTTGATGTATTTTTCCCTTTGTTTGTAGGAAATCTATCCAGAATGAAAACATGGAAGACTTGTGATGAAACTGTAGAAGTGACTACCTATGGAGCAATCGACTGTCCGTCGACCCCTCAACGGTCCGTAGGTGGCCATTGTCATATGAAGGAAAAGATGATGAATGAAGATTGGGGAATTCTGACTAAGTATGGTGATACAAAGGCTCTCGATAGACCGTCACCTCCACGATGGACCATTCTGTAAATTCGTCATTGTTAACAGAAAGTAGCTCCAGTACCTTACTTGAAAAGATTCTAAGTGTGGAGAAACGGAAGTCATTGACGGACCGTCGTGCTCTCAACGAACCATCCTCCTTGTCCGTCGATGGTAACAGTGAGTTGGAGAAGAAAGAAGCTGCAAAAGATGCTAAGTGTGAAATTACGGGAGGCCTCGACGGTCCGTCGTGGCCTCGACGGTCCGTCAATCCCGTCGTCAACTCTGACGCGTTTTTTGGGCAGATTTTCCTGAAATAGATTCCTTTTTATGTTGGACTTATTTATTATAAAACTGGTACAAACCTTAATTGTTGGGGTTAGATTAGACTATGGATTATTTTAGTTTTATTATTTAGTGCTTTGAACTTGTGATTTGAGAAATTATTATATTTTTCGAAAAAAATCGTTGTGTTGAAAGAGTAAATGATTAATTCAAGATTTTGTCAATCTTATTTAAATCTCGTCAAAGTAGCTACATTAATTTCTTATCAAACCAATATGAATTGTGTGATTATTAACATGGGTAACTAAATCATAACTAGGGTGGTGGGCGCCAGTGGTAAATAATTGGTGTAAAAACTCGCTAAAATAACAATTAGAATAGTGTCTTGCCTGTATGAGAATTCTTTATTTAGAAGTCTTTTGAAACGAGTGCACGTGTTAGAACTGCCTTGTTGATATTCCCGAACCAAGGTCGTAGATAATAAGAACAGAATTATTAATTGTAGATTTAGTATAAACTATCTAACGGCTAGTTGTGATTGGTTTTGCAAGTAAACAACTAAGCCATACATCCATTATTGCTGCGTATATGAGGTACAAGGTAAGGTTTGTATAGCATACCCACGTAGCCGACCAAGGTGCTAAGTGAAATTCATAAGTGTCGGACCAAGGAATTAGGGATACATTAAGTTACCACTTTGATTTGCAAGATATAGGAAAAGGATTTATGGCTCGAATACGGTTCCTGAATTGTGGGGAAAACTAAGCCCTAGTTACTTTCATACTTGATAAAAATCAGTCTTTGAAATTGTCACTTGTTCATATTTAGACATAGCTAATTACATTCATTACTTAAAACCCCTCTTTATACCTTTTTGGGAAGGGACTTGACAATACAAGTAATAGTAGGTTTAAAGTTAAGTCTAAATCATTTCATCATGGTTATCGACCTAACCCTCATAGTTGGATTCTTTACTTGATACGACCACTTAGACTTCTTTTTGAGAAGTAAATTTGGGAGTACCAAATTGGCCCCAAATCCGGGGGAAAATGACTTTGAGATTAACTTTAAGCTTATTTTCCAAAGTTTATTCCAACATTTTACCTAATTACTTCTTCTCTTGGTTGTTGTATCTTGAGATATAATTCCATGTATGCCAAGTACGTGGAGGTAGAGGAGAACCCCATACTCTCAACCGGACCCCGAACAGAGCATACAATGACGACAAAATAAACCAAAAATTGGTTTATTCTCAATGATGATCACAACCCGGGACTTCCACCATCGCGTTGATGATCATTGAATCAATTATTACCTGAAAAGCTAGGGGAAGGTGAAACTACAGGGGAAACCTCCGCTCAACGTCCTCAAGAGTATTATAGGGGATAGGAAATATTACTTACTCTGACAGGCCACTTGTTTTGCCTCCCCTACCACACGATCATACTTTCGTGGTAATTAGTAGTTCTGATGCCAAATGCTCCACGCTAGAGGTTATTTTTGGGGATACAAACTGAGGATCCACAGGCTGCACATCGCCAAGGTGAGGTAGGTGGGTAAGAGTTTACATAGAGAGGAATGATTTGAATATGGAAGTATTGGGTAGCGTGTTTCCATCTCACTGACAGGAGAGGGCATGCCTAATATGGTTTTACCGAGTTCCCCTATAACTTAATCTACATTGGAATCAATTGAGGGATGTGTTTAGCACGTTATAACCGTTTCGAGGAATCTAACCACAAGATTAGGGTGACACCTTTTGTGGCCTACCGGGAGAAATTAGTCAGTTAAGTTCTGGGTATAGTTCACTTTTTTCTAGAAGTGTCCTTAATCAACTCATAGATGATGGTCACTGAAAGAGTACTTCTATCGGACAAGAAGATAATATTTGATAAACGCAGTACTGGATACGATAGCGGATGGTTCTTATGAGGCATGTCCTTATGCTGAGTTTGAGATTGCTAATAAGTTGGAGAATATCTCCCAAAATAATAAAGCTTGGAGCACTAGAAAGTCAGATACTGGGAGAAACACTTTTGTAGTGCAATCCGTACACAACATAGCCACAGCTGTAATTCGTGAAGAAATGGATCAAATGAGAACTGAGCTTGGTCTGGTGTTGAAACACGTTAGTGGGGGTGCAAAAAAGGTAAATGCGGTGAACTAATTGTCTAAACCACCACTGCCGACTGATGAGTATTATTATGAGGAGGACTCTTATAGGGTAAATGAGCAGACAAGGGGTTTCCTACCAAATGCCCAAGGCTCCAATTAGGAGACTTGGCACCAAGGTCAAGGAAATTAAGGTTGAAACTGTGGTAATTACAATCGAGAGGGTCATTATGTTCGAGATGGGAATTACAACCGCGACAACGTCAAAATAAGGTACTATAGGTAACAGAAATTGATAGAGGGGCCCAATGTTCACGTCAAACATCGTGAAGTGGTCCTAGGGATTGATGGAGGTAGTTAGTATGGCGCGAGTTGAGAAAATTGCAGAAAAAATAATGAGGAGCTTGATTTTGCTAGTGATGAGCACATAAAGAGTTGAAGAGTGACTTAGTCAATTATGGCAAAAAAATTTGGATGCACATGCAATCTCGATCAAGCATTTGAGTTGAAATGGCTCAATTGTCTTCGACGATGAACCCACCGCCAACCAGGGGCACTCTTTCTAGAAATAATTGTAAAAATCTGAAAAAATGAGGGACATTGTTATGGACAGGCACAACCGAGGTGGTAAGAAAACCATATGACCAAAGAGCCGTCTTCTGTAGGAATATATGATAAATAGGCGATGATGAGGTAGTCGAGGGTTAATGGTGCGTTAGAAGACAAAACAGGGGGGAAAGAAGTGAGGTACCAAAAGGTGACCCCCATGCCTAGACCACAATTCCAATTTCCACAGAGGTAGTGAAAAAGACCAAAATGGTTAAATACCGATGTTTGTCATTATGCTCAAACAACCCATCACATTTGCTTTTGATAAAAGCTCTGAACAAAATGCCTGTTTATGCCAGTTCATGAAAAGATTATGGTCACTATGAAAGTTCGGTAGTTTTGGGGAATGATGATTGAATGCAACATTGTAGTGTTATTGCTACAAGGTCTATTGTGCAAAAGAAAAAGATCAGGGGCCTTCAATTCTTCCATGTACATCAAGTTTATTACACTTTGTGAAAGCATTATGTTGATGTTGGGGCAAGCATAAATTCTCATGCCTCTCTTATTTAGAGAAGAAATTGAGTTTGAGTGACCCCCAAAGCCACTGCGATGCGGATATGATGACCGATCCAACGGTGGAATGTGATGAAAAAGCCTATTAGATACTCGCCACGATGTGTTAGTAAAAGTTGGAGTTATTATACTCTGGCCATATTGTGATTAGGATGTGAGGGTTGATTTAAGGTGGCCATGATTCTTGGAGGGGCGCCATTCCTTGCTACGTCGTAGAGCTTTGTTGATTTGGAGAAGAAAGAAAGGGAAAATGGAAATTTCTTATTGAACAATAAATAGAACTTTCCACTTTGTTGGTCCATGAGGAAGAGTTTGTTGGAAGAGTGGTGTGATCCAATTGGTATCATCCATATCTTACAGGGTTGAAAAGTCATCTGATGGTACAAACGAGAAGAGCGTCTGAGGTGTAGGAATACTAGTGGTATGATAGAATTTGATAGTGATGGCAATGAAGATATAGGTCATTGGTCGAGGGACACTTGATTGAGGTGATGTCGATATAAAAAAAGAATGGGAGTTAGATATGAAACTCGGAATCTCCATCCACAAAACCATCTATAGAAGAGGCTCCAAAAAGTAGAACGTAAGGCTATCCAACCTCATTTGGAGGTATGATTCTTGGGAAAAGGGTGACACTTGCCGAGTGAATTATTGGCATTCAGATTTGAAAGGTGAATCAAGTTCAGAGTTGGTGGTGGAGGTGTTATAAAGGTTCAAAAGTGCTATTAGGTGGACCATTGCAGACATTATTGGGATCCCTTCGGGATTTGTTCACATAAAATTCAACTCATTCCTGATCATAAGCCAAGTATTGAGCACCAGAGACGTTTAAATCCAGCTATGCAAGAGGTGGTAAAGATAAAAATCATTATGTGGTTATGGGGTGATATATCCAATCATCGATAGTAGTTAGGTATGGCCTGTTCAGTGTGTACCTAAGGAAGGGGGAAAGACTGTGGTCGCCAATGAGAAAAATGAGCTTGTTCCGATGAGGTCGGTGACTGGATGGATGGTATGTACGGATTACAGGATATTAAATGCATGGGCCGAGAAGGACCATTTTCCTATGCCCTTCATGGATCAGATATTGGATAGACTTGCAGGAAAAGGGTGGTACTATTTTCTTGATGGATATTTGGGTTATAATCAGATATCTTTTGCACCGGAAGATCAAGAGAAAACCACCTTTACTTGTCCTTATGGGACCTCGGTGTTCAAGAGAATGTCGTTGGGTTATGTAATGCACGAGCTACATTTCATAGATGTATGATGTCAATATTCTCCGATATGGTGGAGTACACTATTGGGGTGTTTATGGATGATTTTTCAGTGGTTGGTGACTTCTTTGAGCGGTGAATGAGTCATTTTTACAAGGTTCTTAAGATGTGTGAAGATTGCAACATTGTACTAAATTGGGAAAAATGTCACTTCATGGTGAAATAAGGTATTGTATTGGGTTACCACATTTTAGAGAAGGGTAATAGGAGGTTGACGAGCCCAAAGGGAGGTGATAGAGCCACTTCCTCCCACCTTATATCTAAAAGGTGTGAGAAGTTTCTTGGGCATGCAGACTTTTACTTGAAGGGTCATCAAGGACTTTTCAACGATTGCCACATCTTTTGTGCAAGTTTATTGAGAAAGAGTTGTAATTTTTATTTTTGATGAATCCCGTCTTAGCAGTTGTTGAGTTGAAGAAAAGTTGGTTTCTGGGACCTATCATCATTTCTCCAGATTGGAGCAAGATATTTGAGGTGATGTGTGATGCGAGTGGGGTTGCTCTTGGTTTGGTATTGGGACAAAGAAGGGTCAAAATACTTCATCCCATCACTATTCTAGTAAAGCTCTTAATGAAGCCCAAAAGAACTACACCGTGAATGAATAAGATCTCCTTGAAGTAGTCTTTGCTTTCAAGAAATTTCACTCCTATTTGCTTGGCGCGAGGGTTATAGTGCATACTGATGATTCTGCTTTAATATATAATGGCAAAAGATGGATGAAAAACCGAGATTGATTCGTTGGGTATTCCCATTGCCAAGAATTTAAATTTTGAGGGGAAAATATAAAAGAGACAAAAAATCAAGTGATGATCATTGTGCACGATTAAAAAAAATGAAGCGATGAGGGATGTTTAGGTGAAAAGGCTGAAATGATGATACTTTCACTGATGAGAATGTACGGTTGCATCCAAGACTTGATTTCCATGGTCACAGGATCTTGGAAAAATAATCAGGCTTAGTATATAGTTTCCCACCAGAATGTCCTTTCATCAAAGGAAAAAAGTTATGCATGATGTGAAAAAGTTCTTGGGGATGAGCCATACTTGTATAGGAGTGTGCCGATGGGATTATTCGGCGTTGTGTGCCAGAAGTTGAGATGTTGAGTGTTTTGGAGGCATGCCATTCTTCTCCTGTACGTGGGTATCATAGTTGTATCCGGACTTCTCACAAGATCTTGCAATGTGGCTACTACTAGCAAACCATCCACCAAGATTCTCATGAGTGCGCCAAAGGATCTGATAGATGCCTAAGAGATGGTGACATTTCGAGAAAGCAAGAGCTCTCTTTGAATCCTATTATTGTGATTAAATTGTTTGATGTGTGGGGCATTGACTTTATGGGCCCTTTTGTGAGTTCTCATGGGATGAAGTATATTCTTATGGAAGTCAATTATGTGTCAAAAAGGGTTAGAATTATCCACACTTGGGATAAGAAGGGAAAAGAGTGTAACCACGTTCTGACAAAAGGAACATATTATAGATTGCACCCCAGAGGGCATTATAAGTGGACAGGTGGTCATCCCACTTTTGTAACAAAGCGTCTAAGGGATTATGAAACGTGTGGATTCCCCATAATGTGGGCCACTCCTTACCATCTTCAAACTAGTGGGCAGTGGAGGTTTCAAACAAGAGATTAAGCAGATTTTGGCAACAAACGGTGAATGCAGTAGAACGGATGGTCATTGATACGGTTCAAACTTACTCTAAATAAGAAGTAAAAGCGGTTATGTCAAGTAAATAGCCCAACTAGTGAGGTGGGGTCAGTCCCACGAGGAAAATAGTCTGACTTAACTTCAAACCATTATTACTATCGTTTGTCAAAGAACTCCTTGCAAAGGTAATAAAAATATAAAAAAAAAAAAAAAGGGGGGGGGGGGTTTTCTATCTTAAATAAGTGGAAAATAAACAAAAGAACTGAAAGGACAATTAACGCTTTTACTGTTGGATTAATCAATTAATCAAAAGTAAAACTAGGGTTACGTGTTCCCCACAGGTTCATAACTTGATAAATCTCAACTATAAACAAATTTCCTAGTATCTTGCATGCAAAGTGATAAGTTAGTTATGTATTCTAAAAATCCTTGGTCCGACATCTAGAAAATTTATCTCCGCACCTTGGTCCGTGTTGACATGTGTTGAGTATCCTAACCATTATCCTTCTCATATTAAAGGCATCGTATGATATTTGGACTAAGTTATTACCTCGTACCAATCAATACTAGCCATTAGATAGCAGACGGGGGGGGGGAAACAAAAATTTGATGCCCGCGTGCGTAGGTTCGGTCTTGCTTGGGTGACCATTAGTAGATAGTACCTGCAAAGGATACTAGTAGTACGAGTAGGTCAAACAAGACAAAGCGAAACCATACAAAATAAAACAGTGGAAAAATAATATGTAATTGCTCTGATCAGAAACAGGAACAAACGACGGGCCTGGCTTGACGGTCGTGCGACTATGATGGACCGTAGTGATGTCCGTCGTGTTGTACTTGGGACTTGTATAATAGGAAAACCTTAAGAGAGGATTCTGAATAGCATGACGGTTGTGTGCAGAACTGGCCGTCAAGTTACGCGGTCGTTGTTAGATGTCCGTCGCAAGACACTTGGAAAAATATGGAGACATTAGGAGAGAGGTTCTGACCTTAGGTGGTCATGCAGGACGGACTTCGTGGTACGACGTTCCGTAAATGTTGTCCGTTGAAGGACACTTGGAAAAAAATGGAGACCCTTAGAAACAGGGTCTCTGAAACCAGAACGGTTGTGAGGATGGACCGTTGTGAAGGGACCACGATCCGTCACATGTGTCCGTTGGGGAACCTTGGGAAAAAATGAGAGACCCTTAGAAAAAGGGGTCTCGATGTCTAGAAGACGACTGTGCAGGATGGACCGTCGCAGAGGACGACGATCCATCACAGGTGTCCGGCAGGAAAGGGGTGCTAGGGCTTGTGTAACGGACCCTACGCCGCTCGTCATCAGGGTTCGTGCCTGAATGACAGTGACAGAACTAAAGGTCCCTAGAAACCCGATGAACCCACATCAAACCTTGTAGGTCAAGTAAATAATCCAACTAGTGAGGTTGGGATCGTTCCCACGAGGAAAAATAGTCTAGGGACTTAACTTCAACCTATTTTTACTATCGTTTTGGTCAATAACTTCCTTGGAATGTTAAAATATTAAAAAGCGGGGGGGTTCATCTCTAAATTAAGTGAAAATCAACAACGAACTTGAAAGAGACACTTGACAGATTTTAATGTTGGGTTTTAATCCAATTAATCAAAGTTAACTAGGGTTACGTGTCCCCACGGTTCATTAACTTGAAACTCTAACTATAACAATTTCTTTCCTAGTATCTTGCATGCAAAGTGATAAGTTAGGTATTTCTAAAATACTTGGGTCCGGCATCTAGAAATCTCACTCAGCACCTTGGTCCGGCTACGGGGGTTGCTATCTAACCCTTATCCTTACCTCATTTAAGCATCGTATTCGATATTTCGACTAAGTTATTACCTCGTACCAATCAATAATAGCTAGTAGATTAGTATACACTAAATCTATGTTAATCATTCTTTTCCTATTGTCTACCTCTTGGTCCGGCAAGTAGCATTCAGGCGAGTTTCTAACAATTGGCCATCCGTTAAAAAACTTCTAAACGAAAGAAGTATTAATACATGCAAGACACTATTCAGAATGTTCTTTTAATAAGGTTTATCTCATATTTGACTATGGTTCCCACAACCCTAGTTATGGAGTTTAGTTAACTCATTGCAATAAACACAATATTCAAATTATTATTAAATAAGAAAGTTCATTGTACTTACTTAATGAGAAAGAATAAAGTCCGAAAGTTTGCTTGACTAATCACCAAAAATCACTGTAAGAATCTCAAAATCTAACACTAACAACAATCACAAGTTTCAATAAATCCAAAAATCCAAAAGTCTAATTATATGAAGCCTAACAATACGGAGTATACCTCAAAAAAAGAGGTTTTTCGCAACTATTTTATAAAAAGTAAAAATCCTAATTAAAAAAGGTTCTATTGCTGGAAAATCTGCCAAAAGCGGCTGGGTCGACGGACTCGCGACAGACCGTGTGGTCACAACGGGACCGTCATGGACTCCGTCGTCCCATATGGCAATTCTTCTGCCGTCTCTTCATCCCCTCGACGGACTAGTATGACGGACACTCATAGGTTGTATAAAAAGGTCCGCGAGGGTCTTCGTTTCAAAATCTTCAACCTGGGAATATGGGTAACGGGATCATTCTCTGACTCATGACGAACTGCACGCGGACCGTCCATAAACCCACACGTGGTCAAAGACTTCCCCATCTTCCTTCAGAAGCTTCTCTACGCTGCCACCTACGGACCGTCACAAGCAACGACGGACCGTCATTCAGCTCAGTAGGTGGTCTCTTTGCAATTCTTCGCTCAAAATCTCCCGCATTTAGACTTTGGACAGATTTCATGCAAAACAAAGAGAAACTTATATCAAAAGTAGAACAAAAAGGCTTGTGGACACACTAAACTTATGTAAAAAGTATTATAATACGTGAAACCACGGTTTATATCAGTTCTAGGGAGGCCTTGATGATACGTTTTGGCCTATCAGACAGCATACAAGACTCCAATAGGTATGTCCCATACCAAAATTGTATATTGGGATTGCCTTGTCACTAACCCGTGAATTAGAGCATAAGCCATGTTGGCAATGAAGAAGTTGGAAAATGGATTGGAAGAGGCTTGCGGAACCAGAGGTTAAATCGAGTAAGTTAAGAATGAGCTTGATGAATTTCACTTGAAGACATATGAAAGTTCAGCCCTCAACAAAGAAAAAATGAAGAAGTACCATGACAATAAGATTGAGAAGCGTGATTTTTTGGTTGTAGATTTGGTGCTTTTTTCAATTCTAGGTTGCACTTGTATCCTGGGAAACTCAAGTCCAAATGCATTGGTCCCTATTTCATCACCCAACTATTTCCTCATGGTGCGGTTGATTTGGAGAACAAGGATGGTGTGAGATTCAAGGTGAACGGGCAACAAATCAAAATCTATCGAGGGCACGCTGAAACGACGAAGGAAGTGATCTAGGCATACCATCTTGATGAAGTCTAAGTATGCAAGAGTCCTCCGTCGTGCCGGAACGTAAAATCAAGCACTGATTGGGAGTCAACCCAATATGTGTCCTCTAGCCAACTATAGGTTTTTCATGATTTTCTAGGCATAGTTGCATTATTTTTGCTTTTATTACTTGTGTCACGTCTGAATGTTCCTTTATTTTTCTTTAGAAGTGTATGGAAGAGCGTTTAGAGTAGGGTCCATGTAAAAAACGTTTGATGTCCCAAAAACACATTTCAAAGATTATTCTTAATGGTGTTTAAATGGGAAGGGACCAATCACCAAAACTGCAAAAAAAAATGTCTGGTGCAACCATCGACGGACCCATCGAAGGACCGGCCTCCCTTCATGGACCATCGGTCGGATCCGTCGGCCTACTAGGTATGTTCTTAAATTTTTCTAAGTTATGGCATTGTGGACAGAGGGTCAACAGACCGTCGACCGACTTATGGTCCGTCGACGGGAATCGTGATCCCTCACCCACCAAACCGAACTACCAGTCCGGCTGGCTACATATTTCAATGGCTTGAAATCTTCATTTACCCAACCTCGGTAATAAAACCCTTCCCTCTGTTTTCAATTTAATTTCATAAACCCTTCCCTTTGTATTTCCCCCACCTTTTTGACCCATTCAAGTTTCAATTTCGATTCATCAGATTCCGATAATTCCCCCACTTCCAACAAAAATCCATTCTCTCCCAAAATCTCCCATTTTCTTCAGTTCCTTGCAGTCGGTGTTGTTGGGTGGTGGTTATGTTGTTCAACTACTAGTGTTCATAACTCTTCTCCTTTACTAAGTTGTCAGGAATGTTTTCTAAGATGCAAGATTAAACTTTTAGATTATTGATTACTGTGTTTGTAACTATGTGGGTACTAATTTTGGGACCATTTTGCATGATAATAAAACTTAAACACAAAAGTTCCTAAGGTCCCTTAGAACACGTGAAATTAAAGGGAGGGGGGTTATGTTACAAAAATAGCGTGTGTTTGCGATGATTGGTTCCTGACCTAGGGTTTGATAGGGCCTGTCGGAAAAGTATGTTAAAACTAGGAAAAATTCAGGGCCCTCCTTCGAATGATGGGATGCTGGGGTAAATGTTTAGTAAACCAGGATTCTAAGAATAACTTCAAATTAGTATGATAGCGGTACAAATTGGCTGTAAAATTTGTTCCCCGAAGGTCAGTATGAGAAACACATCGACGGACGCGGGTCCAGCGACGGGACCTACGTTGGGGTTTGTCAGCGCCCAAATTCTGAGTTTACTCTAAGTATCCTATCGACGACCTTTAGACGGACCGTCGTCCTTCGATGGTCAGTCCCATCACAAAGTCGTATGGAGTTGTCGAACCTTTGCTTCTGATTTTTTATAAAGGAATGTACGTGTCTGTTGACGGACCCTTATGACGGGCTCGTTTCAATACCTTCGACGGTCCATCTTGCACAACCGTCGATTGTGGTAGTACCTTTGTTTTTGACTTTTTATAATTTGTTTAATTGTCACGCACAAACCTCATTGACGGACCGTCGTTGCCTCGACGGTCCGTATGCACAACCATCGACACGTAGAACCTTGTTTGGGATGTTTTAAAAATTGTTTCTAAGTGTACTCGACAGACCGCCATGATGGAACCGTCTGCCTTGGACAGACGTGATGGGTACGTCCCCTACACTCTTGTACTTGTGCACTGTTCATTCCTTTTCTAATGTTTTTGCTACTTCAATGGTTACTTACCTACTTCTCTTTGTAGGTACAAACCAAAAAAATGACACCTAAACACGACTAGTCTACTCAAGAGGGAGTTCCAAGACAGTTTCCCCTCTAACTGGCTTATCATAGGGTCTAATGATGAGCGTGATCCAGAGTACGTGCCACCAGGCACCCGCACTCCTACCTATTTTGCTCGCCCGACTAGAGCCACACCCACGAGGGTGGCGCTCGACGTAGTCACTACCTCCCAATTTGACGAGGATCTCATTACCGAATGGCACACCTTCTGGTGTCTGCATGCACAGTCTGACGGGGTAGCGTCATGGCTCCATGGAGGCCATCCGGTTTGAGGAGCTTCTGGGATATGTGGGAGGCTTCAGCTCATAGGAGGCTTTGGCTTCGCCTCCTTCTTATGAGGGCTTCTAGTGTGATATACTGAGCATCCCAGACTGGCGGTCCCCCACTCCGGTTGTTGGATAAGCCCCAACCGGTGATGGTAGGTCGAGGGGCAGTACAAATCTACACTGATGACAAGATGCCAATGACAAGGGGGTCATGACCGGACCTGACCACTTGAGTGGAGGGTTCTCATGGGGATTCTTCCCAGCACTGCGGACCATTCATGAGTTACACCCGACATCCGGCGGGAGTGGACGGATCAAGATATAGGCCGCATTATAGTGGGAGATGTCCAAGAATCTACGCCTCCTTGGGAGACTCCGTCTCAGCTGGAACAGGAGCGGCAGCCTCCTGCCAAGCAGCACCCATTGGAGTACGTTCGAGTCGCGGCAAGCGGTTTACAAATGTCTTCGCAGGCCATCCACCAGATTTCTCCAGGGTCAGTGTGTGCCACCAAACCTATTTTACCTCGAGTTTGACTATCGATGGAATGATAAACAGAGGTCGGGTTCTAGCGTGAGCTAGAGGTGAGGAGAACCACAAAGCTGATGATTTCACCAATATCTCATAGAGGGTGAGGCCTGCCGACTGAGGGTGCCGGATCCAAAGGGGAGTATCAAGAAGGCCAACCCTCAATTCACAGCTAAGTTCCTATGGTATGTTTGTACGACACTACCTTCCCCCCACCGCTGCTAATAATATGGTCACCTAGTATCGTTCAGTGCTGATGGCTTCTGATTGCGGGGGTTCAAGGTGGACTTCTTATGGCTATTACAGGCGGTGATGCACGAGCGGTCCTTAAGTCACTAACTACTTAACCATCCTGTGCATGGTTTTTTGCATTGTGCAGGTCTGGCATGACTGCGCGTGAGGCACATTGAGTGATCAAGCCCCCGCCGGTTAGGTTCGATCTTCGGGTCTCATTCCGGGTGGGCCAATGAGTCGGCTTCTTACAGAGCGGGACCGTATAGAGGTGCATTCCAATAGGTGGAACCTGGCATCCATGGTGAGAGTCGGGTCCTCACGGTCTAATCGGCTAACATTTGAGCCTACCGGATACCAACTCCGATCGAGTCTATCATGGAGGTGGTTGGCACCGCTTCGAGCTCCTCCCGCTCTATCCATTATGCTACACTGTCCCGTTGCTAGGGTCCAGGAGACGTAGAGGCCCAAATGGACACACTTCTACATTCACATCCAGCCTGGATGCCGCGGTCCATTGATTAGGCCAAAGAGCGTATAGAGAGAGATGGCCAGTACATGAGCGGAAGATCATAGAGGTCACACCGTGTTTGGACGCATTTGAGCTGTGGGTTCTCGCTGGCCAGGCCATAGAGTGGAATTGGTTGTGACACTCTCCAGGCTTATGGGAGAGTTCTGAGAGCTAATGGACACCATATTGGAGGACTCTGGTGCTGAGTCTGAGGCCTTTCTGCAGAGTGCTGGAGGACACGGTGTGATGATACCTTGTTCGCCACTACTGATGTGCCACACCTCCACCACGACGAGCGTGAGGAACCGGATAGAGATGAGGATAGTCTAGGGTTTGGAAGAAGAGTGCCATGTCACAACCCAAAACCCAACTAGAGGTCGGGTAACAACTTGGATTGGAACTGGCCAGTCGACTCTCATAGGTCTAAGACAAGCCCTTTCATATCATTTATTGCATATACATTAGTTAAAAGTCTGAAGGAGTTAAAACTTTTCACTAAACATAATTATAGGTCTTTCAAAATCTCTTTATATAAAGTAATAGGAATACTAGTCTCAAGTCTCATAATCTTAAGACACAGTAATACTTGGGACACGCGTATACTTCAAAATACGGAAAATAGAAATACTGGGTCTATTTACAATACTTCAATAAGAAACATAAAAGACATATATTCCCTCGAATTAAGTGAGGACATACTTCAGCTTCTCTTGGGCGATCTCCTAAGTACAAGTCTTCACTTCTCGAAGCTCCTCACTACCAATAACTATATAGATAGATAAAATCATGGAGTTATTAACAACATTGTACTAAGTATTGACTTGCTGCATTAAAAATCATGAAAAGGGGAATTTAGTTAAAAAAATGCATCTTTTCTTTAATAATATATTTTATCATAATAACCTTATAATCAATTTAGATAAGACATAAGATAATAAGAAAAATAAAAACAATACAATGTAAAAGATCATTTAACAGGAACTTATAATGTCATTGTACAGTGAATTTAATGTACTGTTACAGTGAATTGCTAAATCCCTTAAACTCAACTTCTAGAATGTTATCAGACTTTAAAGTCATCCTAAGAATTCACTTAAGGCACACAAAAGAAATTACTCCCAACACCCTCTAAACATGTCGTGAAAACGATCTAAATTACTATAATGAGTCACATACATATTACAAAAGTAGTCATAAACATCAAGGTAAGATATTTACCAAAGGTGAACGATAAGTCCTTCATTGAGTGAGTTGTGAAGCGACCGCCCATCAATCACTTACACACACCACACAAACTTAAGAGAGATCCATAGACTACCTAAGATAGATCATGCTAACATATACATAACCCATAGGTGCTATGACATTCTCCTTCCAAAGGCTATCAAAAGACCTGCCCTTCTTAAGTAGGTCCAGAAGATAACGTCCATGAGTGACCTCTTCACGATACCTAAATTAATCCTTATGGGGGGGGGGGACCCGTTCTAAGTTCGGATAATGTCCAATAATCTTCCTTAATTAGAGTCATTCTAAGGGACTCATATAGGTAAGAATACGAAGTGACCATTTCGTATGCCCCCTTCACACCTAACTAGACAACACTTTTAAACTACTCTAGAAGGTACTTATTCCTTTTAACATACCTCCATAACATAAGTCATTAGTTCATAAGAATCATAAATCAAATAAAGTAAATTCAAATATGGTCTTGGACACGACCCAGGCAGGAACTCACATAAACAACCTTCAAAGTATTATTGTGTAATGTCTAGATAGCGTCCCATACCACCACCTAAACCTTAGTTAAAAACTCCTTAATGCTAATAAGGATTCCATATGATGATATAGCAATAGTGACATAGAACATGATTAGATAGACAGGCACATCGGAGGTTCTCACCTACTCCGAGGAGGTTGTTCTAAGTTCCAAAGGTAGACTTGGACGCATCCATGTAGGCACAGATTAAGGAATATGAAGGAATCTTTGTAATCAGTCTCCTACTTATATAACTATTCCCTTACCAGCTACTCGGTGGCTAGCCTTCGTCTCATCAGAGTAATTCATTACATTAGGTTCACATAATAGGGTTCCATAACATTGTTCATAACCATCCAATTATCCTACCAAGGAAGAGTCACTAGGGTACATCACAATGGTGACAAGAAGCTCGATGATGACTTCCAAAGGATTAATATGATATGACGTTCCATATAAACTACAACTTTAAGTCCATCCTTCTTACTATGAAGGATACCATTACGGGTTACACTCAACACTCTAACCTTACCCTTAAGTCAAGTTTTTTCACATAATAGACTCTCATATCGTCATTTTAAAGTCAATGTCATTCATAAATTCAATACTAATAGTATAACAACCCTAAATCAGAAATCACATATCATAATATTTACCATCAACAAGGAATACAAGTCAACCAAACAAGATACCACAACTTCACTTTTGGGACTCATAATGCAAGTCATTCTAGAAACCCTAGAAAACAATTAATATATTCAATTCTAAATATATATTCATAACATAATTAATGTTTTATAATCACATTAGACTCACAAAGCCAAGTAGGAAAACCAAGACTTAACCCTAACACTATACTCCTAATGTCAAAGTCCTAGTCTAATATGATTTATTAAGGCAAGATAAGTAGAAAACACCAACATATGACTTCAATGTAGCTAGATAATTTCATGCTTCAAATAATCAAATACACAAATAGCCACAATTACTTCAAGCAGTGCCCAATAGGCATGATCATCAGTTGCATAAAGTAACGCGACAAAGGCCACATCAATTGCAAGTAAAACACATTAACACCGCCACAATAAGTGGACCCTACCAATAACAATAGATATAAGTATAATGAATATCAACTTAAAGAAATGGGGCATAAGTGACCTTCATTCCCCTCATCAAGCTTTTAATTCAATGCCAATTTAACCAATTCAACATCACAGACTTACCCATTGCCTTTGAACCAATAATTCCAAAGTATCACCATAAAACTCAATGAATATACAATCAATTCAATATAGGTTTTAAACAATATAACATCTATTATATATTCAATTTGAATACAATTTTTATATCATCCAGACCGCCCAAAGAAAACTACATTTAAAACAATTATCAATATTAGCTTATATAATGTTAACCCACAATTATAGGAAAAACTAGGGTTTATTCAATTTACATGGGTCATAGGTAATTAGAAGAAATCATAAATAAAAATATCTCAACTAGGGTTATAATTCAACTTTTAGAAAGCATTATGCAGAACCTCATGGTAATATCATGAATTAGGACAAATTCCCTTTAGAAAACATGAAAATATCTGAAGTGAGGCTCCTGGATGAAAGAGTTTGAAGGATCAATCCCTTACCTCAAGGCGATTTGTTTTTTCACTTTGATGAAGATATTTTGACACAAAACCCCCCACGAAGCTGCCTCTTCAGTTGGAATTCAATGGAGTTTTGGATACCTTTCACGTGTTTTGGGTTTATGATTTTCAAGAATGAAGAGTTTCATGTGATACCCCCTTAGATACTTAATTAAAAATACCCAAAAACCTGAATAAACATTACAAAACGTAATTTATAAGGGGGTGAATTTTAACAATTCACCCCTTGACTTTAGGCGAACAGGTAGCGCGATGATTGCCCTTGACGGGGCCGTCACCACCTAAAGGCCGCTCACAGGGCCTCCGTCGGTGGAAAAAAAGTGGCTTGTTGTAAAAGTTACATTCATTCAAAAATCTGCAAGTTCCTCACAACGGGACCCTTTGACTGGGTGTCACAAACCACGAATGGTCCATTGACTACTCCGTCGCCAGGGTCTGCAGGGACAACCGGCAGTCAACTGATTTGGCGGTCCTTACTCAAGGACCCTTTGCTAGTCCTTGGGGATAATTTACGGACGTTCCAACCACAAATAAGACCTTCTTAAGTGTAAAACCTCTCACTGTATCTAAACCAAAACGAAACGCGTTTAAAAGTCGATGAAATATGCCAGATGACAGGTCACTTCCAAGGCAATCCTCGAACGCCTCTTGGACGTTTTGGTCATTTGACCTACAACTTCTAAAAAAAATCTACACACTGCCTATCAATGCTATAATCAACTCCATTAAAACCTTAAACCATCACGAAACACACATGAACACATAAGAACCACATACGAGACATTAGGTGACTTAGTCTTTGTTCCCCCCCCCCCCCCCCCCCAAAAGTCTTGTAGTCGTCCCTTGACGTTTGACTTCCAAAACCTCTTAATACTTAGGCACTGGACGTATTAGGACCTTAGAAAATCAATAAATATATATTTGGATCTAGTTAACCAAATTCATCTTTGGGGTCTTACACGCCATGAGTTGGAGGCTGCAAGGAGAGCCTCACTTATTGATGAGGAGGCTCTCCAATTTAGTGTTATCGAGGTGGCTGCTGGGGAGTCTAGTTCCAGAGTTGTAGAGGCTGAGATAAGCACTACTGATAGTGCTGTCATTGATGAGGACACTACTGATGGTGTCCCTACTTCAGAGGAAGCGGGTTCCGGGAAACCGGACCCGCCAACTTGTTGATCACTGGCGCTTTATGCCTTAGGTTTGCATCACCTACCACTCTATCTTATATACTTTTATGCATTGGGGACAATTGCATGTTTTTTTTGGGGTGGGGTAAATGGAAAGTGAGTGCTAGGTGAGCTGAGGATCCAACCTCAAGATCCTTCTTGGGGTTTTCTTCCTGTGTTTCTTTTCCCAAGAAACGGTTACCTTTATGTGAACAGGAATGTTGGGTATCCTTTAGTACAATCAGTATAGAAATGGACTCTATGCATGGATGGCCTAAAAACAAAATGATAACCGCATTAAAGAAAAGGGGACATAACTAGGAATAGTATACTGATAAATGTGTGGGTCTAAGTATGACATAGAGATACACCAATGCATGACCCTCAATCGAAAACAGCGAACTAGGTTTCTAAAAAAATTTTGTAGAGTAATGAGGATTTCAAAGTTGATGTGTGAGTAAAATTTGATATTCCACCATTGTACTAATCGAGACAACTTGCCGTGGTTAGTCCTGCTAAAAGTAAGTCAAAAATAGACAATTAGAAAGGATCATAGGGCCATTGTTAATGATCCCAATCTTTAGCCTCTTAATAGCAGAAACCAAATGAAATTAATACCTTCTTGCTCCAAATGATTTGAGCGTAAAATACGGCATGTTTTCCACCTTTAATGAGATTTTCTAGGAAACAATGTGTGGCCTTTGTGTCCCTCCCTGGACATGTGCCATCTTAGCTTATGCCAAAAGCATTAATTTGAGGGTGGAGAATTCATGTAATAAAACAACTTTTTCGTGGCCCTGATCCAAACTCTTTGAGTATTGTTGTACCTTGACTCATGGGCAAAGCCATGAGTTGCGGGTGGATATTAGAGGGATTGTTCTGGAAAGTGCGGTTGGAATGAATTTTGAAAGAACAACGAGAGAGAAAGAAAAGAAAAAACAGAAAAGTGACTCAGAAAAAGTTTAAAGAAAGTTGAAAAAAAATATTTGAAAATGTGAAAATACAAGCAAGAAAGAAAAGAGTCACTTACACAAAAAGACGAAAAAGCGGAGAATACCAAGGTGAAAGAATACAAGAAAATTAAGAAATTGGGTGGAATAGAATGATAAAAAGGTAGGACACTTAGCCATTATGTCAAGGAGGGCAATAAGTCACTAAATATATCTAAATGTACCCTATCTAACTCAGAGCCTATGTTAAAAGCTAAAAAATTCCTATCGTGATCCTAAGAGTCTATTGTGGTTAACTTAAAGGAGTGAAAATAAGGGAAAACCTATGGCAATAAGTATAAATGAGGTGTGAAGTTGTTCTGAGAGTGAGTGTTGAAAAATAATCCTTATACTCAAACTGAAATCACTGTGTGAAAAATGAGGATCTTGTTTTGAAGTGAGGACACTAGTTGCAATACCAGAAAATTGGTACCATAGTGAGAGATAAAAGAGGATAGGTGTCGGTGTATGGTGAGTCTGTGTCATGGTCTGATCTGCATGAGCAAGCCTAATAGTGATAACATTCAATAAACATAATGAAAATAATTGGAATTGATGTCCAGCTGATTTCAAAAGCTAAAATAAGAATACTCTTGTACAAAGATTTTTTGGTGATTCATAGTGCATCGTTTGAGGACAAAAAACAAATTTAAGTTGAGGGTGTTGATGTACCGTGGCTTCACGGTACTTTCAATGATTTTTACTTAAGTTTTGTGCATATGTAAAGCCTTTTTGTACTAGTTTTGATGTATTTTCTCTCTATTTGCAGGAAATCTGTCTAGAATGAAAACACGGAAGAATTGTGCTGAAACTGCAAAAGTGACTACCTACGAAGCCATCGACGGCCCGTCGACCCCTCGACGATCCGTAGGTGGCCACCTTCGTATGAAGGAAAAGATGCTGAATGAAGATTAGAGAATTACGACTAAGTGTGGGGCTACGAAGGATCTTGACGGACCGTCACCTCAATTACGGACCAACCTGCAAATCTGTCATCGTTAATAGAAAGTAGCTCCAGTAGCCCGACTTGAAAAGATTCTAAGTGTGGAAAACAGAAGCCATTGACGGATCGTTGTTCTCTCAACGGACCATCCTCCTTGTCCGTCGATGGTAACAGTGAGTTGGAGAAGAAAGCAGCTAAAAAAGATGCTAAGTGTGGAACAACGGGGGGCCTCGACGGTCCGGTCGTCGACCCAGACGCATTTTTTTTGGCAGATTTTCCTTATATAGATTTTTTTTTATGTTAGGAATTATTTATTATATAGATTTCGTTTGTTGCAAGAGTAATGATTAATTCAAGTAATTTTCTAGATCTTATTCAATATCATCAAAGTAAGTACATGAATTCTTATCAAACTAATATGAATTGTGTGATTATTAACATGGGTAACTAAATCCATAACTAGGGTTGTGGGAACCATGGGTAAATAATAAGGTATAAACTAGCTAAAATAACAAATCTAGAATAGTTTCTTGCATGTACTGATAATTCTTTCATTTAGAAGTCTTTTTAACGAGTGCACGTGTTAGAACTCGCCTTGTTGCTATTTGCTGGACCAAGGACGTAGATAATAAATTATCAATGTGGTTTTAGTATACACTATCTAATAGGCTAGTGTCGATTGGTGCGAAGTAAAAACTAAGCCATACATCGATTATGATGCTTAATATGAGGTAAAGGTAAGGTTTAGCAAAGCATACACACGTAGCTGGACTATGGTGATAAGTGGAATCCCCTAGTTGTCGGACCAAGGAATTAAGGATACATAACTTACCACTTTGCATGGAAGATACTAGGAAAGGATTATTATAGCTAGAATTACCGCATTATGAACATGTGGGGAACACTTAAGCCCTAGTTACTTTCATTACTTGATAAAAATCATATATTTTAACTTGTCACTTGTTTACTTAGACATAGCTAATTACATTCGTTACTGAAAACCCCCTCTTTGTTACTTGTTTTCGGAAAGGACTTGACTAAATAGAAGTTAGGTCAAAGTTAAGTGTAAATCATTTTCCTCGTAGGATCGAACCCAACCTCATAGTTGGGTTCTTTACTTGATAAAACCGCTTATACTTCTTCTCGAGAAGTAAATTTGAGCGTATCATCTACGGACACAGCCGACGGTCCGTTGATTGAACGACGGCCCATCGTTTGGTCCGTAGATATGTGCACCAGATCAATTGCTGTAGATTTCATGGGTTTGTTACCTGCACATTAAACATCCATTAAGTTATTTTTTTTGTGTTTTGTCTAGACACTTTTGAGACACGGACCCTAAACTACTCTCTAGCCAACACACTAAAAAAATAACACATTAATATGATTAAACTAGAGAATGCAAATGCTCCTAAAAGAAGAAAATAAAAATTTTATTGTTGGCTAGAGGATACACCTTGGGTTGCCTTCTAAGAAGCTCTTAATTTAACATCGCGGCACGACGCAAGACCCTTGATTACTCAGACTTTATCAAGGTGGTATGCCTCAACAACTTCATGAGCACTCTCCGCATGCCCTAGGTAGATCTTAATTCTTTGCCCATTGCCGTGAACTTTGCACCTTCTTTGTTCTCCAACACCTCTACATGTGGGAAAACTTTACTAATAAGGAATGACCTAGTCCACTTGGACTTGAGTTTGCCCAGAAAAAGCGTAGCCTAGAGTTGAATAGAAGCACCAAGTCCCCTACCGAAAATTCTCGCTTATCAATCTTTTGGTGATGGTACTTCTTTATCTTCTCTTTTGTAGATGGCTGAACTTTCATATGCTTTTAGGCGAAACTCATCAAACTCTTAAGTCTCTATTCCACTTCTTCATTCCAATCCATCTTCAATTTCTTTATCCCCCACATGACCTTGTTCTCTAACTAAACTGGCAAGTGACAAGCCTCCCATATACAAGTTTGTATGGAGACATAGCTATGGGGGTCTTTTATGCAGTTCGGTAAGCCCAAAGAGTATCATCAAGCCTCCTTGACCAATCTGTTCTATTAGCATTCACCATTTTCGACAGGATCTGCTTGATTTCTCTGTTGGACACCTCAACTTGCCCACTAGTTTGTGGATGGTACGGAGTGGCTACATTATGGCGAACCCCATATTTCTCCAATAGCCCTTTGAACAACTTGTTGCAAAAGTGGGATCCCCCATCACTAATAATGGCCCTAGGTGTGTCAAATCTGTAAGAGATATTCTTTGTAAAAACGCGGTGACACTCTTCCCTTCATTGTTGGCAAATGCTATGGCTTCCATAAATTTTGACACATAATCCACCGCCACAAGAATATATTCATCCCATGAGAACTCACAAACGGGCCCATAAAATCAATGCCCCATACATCAAATAACTCAATCACTAGAACGAGATTTAGTGGGAGCTCTTTCCTCTTAGAAATTCCTCCATCTCTTTGGGACCTATCACATGCCATGGCAAACTCATCAGCATCTTGGTGAATGGTTGGCCAATAGTACCCGCACTGCAAAGTTTTATGGGCAGTACAGATACCACTATGATGCCCACCCATAGGCGAGGAATGGCAGGCCTCCAAAACACTAAGCATCTCAACTTCCAGCACGCAACGACAAATAAGCCCATCAATACAACTCCGGTATCAGTAAGATTCATCCCAAAAGAATTTTTTCACATCATGTATGAACTTTTCCCTCTGATGGAAGGACAAGTCCGATGGTATTATATCACTAGCAAGATAATTCACAAAATTGGCGAACCATGGAATCAAGTCATGAGAAGCGTCCAATACAAGCTCATTAGGGAAGTTATCTTAAATTTCAGCCTTTTTATCCAACTCTCGCATATATTCATCCTGTAATCTGACAAGTGATTGGCAACTTGATTTTCAGACCCTTTTCTATCTTTCACCTCAAAATCAAACTCTTGAAATAGTATCACTCATTTAAACAACCTTGGTTTCACATACTTCTTTTCCATAAAATACCTCAAAGTGGAGTGGTCAGTATGCACTATAAATCTCATGCCAAGAAAATATGAGTGAAATTTTTCAAAAGCAAATACCACCAAAAGGAGCTCTTGTTCAGTCATAGTGTTGTACTTTTGTGCTTTATTTAGGGCCTTATTAGCATAATAGATGGGGTGGATGATTCTATCCTTTATTTATCCCAATACCACACAAAGAGAAACTCCGCTAGCATCACCCATCACCTCGAATGGCTTACTCTAATCTTGAGAAATAATTATAGTCGCAGACACCAACTTCTTCTTCAACTCTCCAAATGCCTTAAAACATGATTCATCAAAATAGAATTTACATTCCCTCTCAATTAACTTGCACAGAGGATGTGCAATTTTTGAGAAATCCTTAATAAACCTCCGTTAGAAGCCCGCATGCCCAAGAAAGCTTCTCACAACTTTTATAGAGATGGGTGGATGAACTTTCTCTATAACCTCAACTTTGGATCGATCAATCTCTATTCCTTTCTTTGAGATGCGATGGCCCAATACAATACCCTTTTTCATCATAAAGTGACATTTTTCCCAATTTAAGACAAAATTTCAATCTTCAGATCTTTTGAGAATCTCGACCAAGTGACTCAAACATCGATCAAAAGATTCACCAACAACTAAAAAGTCATCCATAAACACCTCAAAAGTCATCCATAAACACCTAGATCTTATTTTGATTCCATAAGAGATAATACTTGTAAAGAATCAATATTAGTATGAGAAGGAGCAAAAAAGACGAGCAAAAATTAAACAAAATAAATATAAGAGCTAAGCTGTAATGACCTTTCTACAGCAACAATGAAACACGACGGACCAGGTGACAACTCGTTGTGAGTATGACGGATCGTCATGGGGTCCATAATGTCTTACTTCAACTATGTTGATGTGGAGACCCCTGAAGGAAAGTCTCTTACAAGTATCACGGATAAGCAGGACGCACCGCCGTGACAATGACGGTCCGTCGTCGATGCCCGTCAGAGGACACTTAGAAAAAGTATGGAGACCCTCAGAAGATGGGTCTCTGACCGTCATGATGGTTGTGCAGGATGAACCGTCGTGGTTATGATGGTCTCTCGTAGTTGTCCATCAGAGGACATTTAGAAAAAGTAAGAGACCCTTAGGAAAAGGGTCCTGACAGTCAACGACTGGTTGTGCAGGACGGACCGCTAGAGGGTAAGACAGTACGTCGTTTAGTTGTCCATGTTGATTGTAGACAACTTAGAAAAGTAGGCAGACCCTGTAGGCAAAAGGGTCTGGAAGAACCAGGAGTTTGTGCAGGACAGACCGTCGGGGTACGATGGGCCGGTTCCAAAGTATCCATTGGTGGAAAAATTGGACGGTAAAAGTATAGTGGGATGTTGGAACTGACCTATGACGGTTGTCGTGGGTACGACGGTCCGTCATCGGGTTCTCGTTTTGTAATTCAGTGAAAGAACTGGGGATTGCCACAATCATCCCCTATGACGCTCAAATGGAACTTTTCGTGTTAAACCTACATGTGTCTAACCCATTTACCTAGCAAACTACCAATGCTTAAAAAGAACCTATTCTAGGGATTTAACAATTGCAATTAAGGATTTGAACTTAGGTCAGACAAAAATTGAATCAAAGAATGAAGATCCACCGGAAGAAAAGAAATAGGACTAAGAGAATTAAAAAAAGATTGCAATGTAAATAGGGAGAGATCAGCGAACATACCTGAGAAGTTTAGAAAAACAACCGAGGACGGTACTTGTATAGCAAGAACAGAACCACAATAGCAGACTCTGACTTGTGAGAGTAGATTTGAGGAATTGGGAATGGGGGGAAAGCGAATTGAGTTGCATAGAGAAGAGGGTAGGAAGTAGTAAGAAGTTGAAAGGGAGGGAAAGGGGAGAAAGAGGGAAGAACTGGTGTGATGCACGGAAATGAAGGGGTGGGTTTTTTAAATGTGCCAATTTAAAAATTACCCCCAAACAGGGGTCGGGTCAGGTATGAGGTAGGCGTATTAATGATTGCAAAAAAACGAGAAAATGACGACGGTCATAGCCGACTTTTCAGCATGAAAAGGGCCATCATTGTACTGTAATGTGGTCTGCCCACTAATACGTTTTGAAAAGAACTTGGAAGCAAGTACAATGGAAATGATGGATTAATAGAGCATGTAAGTAGACAAGTTGAAGTTTTTTGAAGGTTCGTGATTGTGGGTTCTCAGTGATTGTTATGCAGTGAGATTTTCTTCAGAATTTCTTGGTGACGCCATGTTCCTTCTTTTGTCGAGCGTGCCTACACAAATCTTGAAATCCAATTTGATCGAAAATGCTACCCTTATAGAAAGAAAACTATAGTATTGGGGTTGCCTCACAAACAAGCGCCGGACTTTAACGTCGTGGCCCGACTATAAAGGAAAATTGATTTACTTAAGACTTCATTAAGATAGTATGCCTCGATTCCTTCATTTGTTGATTCAGCACGCCAAATAGGGTTTTATTCATTGTCCGTTTACCCTCTACAACCACACCACCCTCCTTGGTTCTAAACGAACTGCTCCTATGAGGAGGATCAGTTGGGGATCAAAGTTAAGGTCCATTCCATTTGGACGTGAGCTTGCCCCGAAACACTAACGCAACCTAAATTGTATTAAAAAGCACTAAATCCCCAACCAATAAACTCTGTTTTTAACTTTTTTAGGTATGGTGCTTCTTATATTTTTGGGGGGAGTGTAAGTAGATACCGATTGTGCTCACCCTATGCATCAGGACGATAACTGTTGTGAAGGTTGATTCATCATTGGCAACAAAAAAATTTTCATCTGCCCTTTCCATACAATAAGGCTTCTAACCCGCAAGCAAGCTAAGGAATAGCCTCCAAGAATAATAGGCACTCAAAATTGTGACTTCACAATCAAGGGATAACAAAATCATCTAGAAATCATGAACGACTCCACTTTTACTAGACATCGTGGAGATCCCATATGCTTTTAGATGGTAGTTTGGTCATCAGAGCTGCATCGCGTGGGATTTGGTCAACCCACCAAAACCAAACTTCTTGTAAATTGAGAGAGGCGTGAGATATGCTGCCCCCAGAATAACATCATGCTGGAGAAAAAGTAATGACATGAATATGTTGCAAGGAATAGTGAAAGAAAAAGAGACGAGGGAGGAGAGGAGGGGAAGAGAGAGCGGGACTGAGGATGTAGAGGAAAGTGTTGGATCTGCGGAGCCTACGGTGTGAGAGCGTGAAGAAGAAAACTTTGTAGCAATAGCACTACTACAATTACTTCATTCATCATCATCCTGAAGTGACCGATCTTTTCGTTGTAACAAATCTTTTCATTTAACTAGGCATAAACATGGGCATTTGTTCTAGAGGTTCTAACCAAAGGGACATTGATAGAAAGCTGCTTCAACATTGTAATTAAAACGCCCGATATTTACAATCCTCGGCTTTGTTACTAAGCTTGAGGAAGGGGGGGTGGTGTGGTTTGTTTCGGCATGGAATTACATATGATAGGCACCTCAAACATCTTTTCCAGTGTTAAATATTCTACTCACCACTACCTCGACCGCCCATATCTGATATTTATCGCCTTTCCTCCGAGACGACATAGGTTAGTCAATGGTCTTATTACAACCCCGAGTAAGTAGTGATTGCCTACAGTTGTTTGTCATTTTCAGATTTTAGGAAAGTGTGGCTGGAAGAGCGCCCGGTTTGCCGTGTGTTCACAGTCACATATAATTGGTTCATTTGCAACTCAATCTGTTAACGATATTACATGTGTATCGACTTTTCTGCCTAATACCCACTAATAAATCACTCTTAACTTCTGAATGTGGCTTTATATTAGCATCGAACCTCCTCATCATTTTGTGCAACATATCCCAACTCGAGGCGCCATACGATCTCCACCATCCCTTGGAAGTCCACTTCACAATTTTGAGGGGGGACCCAGGGCCAATTCCCTTATTATTTTCTGTCCATGTTACCCCGGTGAAGTTGTTGGCACGGTTTGAAGTTTCCATCTAGGACAAAGGACCCTCACGGTTATGTAACCGTATATCCAACCCTTGGTTTTCCTTGACCTGGCGCCCAATCTCCTGATTTGAACCCTGGGTACTCGGTCGAAAACCACGTCGTGCTCCATTGCCCTCATAGGAATCCTCCAATAATAACATTCATCATTTGGTGGTGGTGTATTAGACAAGTATTTAAATGCATTACTTTTCTGCACCCAACGTGATATGTTTTATACCAACCAAGCTCAGTTCTCATCTGAGCATCTCTTAAAGAAATCTCATCTGTGGTGGGTTGTGAGTGGATCAACTTCCGAAGGTATTTATCTCAGTAGCGACTTCCTAGTACTTAAGGCGTTATTGCCAGGAGATTTTCTCTAACTTTTCGGAATCTCCGCATAAGGACACTCCCCATAAGAACAACCAACCGCTCTAGTATCTAACACGCTTTATTATATCACCTTGTACTCGATAGAAGTATTCACCTTTAGGACTCTCAATCTTGCGGATGGGGACGCTTCTAAAAAATTAGGTGAATATATCCAAGAACTACTAGACTATTCGTGGTATGCCACAAAGTGTCACTTTGTCTTCTGGGGTTTAATTTCTTGGAGAACGTTCTGATAGTAGCAGTGCAAGAAAACATCCCTTAGTTGGTCCAAGTGTGAAAATTGATTTAAGGGGATCTAAGTGAACCAAATAGCCGCCCTCCCATCCAGTGAGAGTCGAAACAGTCTTACCCTATTACATCCACGCCAAGTCAGGCATCCCTACCCAAGCTTGTACACACTGCCCTTACATAGCTATATGGCATGTGGATCTCACAACGTAGCTCTGAAAACAAACCTCTGGATTGGTGAGCATTGCATTCAGGATTACTCGTTACCACAAAGGGTGACTGGTGGTTAGGGGTCAATCCAAGTGGCTATCGGAGTCTACTATTTTGTTCTTAGACTCTGTAGTGCCTTGTAGGGTTTTGAGGACGTGGACCGGGATTTGGGCCCCCCTTGGTTTTTCAATCGGAGGCATGGTAATAACTGCCCATGAACATTCCAACAGGAGCTGGGTTGTTCCGGGTTTGATCATAATTCATTAAGGGCCCAAGTTTCGATTCATCATGCATTAGTGTACCTCTAATTAGTCATCGTAGGGAAGCAAGAGTTCTCTTTCTCTCCGTGTATTCTGGCATACCACGGAAGATAGTTCTGCAAAGAGAATCAAAAAACAATGAACAAAGTAAAATAAGAAAATAAGGACTAAACTTAGTAATAAGTTAAAGTTAATCTAAAAGCACTTCCCCGGCGGCGGCGCAAAAAAATTTGAATACGCTCACAAACTGACTTCTCAAACTAAGAAGTAAGCGGGTCTATAAAGGACAAGACCAAACTAATGAGGGTTAGGATCGTTCCCGAGGAAATAGTTCAGACTTTACTTCAATTATTATTACTATGATTTATTCAATTATTTCATTAGAAAACAAAACCAATAAAAGGAGGTTTTTTATTTCTAAATGAATGAAAATAATTAGCTAAATTAATGTACACAACTAACAGATTCAAATGTTGGAGTTTAATCAATTAATAAAAGTAACTAGGGTTTAAGTGTTCCCACAGGTTCCTAACTTGATAATTCTAACTATAACAATTCTTTCCTAGTATCTTGCATGCAAAGTCATAAGTTATGTATATCTAAATTCTTGGTCCAACATCTAGAAAATTTCACTCCACAACTTTGTCCAGCTACGTGTGTTGCTATACTAACCCTTACCTTAACCTCATATTAAGCATTGTATTAGATTTTTGACTAAGTTATTACCTCGTATGAATCAATACTAGCCTATTAGATTGTATACACTAAATCTTTGTTGATAATTCTTTTCCTATGATCTACCTCCTTGGTCCGACAAGTAGCATTAAGGCGAGTTCTAACGTTGCCATCCGTTAAAAAGACTTCTAAGCGAAAGAATTATCAATACATGCAAGACATTATTCTAGAATTGTTATTTTAGTTAGATTTTACCTTACTATTAACCCATGGTTCCCACAACCCTAGTTATGGAGTTTAGTTACCCATAGTCGGAATCACAATATTCATATATATGATATAAGAATTCATGCACTTACTTAAATGAGAAAGAATAAAATTCAGAAATTAACTTGATTAATCGACAAAATCACCAACAATCAACTCTAGAGAAAAGTGTAACAATCTAAAGTCTAATATCTAAAATAATCTACTAACAAAGAATCTAACATAAAAGTGTTTAACCAATAAAGAGTCTAACTATACGAGAGTCTAACCATACGAGAGTCTAACCCCAAAAATGAGTTTTTTACAACTATTTATAAAAAACCTAATAAAAGAAAGAGTCTATTTGGTGAAAATCTGTCAAAACACGGCTGGGTCGACGTACCTAATGACAGACCGTCGCGGTAATGACGGCCCGTCATGGACTCCGTCATCCCATACATTGCATATTCTTATGCTGTTCTCTTCATTACACTCGACGACGGGTATGACAGACGTTTCCAAGAACGCTGGTTCGTCGAGGGTCTCCGTTCCATAACACTTAAACTCTTGGAATTGGTGTACTGGGAATACTTCTCTGATCATCACAACGAACCAGCAGGACGGACCATAATGGCTACGATTGTCCGTCATGCACTTTGTAAACCCACACTTGGTCAGACTTCCCCATCTTCCTTCAGCACTTCAATACGATGCCACCTACGGACCGTCATAAGCACGAGGGACCGTCACAAGCTCCGTAGGTGGTAACTTTTCGGCATTTCTTGCTCAAAAACTTCCGCGTTCATCTTTAGACAGATTTCTTGCAAATAAAGGGAAACTTACAGAAAAATCAATACAAAAAGTCTTTTGGACACACACTGAACTTAAGCAAAAAGAATTAAAAATACAGTGATGGTATTTCAACGGCCCGTCGATTAATCGACAAACCGTAGTCCACTTTCTTCGTCTGAAACTTCGAATAATTTTTAAAATCCATCACAACAGGGTCCTCTCTGAATGAAATGACGGACGTGCACAACGACTCGTAAATCAATAGACGGATTGTATTCCACTTCCATAGTCTCAACTGAATAAGTTTAAGGGTGGGTCGATAGAGGGACCCCAACGACGGTCCGTCCACAGGGTATTGTGTTGTTGGCCTGAGATAGTTTTCATGCCTTGTTTTCAATTCCCCATTTTGACACCTTTAAAGACCCACACAAGTTTATCCAACACAAAACAATAATCAAGACATTTTCTTCATTATTATGGTTTCGATTTCACAAGATTCATGCTTTAATTCATCAATACTACAAAAACCTCTATCCAAAATCCTATCATTAGTGTCATAAAAAGACTTTGAATAGATTACACCACAACCCACTCAGTTTCTATAATTCTAAGGAGCATTTTTTTACTAGTTTACAAGCAAAAGCAACAATTTTTTTCCCTAAATCAAGACCCACTTTCTAATTTTTGTTTCCAACAATGTATGATCGAGAACTCATAGGGCAAAAGGAATCGAAGTACCTGGTAATCATAGTAGGGTGTTTGGAGGCTGATACTTGCAAGAACCTATGCGCCCAACTTGAACACCAACCGGAGAAATCAATGAGAATGATGGGAAATTTTGAGAAGATGAGGGTTTTGCGAATTAGGAGAATTTGGGGAGTTTAAAGAAATCTAGATATTATGGAAGGAAAAAGTATTATGTTTTTTGAAAAAGAAAGGAAATAAAAGAGGAGAAGCGGTTGGGAAAAAATATGAAAAGATTTTGGAGGTTAATGAATGATTTTAACTTTTAATATTAGCGGCTCACAAAAAAAAAAAAAAAAAAAAAAAGAGTTGGGCCGGTCACTGGAACTTTGGATCGATGAAACCCCGCGACGGTCTGTAAGTTAGTGGATGGACCGTTGACTTGACCGTTGATTAAAAAAGGACTTGGAAATTTTTTGAGACATACCTGGTATCTACGAGCACCATCGACGATCCGTCTTTTGAATGGTAGCCCATCGATGGGGTCTGTAGATCACTGCACCAGACCATTTTTTGTAGAATTGTTTTTTGGTCCCTGCACATTTAACACCCATTAAGCTGTTCTTTTTGGTTTTTTTCTAGACTCTTTTGCAACAGTGACCCTAAACTAATCTCTAGCCAACACTAATAATAAAAATAAAACATGACGATAAGAAACACAAAACAAAATAAGAAAAAATGCAACTATTCCTATGAATAACATGGAAAGCTAATGTTGGCTAGAGAATACACCTTGGGTTGCCTGCCAAGAGGCGCTTAATTTAGCATAGTAGCACGACCCAAGTTCCTTGATTACTCAATCTTCATCAAGGTGTATGCCATCAACTCTAATGACCTCTTTTGCATGACTAGGTTGATCTTGATCCATTGCCGCCCCCGTTGATCTGACATTGCACACCCCCACCCACTATTCCTTAAACTCAACCACTCCAGGTGGAAATAATTTAGTGATTTGGTATGGTCCAATCCACTTGGATTAGAGTTTGCCTAGAAACAACCGTAGCCTAGAGTTGAATAAAAGTACCAAGTCCCCTACCGCAAATTTTTGCTTTTAAATTTTTTGTTCGTGGTACTTCTTCATTTTATCTTTGGAGATGGATAAACTGTCATACGCTTTTAGACGAAACTCATCAAGCTCATTTAACCTATTAAGTCTCTGTTCCACCACTTCATTCAAATCCATCTTCCGTTTTTTCATTGCCCACATGTCTTTGTGCTCTAACTCGAATGGCAAGTTTACAGCCTTTCCATACCAGTTTCTATTGAGACATCTTTCAGAGTTTTGTAATGTAGTCCATAGGCCCAATTCCGTCCATCCAAAACCCTTCTGACAATCGTTGTATAGCGTTCAATCACCATTTTCGATGAAATTTGCTTGATTCTTGATTTGACACCTCTACTTGCCAACTCATCTGGGGATGTTAAGCAGTGGCCACATTATGACGAACCCTACATTTCACGAATATCCCTTTGGACAACTTATTGCAAAAGTAAGATACACCATCACTAATAATGTCCCTAGGTGTGCCAAATCTAGAGAAGATGTTCTTTTTCAAAACTGTGGTGACTCTGTTACCTTCATTGTTAGAAAATGCTATAGCTTCCACGATTATATACTTCATCCCATGAGAACTCACAAATGGAATCATAAAATCAATTCCCCAAACATCAAATAACTCAATCACATGCATAGGATTTAGAGGAAGCTCTTGACTCTACGAGATTCCTCCATCTCTTTAGAACCTATCATATGACTTGGCGAACTCATGAGCATCTTGGTGAATAGTTGGCCAATAGTATCCACAATGCAAAATCTTGTGGGCAGTCCGGATACCACTATGGTGACCACCCACATACAATGAGTGACATGCCTCCAAAACACTTAACATCTCAACTTCCGGCACACAACGACAAATAAGCCCATCAGTACAATCCGGTAATAAGCAAAGGCCCTCCCCAAAAGAACTTTTCACATCATGCATGAACTTCTTCTCTGATGGAAGTAAAAAAAGGGTTTGTCAGATGAACGAACATAAGTAAGCCAATAATCGCGCAATCACCTGAACTATGGAATCAAATCATGAAAGCGGCCATACATGCTCTAAGGGATGGTAATCATCCAATTTTCATCATTTTCAGCCAATTTTCTCATAATTATCTCTAACGCTATACACTTATCGACAACTTTGAACTTAGTCGCGTTTTCTATATTTTACCTCAAAATCAAACTCCTTGAATAATAGACACGATATAATCAACCGTGGCTTCGTATCATTCTTTGCCATCAAGTACCTCAAAGCAGAGTTGTCAGTATGCACTATGAGCCTCATGCCAAGTAAATAGGAATATGATTTTTCAAATGCAAATACCACCGCAAGAAGCTCTTGTTTAGTCGCAGTATTGTTCTTTTGGGCCTTATTCAGGGACTTACTTGCAGAATAAGTGGGGTGAAGGATTTTATCCCTTATCTATCTCAATACAACACCAAGAGAAACTCCAATAGCATGACACATCACCTCAAATGGCTCACTACAATCTGGAGAAATAATAATGGGCACGGACACCAACATCTTCTTCAACTCTTCAAATGCATTCAGACACGATTCATCAAAATAGAAATTACATTCATTCTCAAGTAATTTGCACAGAGTATGTGTATTGTTTGAGAAATTCTTAATAAACCTCTGATAAAAACCCGCATGTCCCAGAAAACTTCTCACACCTTTTACAAAGATGGGTGAGGGAAGCCTCTCTATAACTTCAAATTTTGTTCGATTAACCTTTATCCCCTTCTGTGAAATGGAATGGCCCAATACTATATCATCTTTCAATATAAAGTGATATTTTTCCCAATTAAGTACAAGATTGCAGTCTTCACATTTTTTGAGAACCTCGGTCAAATGACTCAAACACCGATCAAAAGAGTTGCCAACAACCGAAAAGTCATCCATGAACACGTCAATGGTGTCCTCCACAATATCAAAGAATATAGACATCATACATAGCTTGAAAGTGGCCAGTGCATTACATAACCCAAAAGGCATCCTCTTGAAGGCAAACGTCCCATAAGGTCATGTAAAAGCGGTCTTGTCTTGATCCTCCGGGGCAATAGGATAGTACCATAAAGAAAATAGTACCATCCTTTACCCGTGAGTCTATCTAACATCTGGTCCATGAATGGCATAGGGAAATGGTCTTTCTCAGTCTATGCATTCAAATTCCGGTAATCCATACAAACTCTCAATCCGGTACCCGGCCTCATTAGAATGAGCTTGTTCCTTTTTTTAGGCACTACAATCATTCCCTTATTTTTTTGGCACACATTGAACAAGGCATACCCAACTACTATCTGCAATAGGATATATGACTTCGACATCCAACCACTTAATGATCTTCTTCTTTACTACCTCTTGGATAGGTGGATTCAAACATATCTGATGCTCAATACTTGGCTTGTGATCAGGCATGAGTTGAATTTTGTGTGAACAAATACCAGGAGGAATCCCAATAATGTCCGCAATGGTCAAAAAAGTGGCTCGATTGAAACACTTCAGAACTTTTACTAGACACTCTACTTGTTATACATTCAAATTTGCTGCAATGATTAACGGCAAAGTGTCATCTCTACCCTATAATACATACCTCAGATGAGGTGGTAGAGCCTTAGTCTCTAATTTTGGAGCCTCCTAAATAGTTGTCTCGCGGATGGAGAGTCGCAATGCTTCATATCTAACTCCAATTGCTTTGGTTTGGACCAAAATTTATTTTGCTGAAGTGCCGCAAACAAGGAGCCATACTTTTCAATACCATCACATGTAAAATTGACGATCACTGTCCTAGAGCCTCGACACCTAGGCGTTCTTTGATTTGTACCTCAGACACTCTAAACCCGATAAGACATAGTAGATACCGTTTGGATCTCACCACTCTACTTCATGGACCTACAAATGTTAAATGTTGATTCTTTGTTGTTCGACCTAAACTTCCTGTGCCCTTTATCCATATCAAGCAAGGCACGACGAGTGGTAAGGAACGACCTTCAAAGATTAATAGGAACTTCAAAGTCCACCTCACAATCAAGGATCTAAAAATCATTTGGAAATATAAATTACTCCACTTTCACGATCACATCATGCAGTATCCCCATGGGCTTCTTCACTGTTCGATCAACCATCAGTAATTGCATTGCAGTAGGTTTTGGGTCACCCAAACCCAAATTCTTATAAATTGAAAGAGGCATGAGGTTTATGATTGCACCTAGATCACATAGTGCTTTATCAATGTGTAATAATCAGATTGTAAATGGAACAGTGGAAGCGCTCCAATCTTATTTTTTCTGCACAAGAGACCTTGTAGGCATAGAACTACACTGCTGGCTTCTGTCATTGTCCTGAAAACATACCGATCTCTTTTTTGTAACCATATCCTTACTAAATTTAGCCTAACCTCGCATTTGTTCTAGAGCTTCTATAAAGGGACATTGATGGAAAGCTGCTTCAACATAGTGATAAAACGCTGATATTTACCATCCTGAGTCTTTTTCACTAAACTTTCAGGGAATAGTGGCGGGGTCTAGGAATGGGGACCACTTTTTTAGGAACCTCTGTGTCTTTCGTTGTTTGTCAGCCAATTCTCCACTAGTTTACATCACCTCTTTGTCTTTTCTCATAGTATCTTCTACCACAAACGACATGGGTGAATCAATAGTTTGCTTACCTCCACGAGTAGTGACTGTCATACAATGTCCATCATATTTAGGATATTGGATGGCATTGCTAGGAAGAGTGCCCAGTTGGTGTGGGTTCATAATAATGGACAATTGGGCCATTTGTAATTCAAGATGCTTAATCGAGACTACATCTGCATCAACCTTTTCCCAATGTTTGCTAAATCACCTCGTAATTCCTTGGCGTGCTCATCACTAGTATCGAACCTCCTCATCATCTTCTGTCACATGTCCTCAACTCACGCCATACGACCTCCATCATCCGTAGGTACAACTTCCTGATTTTGAGGTTGAAAATAGGGCCCACTCCGATCATTTCTATTACCATAGTTACCCCGGTTGAAGTGTTGTCGCAGTTGTAGTTTCTATCTCGAACATACTGTCCCTCTCTATTGTAGTTATCATAGTTTTGACCTTGATTTCCTTGTTCTTGGCGCTAATTCTCCTGATTGGAGCCTTGTCTGTTTGTTCGAAAACCCCCTAGCTAATCATTCACTGCATAAGTATCCTCTTCATAATAGTACTCATCCGCTAGTAGTAGTGGTTTAGTCAAGTAATTCACTGCATTTACCTTTTGTGCACCTCCAGTGACATGTTTTAATACCAACCCGAACTCAGTTCTCATTTGAGTCATCTCCTCACAAATATCTTCTGCCGCCGGATTATGTGTAACTTACACTATAAAAGTGTTTCTTCTATTGTTTGACTTTCTAGTACACCAAGCCTTATTGTTGGGAGTAATTTTCTCTAACTTTTCTGCGATCTCAGCATTAGTGCACTCACCATAAGAACCCCCACAATAGTTTCAAGTATTGTTTTAGTGTTATCATCTATACCCCGATAGAAGCACCTTTTAATGACTCATCATCAATGCGGTGGTTTGGACAGTCCTCACAAACGCAGTAAACTTGTCCCAAGAGCTACTTACCGACTCTCCAGGTAGTGCCACAAAGTTTTCCAACTTACCCTTGTGATTAAGCTTCTTGGACATTGGATAGTTCTTAGCCAGAATTACATCTCTCAGTTGATTTCATGTGTAGATGGAATTATACGGTAGATCAGTAAAGCATACTGCTGCCTCTGTCGTCAATGAGAGAGGAAACACCCACAACACGGTGGCGTTCATATCCAAATCTGGTCGACCTATGCAACTCTTTCAAATAGACCTCAATTTGGATATGTGGCATGAGCAACCTCTGATTGTAGTCTTGAGAAAAAAACCATCGCGTTGAGCATCTGCATCAAACTACTCGTCACCACGAAAGTGTGCCCTTGGGGTAGAGCAAGTAGGACAGTGGTCCATCAGAATCAGTATTGTTCATGTTGACTCTATAGAACTCTTGATGTCGTGGAGCTGGAGGCTGCATCCTCAGAGCATCATCAACTGGGTTGTCTGCAATGCAGCTCACTCGAATTACCCCATCACCAAGATTAGCAGGGTTTTATTGATTGTTCATTCTTCTTAAAGTTTATTTTAGTTCTGGATCGAATGGTCTGAACGGATCTCCTCGGCTAAGTGTAGTTGGCATACACTTGAACCAGACCTGAAAGAAACAAAAACAAAAGAAAAATAAAATCAAAAAATTGTTGACTAAACTATAATAATGTTATTAAAGTTAATCTAAAAGCCACTTTCACCAACAACACTAAAATTTAATATGCTCAAATTAGACCTCCCTAATGAAGTATAAGTGGTCATATCAAGTAAAGAATCAAACTAGTAGGTTGGGGTCCATCCCACTAGGAAACTGATTTAGACCAAACTTTAATGGACAATGATTGCTATTTGGTCAAGTTTTTTCAAAAGCAAGTAATTAAAGGGAGGAGATTTGTAAACACAAATCTTTGTTAACAATTCTAAGAAAAACAAGTAAATAATATCAATGACTTAGGTTTTATCAAGTTATGAGAAAAACTAGGGAGTAAGTATTCCCAATAGGATCATAACACCGTATTCCTAGCTATAACAATTCTTCCCTAGTGATTTGCATTCAAAGTGGTAAGTTAGGGATCTCTAAATCCTTGGTCCGACAATTAAAGAATTTCACCCCACACTTTGGTCTGGATACATGTATATATACTACTAACCCTTACCTTCACCTTATATTAAGCATCATTATCGATGTATGTCTTAGTTGTTACTTTGCACCAATCGACATTAACCTATTAGATAGTTTCTCTCTAAATCTATGTTGATTATTCTTTTCTTACTAACTGCCTCCTTGGTTCGACAAGTAGCAATAAGGCGAGTTCTAACATGGGCCGCAGTTAAAAACACTTCTAAATTAAAGAATTATCAATACATGCAAGATCCTAATTGATAAGTGTTATTTATGTAGGTTTACCTTGTTAATCACCCATGATTCCCACAACCCAAGTTGTGGATATATTTACCCATGCTAATAAGAACACAATTCATAGTTGTTAAGAATAAAATGATAAAATTACTTTGAAAATTCAAATAAAATCCAGAAAATCAACTTGAATTAGGAAGAAAACCTTGAAATCCAAATCTGGAAATTGAATTAATGCTCAAGTTTGGAAAACCAAATCTGCAAACACAAAATAGAATAAAAGTAACAATGTCTAACCCCAAAAATTAGGTTTTAAATCCTATTTATAAAAACATTGTCCTATATAAAAGGTATCAAAATAAGGAAAGTTTTCCAAAAATGCGGCTTTAATCGACGACCCCCACACAGACAAACCATCGATGAAAAGATGGACCGTCGACTGCCTCCATCAGTCTACAATTAGAATAATTTTTTGTGCTTCATATGACATCATCTCTGAATCGATCAATGGACCAACAACACGGTCCGTCGATGAGTCTACGGTTCATCGATGCCTTCCGTTTCTCCATTTTAAGAATTTTTTCAACTTCGGGTATTGGGAATATCTCTGATTATATCACGGTTGAACAAGACAGTCCATCAATCAATTGACAGACCGTCGCTCCTCTCCGTAGCCTCACACTTGGTCTGATTTCCCCAAGTTTTATCCAATTGTCCGAACTTCAGTTGACGGTCACCATATACGGACCGTCGATGGAATGACGGACCGTCAATGGATTTCGTGGATTGCTACTACACTTTATTTAAACTTCCTTTTGCATTTTATTTCTGGACATCTTTCCTGCAAAACAAACATAAAAACAGATTAAACTACTACAAAAAAGTCTCTAGACACACACAACTCTTAAGGAAAAAGCATTGAAAATACCGTGAAACCATGATACATTAACAAGCTTGGGACGAAGGAGTGAGGACTCACCAACCTCAAACTAGCCAATCAGAGATCTACATCTTCTGCGATAAAGAACTTCAAGAGGTGCCATGGAGATGCTCGAATGGTAAATATTGTTGTAGCATAACTAACTCACAGGTAGATGATCATACCAACTTCCTTTGAAATCAATAATACTTGCTCTTAACATAACTTCAAGGGTTTGAATGTTACGTTCTTCTTAGCCATCCTTCTGACGATGAAAATGGGTGCTAAGTTTCACATGAGTACATAAACCCTTTTGAAAAGCCTTCCAAAATGAGAAGTGAATTGGGCACCTCTATATAAAATGATGGACAAAGGAATCCCATGATGACTCACAATCTCGATAATGTATACTCTTGCATAATCTTCGGCGATATAAGTAGACTTAACAGGAATAAAGTGGGCATATTCGGTCAACCTATGCACAATAGCCCATATTGTATCGTTTTGCCTCCGGGTTCAAGGCAAACCAAAAAAATTTTCCATATTGATAGATTCCCACTTCCATGTAGAAACATCCATGATTTGGGTTAAAACACCCGGTTTAAGATGCTCAACTTTAACCTATTGGCAATTTGGACACTTAGCTACAAATTCTGTTATGTCCCTTTTTAGAACATCCCACCAATAGAACTATCTAAGGTCATGATACATTTTGGTAGTGTCACATCTGTTTTTACCCCCTAGATGTAACCGGCGTCATCGTCCTCTTTGAGGACTAAGACTAGCCACATAGCTTCCAGTAACACTTCGAAAATTCAAGATGAATCTTTAAGCGTAACATAGGTTGTATGAGGTAAAAACACTTTTTTAAGACCTATTTTCATTAATATAAGTCAATATAGAAGTTTAGGAACCAAAACTTTCAAGAACGTTCATGACGTCCGGAAACTAGTTCTAGGAGGTACTAGCGTGACTAAGCCTATTTGATGAGCTTTTAGAAGTCGGAAATCCATGAAAATTGGTGGAAGGGTATTTAATAGGTGTTTAAGATTATTAATGGTCTAAATGTCCGGTTACAAATCCCCGTTCACCAACCAAGGTCCGTTGAGGAGGATCCTACCACGTATGAGGCAACACTACCGGGCAGTGTGCAACCACGAGAGGGAAAACGACAGCTCGTGTGTGGATCGGTGGGTCATCGATGCCAACCTTAGGAGAAAACTTATCCAAAATTTTGGAGCCCTCGTTTGCACAAGTGTCTGACCAAAACAACGGTTGTGCAGCACGGAAGGCACAATGCCCGTCGACTCACAGACGGATTGTCGATCAGGGTTCCATATGTGAAGGTTAAATTCCCAGCACATTTTAACTTCATTTCATTTAATTATTTACGGGTTGAGGTTATTAGTTAGTGGTCTAAGGGAGTTTAATTAAGTTAATTAATCCCCAATATAAATACCCCAACCCTCGTTATATTAAACACCACTCACAAAAAGAAATCCTCTTCCTTCTCTCGTCTTTCTCTCTCTATTGGAAGACACCATTTAATACTAGCTAGGGGCAGTATTTGGGGGATTAAAGGGGAAAATTTCACCACCAAATCTTCATCAAACGTTGAGGTATGGGATCTAATTCACCTTTGAAACCACTTTCGTCAAAGGGTTCCTTCAAAATATTTGCAAAAGTTAGGTTTTCATGTGGGTTCTTCTCAATCTCAAAAATTAGGTTATGAATTGACTTGTTTATGTTTTATATTGTATAATATGAATATATTAAAATGTATTCTAACTTAATTGTGGTATATCTTGATTGAATTGGGGTATAGTTTGTAAATAGATGATCCTGTAACCCGGAACCCTAGGTTGTATATGGACATGGATTAGGGTGAAATTGGTTCAATTGACTTTAGTTATTGATGGAATTATGGTATAATTGATGGTGTTATTACATAATCATGAAAAAAATTAGAGTGATTTAGTATTTCTATCGTAGTTCTGTGTATATATGATCTAGGTTAAACGTGAATAAACCTAGTGTCTTATCTAAGCTATGATCTAGTACTGAATATTGTATGTGTATTCATTCTAGGCTTAGTTTATCATGTTGATTCTTGATTAGATGTTGTTACCAGATTGTATTGAATTGAAGGTTTTATGGATAAGGGAGGAATCCTTGGAATGATGAACTAATGAAGGAGACTTGGGTTAAGTATTATGATCTCTATCTGTTACTTACTTCTAGATTGTGGTTATTGTGATTAAGTCATGGATGTTAATTGTAGTAAGCCATGTATTGGAATTTATAGATTGTGTAATGCTGTTAACATGAAATGTCTTGAATATGTTTGAGGGTAACAAGAGGTTATGTGTTTAAAAGGATGGTTTTATATGACTATGCAATGTGCTTATTAATGATATAATTCTAAGTGCTATCACCTTCTTATTGACTTGTAATGAAAGGACTTATAATACATGCAATTCTTATGTAGCTCATTGAAATGATATATTATACAAACAATGGTTGATACATATGGACCTAAAATAAAGTCATCTGATGGATAATTAAAGTCTTAAAGACTTTCAATGGAGTCTACTTAGCACAACCGAGTGAACTAGGGTGGTGGAAGTTCCCTTCCCACATATGAAGGTAGGAGACACTAAACGTATATCTGAGATTGATAATCAATTCATGTAAGCTAAGATGGAGGGTTCCCAACTATGAATGTCCTCGGTTCTGTGAAACAATGTTGTCCCCCATAAGAATACTAGCTGAGTGGATCTGTTGTTTGCTATGGTTTTATGTTTTGGTACTGGGCTTAAGACCAAGATTGGGGCCAGTATCCGCACTCCTTCTATGTAGGGTTTACGACACCCGGATTTCCCAAGGCTAGATCATGTGGTCATAAAAATGAAAATTAATGATTAGAGCAAGATGTTCCCAAAAGTAAAAGAATTAAATGATTCAAATCCCTAACTAGGGAGGAGCTCTAAGGGGGGTTGTATCTTAGTAGCCGAGGTAGGGTATGGACATGTACAAATCATTGCAGCCTCGCTCGCCTTGCACGGAGTCTTATGAGGATGTCTATGTAAAGTTGTGCACTTATATGATATATTATATGTATAGATGATGAACTTTCACATTAAATGAATACTAACTGGTTTGATAGTTCACTTAGCGAATATCGTTTTGGTCTGAATATTGCTAAAGTAAAAATGATATGTCTATATAAATTTCAAGATTGTGCAGTAGGGTGTTAGTCCCTGGTTCTTGTTGGGTTACATATTATTGAGTGAAGGTTATGGGCTTTGCTTGTCATTGACACTTGGTGCCTTGATAGTGGTTTTAATGAGTTAGTGTCCTTGCTTTGTATAATAAAATGTACTCTATTGGCATTTGTAAAATTGTTTCAATATGATTTTGAATGTATTAATTATTTGGTATGTATCTACTTACTATATTGAAATGGTTCATTTAACTCGACTTGATGTTGTAGCAATTGGATGAATAACCTATGACTTACGATAGTGAACTATTTAGTGTATGATAATTGTTGTATCTATGAAGGTTATTAAATTGAACAAGAGAATGCTAACTTTAATGAATGTCCCTTTTTCTTAGCACTTTCAAGATAGTGTGCAGATAGAATCTCATACTTAGTACAAGTGGCGTACTAACCCCATTTCTTTATTTTTCCACAACATTTTAGGTTTAGGTCTTGAAGGCATCATTTCAGGACGACTGAAAAGACGTGGTATATCTCTATAATCCACGTTGGTAGGCGCTCACTTTCCTAGGTGTTGACCAATATTAGCTCATATAGTTACTTTACTAATTACTAGAAGAAGCGTGTGAAATAAAAACAAGAAAAAGGGAACTACTGCTCTACTCACTTCGTTTCTAAGACAGTTCGGTCCAGTCTATCTTTCATTTGAGGACTATTTTTATAGCTATATAGGGCTTCTTTACATTGATGTGGGCTACTCCCCAATTGTTCTGAGCGGTTAAGATGGTAGATATGAGACAAGCTTTAGAATATGTTCAAGCTTAATATCTATTTTTAATAAAAGTAGAAGGCCTTGTAACCTTCCTATAATCGAAGGGTTTATTGTATACTCATATGTATACTCTGTGTATTGTAGGTCGATTAAACCTCCAAGTAGAAGTGATCAAATGTTTCAAATTTTTTCTCAGTAAATTCGACTTTGAATGTGATGATGTTAAACTAAGAGGGCTAGTCTTAGTCCCAAAAGATTACGACGACAACCCACTAGTTGCGTCGAGGAGGTAAACCGATGTGTCAACTGGTATCAGATCCTGACTTTGAATTATCTTAGGTTAACTTCTCGCTCTACCCATGCCTATGTAGTTCTTGCTCATAAATTGTGGAGTGGCCACAACACTTTGATGGGAACCTCATGATGCCAGGAAACTCTCTTTTATTGGAAATTTTATATCTTGAGCCATTAGATTATAACTAGGTGTTCTTGTTGATCTAATCCCTATTGTTGTGGATTATAGGAAATGAATACTCGAAGAAATTCAGCACGAAGACTTGACGAGGAATTGCCATGCAAAGCTCCTCACCCATGGTGATCAATTTCCTCCTATTTAGAAAGGGAGAACTTTGCCTATCCCCGATTAAGCCTCCCTCCTTTGACGGATAGAATATAAGGGTCCGTTCTTCTTCAAACGTACCAGCTATCACACTCAAGCACAGCCTCCATAGCTCAAGCCCACTATTGACCACCCAAGAAATGGGGATTTTGTCCCCAATCTAAATTAAAAAGTTACTACTAGGTCTTCCCGTTTAATGAGACTTTCCCTCTCATTAAACTCCTACCTTCTGCGGTCTAAGGTTGAGGAGACCCCCAAGACTTCACTAGATATATAATAATCCTCTTAGCAGAACGGGGTTTCCACAAGTGGAAGTTCGAGTTTGTCACTTATCAACTCAGGCGTGGGATTAAGCATGAGTTTTGGTACATGGATGGATAATCTGCCAGTGAGAGCTGGTCCGTGACTTGGGAAGATATTTCAAGAAGGCTTTTCTTGATCGGTTCTTTCCTAGGGAAAGATGAGGGACGAAAGTTTTGAGTTCAATAACTTTCACCAAGGAGGTACGGGTTCATGAATATCTTAAATGCATAAAATTGTCCGAAATCTCCCCTTCTTTGGTTTCGATCCTAAGAATGAAATTAGTCGCTTTGTAATGGGTATCATATGATTTTGAAAGAAGCAGTGTCAGTCGGCTTTCTGTACATTACATCATGACATTTCTCATGTTATGGTGAATTACAAACATGTGGAAGAGTGAGGCTCAGAGAAAGAGTAGGCTGCCAGAAGGTGGATATTTTGAATGAGATTCTTCAAAGAATGGGCTGGAGATACAAGACATAAGCCTTATTTAGAAGCGAGTTTCTATTCAAGTTCCTTCCCAATTTACCTAAGGCTGTGGTGATATGGGTTTATAACCTATGTTTAAGAAGGAAAAAATGTACTATTTCATAACACTGATACGCCAACTTGTGGAAATGTTGGCAAGAAGCCTATGGTGAGTTCCTTAAGGGGACAAAAATGGTTATGCTAAAAGCGTGGGATAAGGTTAGGTATTTCCCTAAGTTAGGGGATGAAGAAAGGTTGTGTCCGCTCAAGAAATTGTCAAATTAGGCTCCAAGAAGAACCGCTTTTAATTCTCTCCGCTCTAAAGTTTTGGACAAGATACATCTCCGACGTGGTTCCGTTATGTGAAAGTTCTTCTCTATTGATTATATGCTTACTTGATCCCGAGTGCTTCTTTTCTTTCGTTAGCTCTCTAGTATCCCAAGTTTGATATTTTAACTTTACCTAACCCGGCTTTTGCACGAACCTTCTATAGTGTCTCCACCTGGTGGTTGAGTCGGTTGTTTCAAAAGGGTTTATAGAAATGCCTATATGTTCCCAATAGAGTGTTTTTTACATGAACTAATAGAACTGATATTATTGATTTGTGGATATTACATTGGTAATGGATTAGTTTGCTTTCTTGCTTTGCTTTGCTTCCATTTATGTAGGACAAGGGTTGGTAAGTTTACTTTCCAATGAACTCGTTGTAGAGTGAAAGGGGGACACTCTCAATTCCTAGAGATCGTATCACCTCTCGTCTAAAACATGCAAAATGACTCAAAAGTGTCTTCTCACCACATTGGAAGAGTCAATGTATAAGACTCGAAATTCCTCGCTATTGATTCCATCCCTAGCAGTGAGTGAATTTCTGCGGTCTTTCCTAATGAATGTTCCCTTTAGTCCCCAACCGGGAAAATGTATTGTGGTATTGATTTCTACCGAATACACATCCAATTTTAATTCCATCTTAATCGAATGGCTTCGTCCGATTGAAACAGTTAAAGGCTCAACCAAGATTTATAGACAAGGCTTCATAACACAAGAATTTCTCCATGGTTCTTCATTTATTTTGTTTTGACAAAAAATGATTGGTTCGTTTAGAATGTGGTATTGAGTACCACACTCAATAAGTCACAATCAATATAGTATCCCCTCTCCGCCTCGGATTGATACTTGTTGATCACCGCCAAGGGGCAATTTACTTTTCTAAGATTGACTTGATGGTCTGGTATCACCACCTTAGGGTGAGAGGTGATGATATCCAAAGACGATATTCTGTCTAGATATTGTCATTATGAGTTCTTATTAATGTGCCCTTTGTCTCAAAAATGGTCCTCTGGCGTTGTACGGACCTAACGAATAGGGCATTTAAAATACCTAATTCATTTGTTATTGTCTTCTTGGACGCCATCTTGGTAAATTCAAAAAATGAGGGTTTATCACAGACCGTTGAGGGTATTGTTTTCCAAGTATCAATTTGAGTTTTTTTGTTGAGGTCGGTGACATTTCATTTCTTAGTCCTATCATCTCTATGAGGGAGTTGAGTTGATCAAAGGAAAATGATGGCAATGAAAATTGTCCTAGACCTTTGACTTCCAAACCGATATTAGTATTTTTTTTTGGGGTTTAGCGGGTTATATATCGTAGGTTTGTATAGCTCTTTGTGTCCATCGCTCTCCTTGACTACTTTGACCCAAGTGTATACATTGCGTGGTTTGAGACATGTGAGAAAACTTTTCAAATGTTTGAATGATAGGGCTTACTTCCAATCGTTCTTGACCTTTACCAGAGGTACAATGGGTTTTGTTGTGTCTTGTGGATGCTCCGAGTGGGTTTGGGGTGTGTCCCATGTCCGATGTCGTTAACCAGACAATAAGAGTCTCCAATATATTTTTAACAAAAAGGAGTTATCTAAATCTTCGACCAATTGGTGGTTAGAATTGTTGAAATCATTACACAAGGCCACCGTTGTTGTGGATTTCCCTAATTCGTATGACTATGGGAGTATCATCTCACATACATGGAGCCAAGAAAGACCCAGTTAAAGAGCACATATTTTGTGCGATGTTGGAAGATTCTTCTATTAGTAGTTGCATAGTACCGAATCACTCCGTTCCATCCATTATTATTTTGAGGTGATGGCAATATAACCACCTTGAAAAATCATTGAAGTGCTTTCAAAGAATCTGTACTTGACAAGCTTAACGCGACATTGTCCCTAACAGAATGTCATTTTAAGTACCAAGGAAGATTATATGTTTCCCAGGTAGAGATCGAGGAATCGATCCTGAGGAATTACACAGGGTCCGGATCTCAATTCATTTTTGTTCGAAAAAAAAATGTACCATACCTTAGGGAAAGTATTTGGTGGGAAGTATGAATGACATAGCGGATTAGTGTGCTACGGTGCCTTACCTTATTGACAACAACAAGTTAAGCCGAATTTCAAAAGTCTGGTGGCTTACTAAAGAATCAAGGTTCCTAACTTCGAATTGGGAAGATATCAATATGGATTTTCGTAGTAGGTTACCTCTCGGATCAAAAACAAATGACTCTATAAGGGTGGTGTAGATAGGTTGACCAAATCCGCTCGCTTTACCCACATCAAGTCTACTTATTCGGCAGACTATTATTTGCCCCCCCTTATAGAATCTCTCAATAACGAGATTGTGTGTCTCCATGGTATAAACATACCACATATCGATCGGGTGTCACCATTTACGTCTTTGTTTTGGAGGTCATTTCACAAAGGGTAATGGTACTAAGTTAAAGTTGAGTTACCACTTTTCATTTCATCCCAAAACTAATGTCAAGAGGAACGTACTATGCAAAACCCTTGAAATATGCTTAGGCTATGTATTTCGATTTCAATGGAAATTGGATAAGCATTTTCCTTTGGTGGGAGTTTTCCTAAAATAATTTTTTCATTCATTCATCGATTGATTCCCTATGAAGCCTTGTATGGTAGAAGAGTAGTCTCCTATTGGATGTTTTGAAGTGGGAGAGCTTCAAACTTCTTGGTCGCGATTTGGTTTATAAGACTTTTGAGAAAGTTATGTCATAGGAACCAGTTGCAATGAGACTTAGATCTGCAAATTCTATGGCTGATTCATAGGAGACGAGATTTGGAGTTTGAATAAGGTAATAAGAGTGCAATTAAAAAATTTCAACCAATGAAAGGAATGGTTATGTTTAGCAAGAAAAGGAAGTTGAGTCCTACTTATGTAGGTACCTCTGAACTCTGAAATATGTGGTAAGTTTGCTATGAATTACACTTCCTAGTTAATTGGCTTCGTTTCATGCATTTTTCCCATGTTTTCTATGCTATCGAATGTTTCTTGGTGATCCCCGATCTATTCTTTCATTAAAGGGTCTTAAATTTCAAGGATACCCTTTACTGGAAGTTTTAGTATCAAATTTTTATATAGTCAGTCCAATAAAGTTGAGATAAAGAGGTGGTTTCCGTACATATGTTTATGGAAAGAATCACTAGTTTAGGATTCCACATGTGAGGCCGCTACTACATGAAGTCCCTTGCCTCACATGATAATCATACATTTCAATTTAACATTATATACCTCCCCCTATCAATCCCTAATACAATTCATACTCCAATATACATCATGACTTCATAATTACCACAATTGAATAAAGGAATAGATATCTATGACTTCAAAGTCTCTTCATTAGTTTCACCATCAAGGTCTTACCAAAAACCCTAATTCAACCAATTGGTTATACACCCTCATAAATCAATAATCACATGATAAACAAGGCTAGGACACATCACTACATCAAATTCAATACTAGATCATAAGCTTAAAATCGATACAGAGGTCATTAAACTTCCTAACGCAGAATCTCCTTCTTCTCAAGAACCTAGACTTAAACAGGACTACCAATCACTCTAATTTGTTCATGATTAATGTAACAACAACACTCTAATAGTATTAAAAAAATAGCATTCAATTCGATTATTACAACCTAATCATATCATCTAAAAACTAGACAAACCATCAAATATATAATAATGTAATTTTATAATACAATGGTAATCAATTCAATTATCCAAATACGAAGTATAAAAAGAAACACTTCATAACTATTTTTTGAGATTCAGAAGAACCTACATAAACCCCACCTTTTGGAATTTACTTTTGAAGAACCTTTGAGGAAAGAAGGTCACAAAAAATTAAATTTGATCCCATACCCTCAACGGTTGATGAAAATTGTTGTGAAAATCGGTCCCTTTTCAGGCCCCCAAATTCCATCCCCATCTTTGTCTTCAATGGTGTCTTACAATAGAGAAGACACAGAGAACTGGAAGAGAGTTTTGTTTCGAGAGTTTACTTTAGACTAATGGTTGAGGTATTTTATTGAGCGGTTATTATATTCATTACTCTCCAAAGTGAGGCTAAAGAGCTATAATTAATCTTCACTAAACCAAAACTACCACCAAACCTTTCAATTAATTGTTAAAACCACTTATAAACGGTGCAGAAATGGACCCTCACAAACGAACCCGTCGACGGTCCGTCTCTGAGTCGACATCGTCACTGTGCCCTTCTGTTCTTGCACATATGTCCTTCTTGTCAAAAGATTGTGCAGGTGTAGGGACTCAAAAAACATTGGCTAAGTTTGTTCGACGGTGGTCGTCGATGCCCCATAGATCAACACATTCCTTATCGATTTCCCGTTCGTCTGTGCACCCTGATGCCCAGGTAGTGTTGACTCCTACATGCAAGGGTCCTTCTCAGAGCCATTGGTTGTTCCATGGGGAGGTCGTACCAACTATTTTCGACGCATTAATTTACTAAAAAATATTTTACTCCTTCCACAAATTTCACACACCATTTTTTTGACATCCTAAAATCTAGTCAAAATTGGCTTAGGCACGCTAGTACCGGCTTCCTAGAACTAAGTTTCCGAACGTCATGGACATTCTTGGGGCGTTTTTGGTTTCCTAGAACTTTCTAAATGAACTTATAAACATTAAAATAGGCCCTTAAAAATGGCTAACCTTATGAAGCTTATGTTAGATTAAGACACGTCGGGGATTGTTCGAATTGTTACGTGGCACCAGAATGTATGAATAAAACAAGAACCATGGGCAATTCTATAAGCATTTTTCAAAACTCACACTCCAGTACCATAATCTCCCTGGTCCGCCATAACATCATCCCGCCTTTGGAGAAGACTCATTGAGCTTAGTAGTACCGATTCCTTCATTTCATCAATAGAGGTCAAGGTGGTTGCTTAGAACTTTCACTCTACACCTAATGATTAGTGCGAGTTATGATTGAACACCAAACTACCATTATAGATATCTCTACGAACTGCACACTAAACGGCCAACCTATGAACATCTTTTCACAATTTCTTTCTTCTTTTCTTCATATCCCTCAAGAGTTTCTACCATCTTTCTCTCGGCGATTCAAATACTTTTGTGTAAAGGAACCTTGAAGACTTTTTTATGGTCATAAACCCCTCAACATGCAGATCATACAAGAATGTATCATATTTTTCAGGCAAAAACAATGACATCTACTCAAGGGTCAGGAATTGGTAGTTCTTCTCTGCATGAATTGAGTGGCCTAGAAGCATAATCTCTCACCGTTCCATGTGGCAATGAGAGCACATCCAAATCCCACTCGGGAAGTGTCGCAATAATACACTACAAATCCTTCATTACCGCCAGTAAGGTCAACACCAGGGGGGGCCACATAGAAACGGGCAACTTATCTTCACAACTCTTAAAAACCTCTTTCACATCTTATCTTCCGACATCTAAACTTCACCTCTTTTGTGCAATCTGTTAAAGGAGAAGAAATGGACGAACATCATCAACAAACCTTCTATTATACCGTCTAGACAAAAGAAACTTCTTATGTTGGTCGGATCCAAATGTCTAGACCAATTGCCTGACTGCATGACGTCTTCTTAGTCAACCTTTTAACCCTTACAAGATAACATAAGCCAATCAAGAACTACCTCAAAGAAAAAAAAAAAATAATAACTTACTAATTTGGCATAAAGTTGGTGGTCTTGTGAGAACATGCAAGGCCACCCTCACAGGACTCTCATGCTCATTCTCATTCTTGGGAGTACTTCAAATAATCACAATGACTAACAATCACAAATGATCAAGGTCAATCTCGAAAAAATATACATTATGTCCTAAATGTTGTCGGGGTATTTGTCAACCCACAAGACAATCCCTAGACACTCATACTGACCATATCAGTTGCAATGCCAATTAACGACATCTTCACCTGTCCCAATATCTAGTTTGCAATGCCATTTTTGGAAAGAGTAGCTTGCAACCTGGGAGTTGATAAAAATAGATCAATCATCTAAGGGTAGGATACTGTGTTCTTTAATCTCGTGACCTTATGGAGTCGGCGATAACCATTCACATTCTAGAGACCCATTCTTTTCTTCTGAAGACACCAGAATGGAACAACCCTGGAGAAATACAAGGGCTAATAAAAACCCATTGTATTGTACATATTGATTTGGGACTTCAACTCGTTCATTATCCGGCGCCAATCTTAAATGGAGAATGTAAAGGGGGTCCATATTCAATAACAATGTCGCCAAAGTCAATTTCCCATTCGGGAGAAATTCTTTGAAGGTCATGGAAAAAACCTTGGATATTCCCTAAATACCTGCTAGATAAATAGAAGTATTTCATATTCTGGTCCTTAAACCAATTACAACAAGGTCGAACAACCCGTGTCTATCATCCTAACAAGCCTTCAACCAGAATCATTTGTACAGAATTTCCCCCCTTCCCATTCTACAAGGGGTTCTTTGGAAATTAAAACTTCAACCACCCTTGTTCTACAATATATGTGAAGTAAAATAGTCCATGGAGTCAATCCATACCCAACGATGATATCAAAATCAAACATGTAATTTTATACGCAAATAACAAGAGTAACTCTCTTGTGGAAGCATTACATGACATGCCCATAGACTATTTTCGCAATCACAGAGTCACTCATTGAGGGTACCAACTTAAAGGGTTCAAATCAACATCGGGAAGTACATAAAACTTCCTAGTAACCAAAGGTGTAACAAAGAAAGGGTAGCACCCAGATCAAATAGATCATAACATTAGCTCGAAGACTGTAACGTATCAGTCAAAACATCTGGAGAATTCTCTTATTCACCGCCTAGCCTTGAGTGCATAAAAACGATTCCTTTTTTTTGGCTCTTCGGATGTATGACCGCTTAATTGATCTGGCTATTCCCCTTTCTCTTAAATCTTCACATTAGGACAATCTTTCACCATATGAACTACCTTTGCCACAACCACTAAAGATTTGTTTCTAATTGGCATTCACCACATCTTTGTACCACCTTAACCACAAGTTGTTCTTTCTCCTCTTGGTGATCAACTTTCTCCTCTTTCTCCCCTTGCGAGGTTTTTATGATTATATAACCCCTATAGTGCGATGAATGGTGATATTGAAGGAACTGGTTTTATAACCTCTTCTTGAACTTTAGGACTTGTCTTTGAGTATCAAGCGCTATACGCTTTGAGAACGATTTTCAAAAATCTTGCCTTCATAAATTCCTATTCCTTTTCCTTAGATACTCTCCTCAATCCCCAGAAGATTCAATATTCTCCATGAAGCAGGCTGCACGACATTTTTATTCAAGCTCTTTGGCAGGCCCGTTAATAGACGAGCTCATTTCATCCCTAGCATTGAACCAAAGAGGAAGCCTATTTGACAGCTTAAGGAACTTTAAGGTGTATTTGTTACATACAATACACTCATAGTACAAACTTGACGAAGGTGGATTCCTCCTCTACCTTAGTTTCCCTTGCTCCCTTAGGAAGAATCTAAAAGAGGATGATCTAAAAAACATAGTGTCAAATCTAGAGGCACGACATAGGAATACAAAAAAATATAATTTCCAAATCATTACATATCCTCGAACAGAAGCACAATAGTTTATCAATCACAAGTTTACAGAAAGGCATTCACATATTAACAAACACAATATGAAGTTCACACTAATGATAAGATATGTTCAATGTATGGAATGTTATGCAAAGAATATGATTCATTCCCGACCTAGTGATACACACCTGCTGTCTCTCGTTCGAGACCTAAGAGACATATTTTATCCTTGCATCCGCGTGGCTTCGATATGAACCTCGATAATAGTAATATCGCTCTGGGTACGTCTATCGAGATATAGTATCTACCGTGTGTGTGAATTTGTCCTCAAAATTGGTACAGATCCTCTTAACACATAATACTTTAACAACCATGTCTCAAAACCAATGCAATGACATGTCATACAAATAACGATGAGATGACATTAATATTAATGTACAATTTACAATAAGACAAAGATTCAACAAGACTTTCAAACCATTCTCACAATTCACACACCAACAATTAATCACACTGCCTTGTTATTTCCTCCCTTTTCAATCATTAGTATTAATCATGGGGACAGTTCACCCCTTCACCAAATTTCCATTACTCCCAAACATATAACCTAAGAAAAATACATGAATTTCATAACCTTAATCAAAGGTTTAAAAATTTTTTTACTTGCCTGATCAAGTAAAAATACATTCCTGTAACGGAGTCTTCCATTTTGATTAACTTCCAAACTCAAGCATCTATTTAAATAAAAAATGACCAAAATAGATTTCACAACTCAATAATTCCCATATTTACTATGTGATTAGCTTAATCCAAAATATCACACAAATTATAATAAGTTCGTAAATCTTGATTCCAACCATAGGTCAAATCTTATTTTTTTTTGAATTTCAAAAACTGGGTTTAGTATTCTCATTATACTAATCTCTACCTAATTTTGGATGAAAATGTTGTCCTCAATTGTCTATATAATCTGAAATATATAAAAAACTATTAAGTTTCAGGTAGTTGAGGACATTATCGAGTATCGAAATTTATGCGAAAAATGAACAAATCGGAAAAAGAGAACTAAGATTCAAACGGCGCATCCACCAATCTTGGAGATACGCTATATACTAGAGTTTACGCCGTCTGTACATCAAGTGAGCCTTAAGGAATGGATCAAAAGAGATGAAATAATTAGTTCCTAACTTCGCCGAATATTTCCACAAAGTCCATTGTTATTCCACCCATGTTACAACATGCAATTGGCTGAAATGCAAGGAAAAAATTGGTCACTCCGGAGAGAACCCTCAGAGGCGACTCAACGTCTTTGTCCTCCTTAGGAGGACTCATACAAAACCTTAGAGTTCAATCATAACATGTCATCTGTAAAAAATGCGAAACTATAAAATAATTCATACTTATGTACATATTGAGGTATACCTAGACCTATCACATATAAGCTACTTGAGGCTTTAACTTGTAAAAACAATGTCAACACTACGTTTATTCGAAACGTTGTCTCATATAAAACCATCTACAGAATATGAGTGGAATTACAATAAAATGTAAATATTCCATATAGAGGCCGTGATACAATTAATCCAAAGAAGAAACAACGAATAAGTGTACTCCTAAAACACCAAAGTCTTCATAAGCTAGAATAAAGAAAGGATATCACCTAAACCTGAGACTACCAATATGACAAGAATTCCAAGCTTTTTCAATCGACCTCTTCATCTTCAATTTCCGAACCCTACATTTGAAGTTATAGTAAAGTAGGGGTTAGTGACTCACATGTACTAAGTTGGTAGATGAAACATAAACATTTTAAGCACGTGCACAAAACAGGACATTTCTTTAGAAAGCCTGCTTGCTCAGTTGAAAGCTTTTAAGAACATACAATAGAACATATACAAGATAAAATCAACAACAAATACATCATCACATACTCAAAGACAAATCATCAGAAAGTCATATTAACATTCATGGTAATTATTCATATACGTAACATACAAGACACTTCCAATGACCCATCCAAACCACAAGTGCAATGTCATGTGAAGCCCATAACCTACTTAATCATAGCCAAGATATGATACCATAAGTAAGGCTTTTCTTCATACATCTTACATCATAAGTAGTCATCATCCATATAACACAAGACATTTGATGTTCATTAATATATCCAGATCATATAAGAGCAACATCATATATCATTTAAGCATTATACAGTTCATATTCTATTACATGAGAACAATTTCCTATTACTTTCGTAGTGTTCACTTGTCCAATGTCTAGGTAGAGTCCCATACCTACCTATATAACTAATTATAACTCCTAAAGTCTCCTAGTCAATGTCCATTTTGTTTCATTTTGATTTTACTTGAGGGAACAATCGCCTTAATCTGACATAGATTATGTGATCTGAATATGGCATCCGGTGTATGAACCCCACACCGGAAAGAAATGGTCTAGTCGCCGACGAGAACTGAAACATGACAACAACCTTCTAGTCGATCCCTACTATATTCCTAAGATGGCTAATTGTCCTTGGCCAGGATGGTAAGACACTACCCATATTTCATACGACTCAACACATCCGCAACCATATGTCCTTGGCAGGTTGTAAAGTACCCTCATGTTGTAATCCTATAAAGTTCTAACCATCTTACTATCTTAGATTCAACTCTTTTGTGTAAACACATTCTGAAGACTTTTATGGCAAAAAACACATCAACATGCATACCATAAAGTAATGTCTCCATAATTTTAAGGCAAAAACCATAGCTCTGCTAACTCAGGTCCATGACTCAATAGTTATTCTCATGAAGTTTGGACGTTCCTAGACTCATGAGCTATCACCTTGCCCTGTCCATTAGAAAACCCCAACCCCACTAAGGACGTGTCGTAATACATAACAAGCCTTCATTACCATCTGGTAAGTCAACACCCGGGTGGAGGTGGTTTTCTTTCACTCTTAACAACCTTTCACAAGCTTCTGACCACCAAACTTCACCTTCTTTTGGGTCAAGGATTGTCAAAGGAGAACAATGACAAACAATCTATCAACAAACCTATATAATACACGGCGATACCCAGAGAACTTCTGATGTTCGTTGAAGTCAAAATTCCAAGGTTAATCGACCGCATTCTTATCTTCGATTAGACCTCTACACCCTCACTAGAGATAAACATGCACAGAAAAGGAACTGACCTCAACCCTCTTCAAACTTACTAAATTGTGGCATACAGTTGGTATTCTTTAAGGACTTGCACGCCACCTCAAGTGACTATCATTCTCATTTTCATTCTTGGAGGACACTCAAATGATCATCAATGAAGCAATCACAAAGATTCAAGTAATCTCGGAAAAATCTATTCTTCGTCCATAAAGTCCGTAGGGGCACTTCGTTACCCAAGGACATCAAACTAAAACCATAGTGACTATTCTATTTGCAATGCTTTCTTGGGAACATTAATTTTTATCACTCACACTACGCTTGTGATATCCTGGCCTTAAGTCAATATATTAAAATAGCTTGCCCCTTGGGTTGATAAATTAGATCATCAATCTAGGGAGAGGAAGCTTGTTCTTTATTGTGACTTATTGAGTCGGCGATAATATATGAACATTCTAAGAGACCCATCATTCTGCTTAACAAACAAGAATTGAGCATCCCATGGAGAAATACTAGGCTGAATAAAACCCTTGTTTAGTAAATCTTTGAATTGGAGTTTCAACTCTTTCAATTCAGCCAGAGCCATCCCATATAGAGGAATAGAAAGGGGGTTAGTATCTCGTAACAAGTCAATGCCAAAGTCAATTTCCCGTTCAAGAGGAAATCCTTGAAAGTCATTAGGAGAAGACCTCTAGATATTCCATTACTATGGGGACTGACTCAATTGAAGGATTTTCACATTCTAGGTCCTTAACCCTCAACACATGGTATAAAAAAACCTTCAATGTCATCCTACAAGCCTTCAAACAAGAAATGATTTAAACCCTTGGTATATAATTTTCCCCCTTCCACTCTTAGAATGGGTTTGTTTCAAAATTGAAACTTGACTACCCTTGTTCTACAATCTATGGAGTCAAAACATTCATGAAGCCAATCCATACCCAAGATGCTATCAAAATCAAACATGTAAAGTTCTACCAAATCAACAACAACAATTCTACTAGGAAGCATTACGGGACATTTCCTATAGACTTTTTTTGCAACCAACGACTCACTCATTGGGGTACAAACTTAAAAGGGTTCAATTACAACATCAGGAAGTACATCAAACTTCCTAGATACCAAAGGTTTTAAAAAAAATGGTAGCACCTAGATCAAGGAAAGCATAAACATTAACATAGAAGACAGGTAACATACCAGTCACAACATCACGATAATTTTCTTGTTCACCACTACGCTTGAGTGCATAAAAACGGTTCTTTTTTGGAGATTCGTAGCTAGGACCTCTTGATTGAGATTTAATATTCCCCTTTACTTGAATCTTCACATGTGAACAATCTTTCACCATATGCCCACCTTTTCAACAACCGTAGAACCTATTTGTTTCAACAACGCATTCACACACATATTTCTTACCACACTTACCACAAGTTGGTCTTTATGTTGGTGGATCATCATTTCTACCCATTTTAGGTTTAGTATTAGAAACCCTATCATTGTTAGTCTTGGAGATTTTTGAAGGAACTTGGTGTGAAAACCTTTTCTTGAACTTTAGGTGTGTCTTGAATGTCAAGCCTACTCTTGGAAGAACCACTTTAAAAAGATCTTGCCTTCTTAGCTTCCCTATTCCTCTTCCTTATAAAACTCTCCTCAACCTATTGATCATGAACAATCAACTTAGAAAGATCCATATTTTCATGAAGCATGGATGCACAAAATTCTTCTTCAAGCTCTTCAGACACGCCAGTTACATAACGACTCATTTCATCCCTAGCATTGGAAACAAAAAATGAAGTATATTTGGAAAAATTAATGAACTTTAAGGAGTATTCCTTGACACTTATACCTCCTTTATGAAGGTTCATGAACTCCTCTACCTTAGCTTCCCTTTGCTCCTTTAGGAAGAATCTGACAAGAAAGGGATGAGATGATAAAAGACACATAGTGTCAAAACTCTAGAGGCATGACATAGGATTACCAAGAAAAGAGGACTTTCCTAATCATCATATAGGCTCTCATCGATAATTCTGGCGCGATTAACAACCATGAAGGTTTACTCAGACATCGACCCTAGTTTATTTAATCTCATGCTCTGATATTAAATTTTTTCACATTCGGAGAGCACCCCCAGATGCGACTAGCGTCGTTGTCCTCTTAGAGGACTTAGACAAGACCTTAGCACTCGTCATAACATGTCATCTGTTAAAATTTGCGGAAAAATTAAAAAGTTTCATACTTATGTGCATATTGAGGTATACTTAGACCTCTCACATATAAGGTTACTTAGATTTTACTTGTAGCAACATGTTAACACACATACGTTATTCTAAAACTTGTCTCACATAAAAACCATTTAAAGAATATTAGTTGGACTTAGCTAATAAAATTTCAAAAGCCATATAGGCCTTACTACAATTAAATTCAAAGAACATAAAACAGAATAAAGAGTACTCTTAAAACTAGTAAAGTCTTCATAAGCTAGAATAATGAAAGGATAGCATCCCCGAACATGAGGAATAAAGAGTATTCTTAAAAATAGTAAAGTCTTCATAAGCTAGAATAACGAAAGGATAGCATCCCCGAACATGAGGACCTACTAATAATTGGACATGAAAGCCTTTAATGCACATACAATAGATCATATACAAGAATATGATCACAAAAACATAAATCATGATCGTAATCAAAGAAATATCATCATAAACTCATATCAACATTTTCATGTTCATAGATCATATAACGTAACATACAAAACACTTACCAATGATCCCATCCCAAGCCTACAAGTACAATGATCATGTGAAGCCCATAACCCCAAATAATGAAGTAAACAAGATAGGAGACCATAAGTAATGTTTTTCTTCATACATCTTACATCATAAGTAGTCATCATCACATATAACAACATAGACCATTTCATGTTCATTAATATAATCAACAACATAAAAGAGCAAAATCATATATCATAAGCATTATACATTTTATATTCATATACCATGAGAACAATCTCTTAGTACTTCCCTTAGAGTCAGCTTGTTTAATGTCTACGTAGAGTCCCATACCCCTACCTTTACTAAGTAGACTACTCAAGTCATCCCAGTCAATGTCCATTCGCTTGACTTTCATTTTACTTGAGGGAATAACCTCATTAACCTACATAGACCATGTGAGATAAAATCGAATCCGGTGTCATGAAATCCTACACCGAAAGAAGGTGGTCTACCGGCCAAAGTAGATCAAACATAAACATAGCTTTCTATGTGGACTACTAGCTAGTATTCCTAGGGTTACAACATTGTTCAATAACTAGGATATATAATAGAGAACCATAATTCCACATTACATTGAAGTCTTTATATCATGAGAATCATTGTGAACCTACCTTCAGACTTGGGAAGGGACACCCCTCATATCTAGTGCGTCGGTGCTAAGCGAATGTCCCTTTGTGAATAACCTTTAAGTTATAATTTATTCATAAATCTTATCATAGTTAATAGGAGATTAACTCATTGTATAAAAATTATCATAAGATCTTTAGGTTTATATGATAGTTTCCTTTCATCACAACCTTCATTTGTGAGATTAACATATCTAATCATAGTGTGTAAGACATACAAGATAAATATCATCAACTCTCATTATCATATCCGTACCATGATCCCACATTTAACATATTTATAGCTCAAAATATACATAGAAACATTATACATACTTCTATTGCATAGCAACATCATTTATAGGCTATCATAAACATAATAGAAAAATCATGACTTTGGAAGACTTACCTAATTGTTTCCAAGAATCTTCATCATGAACTTATATTCAATTTATAACAATCATCCAATAATATTGTGAAATACTCAATAACATAACCAATCCAACAACTTTAGTCATACACAAGACCAATTCATAGTTAGGATCAAGGGAAATCGTTCATTTATGAGTTCATTCAACTATAGTTCCAATCGCTATGTTTTCATTACATTAAGTAATAGACATAACATAATCAAATTAATTATTTAGGGAGGGAACTTTCTTTGCACGAAAATCAGCCATCACATATCAATTACCCAATAATACATACTTAATTAGCCATAGAAAATCATAGTTTTTCATCATTAGTCATAAATCTTGAGTTAGAAAGAAGAGCCGTTTTATAGAGTAAAAACCCTAGGAGTTGAGTTCTTGAAAAGCATCTTTGAAAGAAACTCTTGGGGAAAGGAATCGAAATAGTGAAGAACCCGTACCTCATTGACGAATATTCGATGAATTTCGAATGAAAATCTTGAAATCTTCATCTTCTTCCTTATGCTTTTCTTGTTCTTCAATGGAGTTTCAAAAGAGAGAGTTCTTGAGAGAGATGAGAGGGATTTTATTATTCTGATTTGAAGTGCAGGAAAGTGGTCTGACTGACCTAAAATAATTTTAAAGTCTTCCCATATAATATACAAAAGACCCTTCACTTAAATGGGTCTTCTTGTGAATTTAAAGTACCTAAAATATGACTTTAACGAATCTGGGAATTGGCTGCGCATCACGGGCACAATTCTGATTCCTTTTTTTTGAATTTTGGGTCGAGGAAGTGAGCCTCGTGTGGGATGTGCATCGTGCAGAGGCCCTTAAAAATCTGCCTGCTCGTAGGTTGCTTTGGCAGTTGCCTGCCATGTTGGGTCCCTCCTCAAGGACCCTTAAGAAGGTCCTTGGGGTGTAGTTACCGGACATTTGGACTCTTTGTACAACATATTACCTATATAAATTCTTTTTACTACTTTTGGACTTCATTTGGCATTCCCAACCTTCACAAAAGCTAGGGACGCAACTAGTTTAATTACCTAGTGTTTTTTCCGCAGTCAGGTCTTCTTTATCTTGTTTTGATCTAACATTGTCTAAATGAGTTTATTAATTTATACAGGTATGGAAAATCATGTTAAATATTATTCAATGTTGTAATCCCTAGTCCAAGCCATGGGACTTCCGTAGCGTTACACAAATGATGAACTAGAGGAAACGCAAATCGCCAAATAACTCGGCAAATCATAATTAACGACGCCGAATGGATCCACCAACACTAAATCTGAAGCTTAAAAATACTAAACTCTTGTATTATTTATACTAAATCTCATGGTTTGACAGGGTTTTAAGGAAGCTTGAAGAAAAAAGTTCTTCTTCCAATATCAGAAGTAGGTCTTCTCCATTTACCTTCCTTGATAATTTTTAAGGTTTAATCTCTTATGCCCTTTTGATTCCTTTATCATTTTAAGTACATTTGATTAGTGCTTGGGTGTGATTTAGCAAATGTGTTTATATTATTGTTGGATCTTGCTTTTGATAGGATTAGACGTATTTTACTGGTGATTTTGGCCTATTGTTTGTGGCTTAATTTAATGGTTTTAGTTGCAAAGACAAACCATATGGTTGTTGACTTTCCCGGAGAAGTTTGTGAAATCCACCAGACACTAGGCTGATGAACTAAGGAGTGGGTTACTGAGGTTCAACCTAAATCCAAGCACCTCTATCGAAAGGTCCAGGGTGTTGTGTAAGGCACAAACCTTTGTTAGTTTTTAGATGAGTTGGTGTGTGAGAAGAACCCATGTTGATATGTGAGGTAATTTAATTTCACCTACAGCTTTTAGGCCTAGTCACCATTGTGTAAAATTATGCTATTCAAAAGTATGTATATCCATTAGTTTGTGTGAACATATATTGGCGGGCCACACCCCAAGTAAATCTCTCTCATGCTGTTTTCTCTTTTATTTTGTTATTGTACTAATTGTGCAAAAACACCTCTTTATTGATATTTTGACACTTTGGTGTCGTCAATTAAATTTGTTTTATTTTAATATTCAAAAGAACTTGAACTATCGCTAATTAAGAACTAATCTAAGTATATACTACCTTTCCACTTCCATTGCCTTGGGACACGACCCAAACCTGGTTGGTACTTTACTAGCTTTCTTTCATAAACACTCAAACATTAGGTTAGAGTTCTTGATCACAAAATAAAATGAAACTATACTGAAGCTCATATGGCGCACGCTGCGGGGGAGTGGTGTCTCGTGAAATCTGTAGTTGCTTATCTGCTTTTAATTTGTATTGTAGTTTCCACTAATTTTACTTTTTGTCTTTGTTTTTTCTTTGTGGTTTGTGTGTTTTTAGAATCCTCTAAGTTTTGAAGAGGGATGGGTTGCAAGCCATTTGAGGTAGATCAAAAAGTCAAGAGTAACTTCATAATATCTTCACCGTTTCTCAACTGAATGACTTGACCACCAAAATATCTTAGGTGGAAACTTGTTCCCATTTCAAAGGAATTCACGACTCGAGAACACCCCCTAGTTATAACCTGGCGACTGACCTATCGGAGGTCTATAAAAGCCATTAACATTATTCAATCACCCTAAGTAGAAAAAGTAGTACGAAATTTAAACTTTTCCCCCATAAATTAATAAGGAAACTCTTTTGTAAACTAAGGACGAACAAGAAATAATCATAAGCGATATTACCAATTCATTATCAAGGTTCACGCCCTTAATAGAAAGAAACAGCACAAGTCCTATACAATTGTCTTTAGTGAAAGAAAACAGAACAAACTCCACGTCCTTGAACATAGATGACATACCCAGAGTCTGAGAGAACAATCCAAACCAAGCTTTCAACTCTAAGATCCTCACTTTTCCGCCACCTACACTGTATAATTAGAGAAAAGAATTTGAGTGGTACATTGAAGTGCTAAGTATTACAATCATTCAAATCATGCTCCTAAGGACATTTTAGAGTTGAAAATATTTTTTCATGCTATCTTGAATAAAACTTCATAGCAATTGTAGAAGACTCATACAAGTAAATAATCAAACATCAAATTAATACTTGTTTTATTTTTCAACATAAAAAATATCTAACTCCTTACTATTTAAACCCCCTAGCAAAAGTTTCTCCTAAGACCTACCTAGGTAGACACTGAAGATACCACCTATACCACCTCTTCATACCCCCCTAATTTTTCTTTAAGATCTACCAATAATAAGATTTTCCCTTTTCAATCACAACGAAATAAATTAATGTTCATTCTAGTATACTAGAGAAACCTTCATCCTTTTAAGAACTTTATATAAAAGACCAGCTCTTAAGAGTAACTCAGAAATGTACCTAAGTGACAATGGGGTGGAAAGTAGCATCCCGATTTACTACTCACACTTAGTGCTCCGTTTGGAACCACCCTAAACTAGGCACATTACATTCACAAGTCATAACTTTCATTAAATATTAGACCCTATTTTTTAACAAACATTATTCATGAAAGTATATAGAAACGTTAATTCTTATATTCTGGACACCAAGACTCCCTCTAAATGCCTACTTTTCAATGCATAGATACTTCCATTCCATCACTTGTCCGAAGTAGACTTTCTTAGAAAAACCTAGTAGTTATATTCTTGTAGGTATAGATAGTAGATATTAACATGAAATCTTGGTATTAAATCCTACAGTATGAGGGATTCCAATTTTCCTAAGGTATGGTTTACTCTTTTTAGCCATTTAAAAGGTTGCTTTTGGATACTACAACTCTACTTACGGGATATCCCACCCTTTCATATCCTCTCGGTTTCAAGCATTAATCCCCACAAATGTTAGCTTTTCAATACTTTCATTGGGCTACGGGTTAATGGATTGTTACAGACCCTACCTATACTCCACTCAAATAGACTCATCTGACCTAGCCATTCGTTCATGTCGAAGATATAAGGAATATTGGGGTTGTTAGTATACACTAACCTCTACTCACGGATAGTGTCCACCCAAAGGCCCCCATTCAATTCTTAGAAATCTATTGAGAAAATTTCTATAGACCCGCATTCATTATAATTTTATTAGATTCATTCATTCTTTCATATTTGTATTATGTGATAAAGACTTTCACATAACCACCATCATTCTGACACTTTCCTAAAACATTATCATACTACATTCATCATAGTCTAAACAAAACCAATACGTCTCATTCAACGTGTACTCCAATAATCATTATATCTCAAAAATCACATAATAACTTCATAATACATATGTATAACATAAACATCATGACATAATTTATTTACATCATTCAATTTCAGCACTCCCTTATATTCTAGAAAAAAAAAAAAAAAATCAAATTGTTTCATTATTACTTTACTTTAAACACGCACAATAAATTACATTTTCATAATTAAATGTGTTTGATAAATTTATTAAATGAGATAAGTGAAATTGACTGGTATCCCAATTTTACCCACTCTTGCCAAAAAGATAAGACGGTGAATTTAATTAGTTTCATTAAATTAACATTAATCAAGACTATATATCTGTGTACTATTAATTAATTACTCTTGTATAGTTATTAATGAAGGTATATAATTTATTCTGTAAACCGCCATGTACAGACATAACCACAGTACACATACACTATTTCAATACATTTGTCTATACACCGCCACCATAAAGTGGATCGTACCAGACAAGAGAATTTATTAAGAAATAGGACAATTAGGTCAATTTACCCGTCATCCAGTTCATTATCATCCTTTCCTCAATTATCGATCATTCATCTCAATTAGGCGGTGTACAATATATAACAATAACAACATAGTAGAACAGAATTCTTACAGACATCCAATCATTTCATGAAACGCACTTTATAAGCCAAAGTCAAGAAATTTGATGGATTCTGGGTTCATGGTGTTTTTTCCCCTGAAATCATCTATTAAACCATAATATAGTCATAAAAATTCTTTTGAAACCACTTCACTGTTTGAACCCATGGATTTGAGGTAGAATTGATCTTTTGATCAGCATTTTTAAGACTTGAAACCATTTAGGATTGAGTCAGAGGGAAATGCATTAATAAGCCCACGAAAGTGTAGAATTAATCGACTAATTCACGGAAATCTTTAATCCTAGATCCAGTTTGAACCTCTATGCTTCATCAGGTTTGAGCCGAGAATTTTTGACCTTGGGGTTGATTTTGAAAAAGGATGTACAATTCTAGGTTTAGTTTTTTAAATAATAAAATACCCACGAAGCACTAACATGAATCGTTTACTTTTAATAAAACGTGGGGGGTGAATTAACTATTCACCCTCATTGGTCGTGGCTAGGATAGTGTTGTGGCGCAATCGACTACCTATATTGACAGACTGTCAATGGGTGATCTTGAGTGTACTTTTGTATGTGTTTTTCAATGAGGCTCCTCAACGTGGGGAATAAGCTCCACGGACTACCCGGTTTGGAGCCACATCCCTTTTGTAGGACGTCACCCCTGGGGTCGATTTGGGTGTTTTGAAACTTCTTCGCAAAGTTTGGCTCCTTATGGGACCCTCCCTAGGTGGTCCTTGGCAATTGTAACCTACTTTAGCCCATAAACATGAACGTCTACATCTAGGGTCCCTCCCCCCCCCCCATCATTTAGACTTCCAAACACATTTCAAAAAAAAGGCAAACAACTAGGCCACAATAAACCCAGAAAATACTAGTTTTCGTAAGTCTTGATGTATTAGGATTTTGCTTTAAACTCATTAAATCAATTATACAATTGTTTCATGCCTTATTTACAAGTTATTACTCAAAACAAAATATGTGGAAGACATCTCGTGTGTCTATTTAAGTGAGGGTCGCTACAGGAAGTATGTGCCGCACACGAGGAGAATTTCTAGCGAAAACTGTGGGGCGTGTGTTCCGACAGTTCCCATAATTCTCCAACGAGTACACCTTACGAAGATGTTTGCGAAATGACTGAGCGTCATTGAACTGCTGCCAGTAAGGATCTATCTAGATTACGTACGCACATCAAATAAACTCTTGATGTTTTCCAAACCCTTCCCTCAACCCAAACTACAAAATTGGGAGTCCCCTAGGGACGCTAGATTTACTCCACATAATCGAGTGATGCAGGAAATACGTGAGCCACGACCCTTAAATAAAACGCTTCTTGGGAGGAAGGCAAACCAATGTATAACTTAGGAATTACTCTATAAATAATGGTGTGTTCTTGTTGACGCTTTAAATGATTAAGTTATACAGAAAACTAGGCTTGCTAGCGAACATTCATTTTGCAAGATATGCAAAACACCAAGTTCGTGAGTCAGTGTGATCGCCCATTTTGGAACCCGCAAAAAGGAGTATTAGGAGCTTGTTAAAAAATCGCAAACACTCAAAAAGCATAATGGTGCTCGCCTTAGCTTTAGCGATTATATGCAACTGCTGATCTGCCCCCGGAAACTTGAAGATTTTAAGGATAAGGGCGCTATAAAAAGGAGCCGATCGGGCCACCCCCCCCCCCCCATTCGGATTAGTTCGAGAGAGAAAATAAACTTCCGCCCAAATGGTTCTAGAACCGCGCTTGGTTATTTAACACCCAACGGGCAATTTTTTTAAATTCCCGTGTTCCTTGTTTAAACTTCCAAAAATCCACAAAGGTATGGATTTTCTAGATTGTGATGAAGTTAGTATTTGATAGCTCGAGAATCGTGCTTTGGGATTGGATACTTTGCTTCCTAGAGTATTACAAAAAAATTATCTGCGTGGTCAAACGACTAGGTAGCACCAGCGAACGAAATCATGCAACTACCAGGCGACAACATATGTCCACCAAACCATGATATTAAGCTCAAATCCTCAAAAAAAAAAGAGGTTCGAGGATCTACAAAGAGGCCAGGGGCAGCGAAAGAAAACGTATTATTAGTCAACATAAGGCCCGCATTACTTGGAGCTGAGCAAAGTGAGTCAAAATATGACAACCGCTAGTATAACGGAATGCGCAGGGAGGGAGGCGAATGTACCAGATGCTGCCCCAACATCAGAGTATCCTTAACGACAACACCTCTGAACCCCCCCCCCCCCCCATTCCAGATTTCCAGAAGTAGCACAACTCTTGTGCCACGGCAATATGCTAGCAATCACCGTCTATTGACCCAATTAAAGGTGCTGAGAAAGGAAACACATTCTGAGGGTAAAATCTTTTTGTCTATGAGAGTTGGCAACAAATTTTTTGATATCTTGCAAAAAACTACACTTCCATAGGTTCGAGAATTTATTAGGGCCTCGAGAATCATACATTCCCGCCCGGCCCTCGTGGTTTTGGAAATTTTTACAAAGCCGATGGATCATTAAGTGCTCTACTATAAAGAGATTAGGCAGTGGTCAGGCTAGTGAGAGATCTTGGTCTTATTAGCGGGCAAATCGGTTAGACTGCCCATCCAAACATATCAATGATTGTGATAGGCAGGCACTATTCTTCTCAACATCTATGAGGGATTTCCCCCCCAGGCACTATCATTAGACGACCTTAAGGAGTGGTTTTGCTTCTCTAATTTTTGGGTAAAGTGGTGTGAGAGATGGCTCAGGGTTGGAGACCTATCAAAAAAGGTTCTGTTTTTTTTTTCCCTGAAACGTTGCTGCCAGTTTGGTTTGGTCTTCTCAGCAGAGACTATCATGCATCCACAAATGAGTAATTCTGCTATGTCGTATTCCTAAAAGCAGATTACCTTGGTGTATCCGCACCACAACGACCTGATCTTTGGATTGCTACCTATAGGAGACTGGACATGAGGGCCAAACAAAAGCAGGCCTCCGTGTTTGTTTTCTATTGACTACGATCTAGGCCATCCGTGATCCAGTGACTATTGGACATTACGACACTTGAAGTCATACCATCTTATCTTCACTGCAAACATCTTGTGCATTGAGGAAAGTACCCCTTGAGGGAAGCTGCAGAAGAGGATCAACCCAGTAACACCAATGCCTGAAATTATTCTGCCAACCTGTTATGTGTATATGCAATGCACCGAATTCCTCCTACGAACATACGGTCTCAACTCATCTGCCTTCTCACAGGTCTCGCTAATTTCCACCCTCTGGTAAGCAAATTTGACTCACACTAAAGAGATGCATCTTGAAGCGGGTACGTTAACACAAATAGTTGAGATAGGGCATCCCAAGGATGACCGAAGTTCATTCCGTGATGGATGAAGAGGACGCTGATACCTAATGCACTACCCCCGTGAAGCCTCAATCCATGTCTTAGCCTACGGGTACTGCATTGCGGAAACAGGTGAAAGCGGCCCCCATCTGAGTTCTTTCATTACACAGACAATGTTGCAAATCTCGAACCTCTGGTAACTTTTTAACCCGTGCCCTTGTACTGACTTCTGAGACAATGCTGCCCCTTGAGGCGGTCGCACCCCTGTAGATATAGATGCTTGACTGATGAAGGAACATGGACAAAAACAATGTGGGAAAAAAAATTTCGAGCAAACAAGAAGAGGAATCACATCTTGGAAAACACTAGGAGATATGGGGGAGGTACAGTGGTATAACTGCAATTATACATCACAATCCTGCAGTATCTAATTGGACTGACCAATACCACCCAGCACGTAGGAATTACGGGCACTGATGACCACTATAGGCTGTCGATCAGAGTTTTTGTTGCCCCCCCCCAAGAGGGAGAGACTACCTCGACAGGATTTCCACTTCCCCTTTCCTCTGTATTTTAAATTTCATTTAATGTTGGTACCATCTTGCATTTGAGGAGAACACACTGTTATGGTGCGGCGAAAACCCAAACTTTGTTTGTTGTGATGATGTTTGTGTCTTTTATAAGTTTGGGTTTTTTGTTCCCACATCTAGTTTGAACTTGATATCCCTTAATGTTGAGATTATGGCTCTCTGGTGGGTTCTAATTTCATCTAATTTTGACCCTTCCAAACAAGATTTCCTTTGAAAATTGTTCACTCTTGTGTTGAATGTGGTTGTTCTTAACAACTTTATGTTCTTGGTTTTCTTCTTTTTTTTTTCTTTTTTTTTGATCAATACCGATGACTTGAAAGCCTCGGAAGCGAACCAAAATGAATGTGAGATCCAACAAGAATAACCAATTATAGGCAATATGTTAAGCTTTTTAAGTCTCGGTGGTATTAGCCAATGATCAAACTTGTTCTTTGCAATACCCCTTGCAAACCAGCGAATGTGTGTTGTTCTTGTTGAGCTTAAGGGTCACGCTTTGTGTGATGATTACCTTGACCCTTGCATGATATCCTAGACTTGCCAGGTAAGTCAATTGATTTAAAAGGTCTCCTCTGACATGGTGCTCAATACAATTTTAAGAGTGTAAGCCAACTGACAAATTTCCTCTTTAATGGGCCTACCCGTAACTGTGGGAACACTTCCCCCTTTGAGCCTTACCTCTTCCTTAGAAAACACCGTGATACCAATCTAAAACCCTTTGTTATCCCTTCACTACCACCCTTTTTAAGCATGTGCTCTAATTAAATATGCAATCAAGGCCAAAAAATGCTCAAGTTGGACGGTGTGGTGAGAAGGGGCAGAATACGTCCAGAGGGTGCTATAGAAGTTCTCGCAAAACCCCCATGGTGTTACAAAAAATGCAGCTCCATATAATCACCAAAACACCCGAAAAAGTGAGAGAAATAGCAACACGCCAAAGCCCCTCTAGAACCAAAAACACCAGTTTTGCCATTAATCTCTCAAAGTGTCAAGCCGACCCGTTTCAACGTCCCCTGAAGGGCCATAAAAAGCTGCCCTAGAAGCACCTGACTAAGGCTAAGCAGGGGATATAGGGGATAGGCTTAAGGAAATCCAATCTCTGCCGTACAAGTCCCTGAGACCAAATGCCTATACATTTGCATAGCCAGTACAAGACTTCGAAAGCCCTTTTACTTGAGTTGACCCGCACCACCAAGGTTCAATACGAAAAATAAGGCAAGGATTCTAGGAAGCATGCAGCTATTCCTCTTTCTGGGGTGAGGGTTGCTCAGCTTCTTGATTGTAAGGTTGATCAATTTAAGTTCTAAAATGGAATATTAGGTTTGTGCGGGCATGTATATATTTTGTTGGCTTAACTTTGGCATTAGGGAAAACATATTTTAAGCTCAAGAATCCTGGGGATGGTGTGTCACCAAATTGTCTTTAAGTCTACCCATGACCCAATGCGAGTAGTTGAGTAATGTTGTGTGCATTAATCATTTGAGTCTGCGTAGCCCCTATATCCATACATCTTATTGACCTATAAACCGAGGAAAATAAAATTCCGAGGGAAGGTGTCGGATTGATTTCCCTCCCCATTGGACTCACAGGGCATTATTTGGAGCGAATAGTGTCCCTGGCTGATGTATGCTTTGATATCGACAAAAACTGCTAAGTTTCATGTATTTGAGAATTTGATAGGGTCACATTCGGGGAGCACCCCCTACAAGTAGCATAGCGTACTTGACCTCTCAGAGGTCTTATATAAGACCAAGTTATTATTCATCGCATAGTCAAAGAAATTTAGCCCAAAAGATTACCTTTATAGCAATTCATAGCTAGACATTCCCATTCCTATATAATTAAACTCGATTTACATCCTGGCCTCTTACGTCTCCTTGCCCAGTATTAGACTAACCAATATAAGAATACTCTTAGGACCAGAACCCTTAAAACATAAATACATTAACCTATACAACATTTAACATTTTACACGTTAGACATGGAGTAGGAATTCTTGGAACCTAAGGCCCTCTCCTTGCGCTGGGAATCCGATCATACAGCTCCTCCATATGTTAGCCATCCTTTACGTACCATAACCTACACTTTCTGAAAAGTAAACTAGAGAATAATGTGGAAAGTACAAGATTCCACAGTATTGCAACCATGCCAAAAAATATGTATTTAAAGGATTTTCTTTGAAAATCAACTTCATGTATTTTTGAGTAATTCTTTCTAAAACTTTAGACATGATTTATATCATTCACCCATTACTCAATCTACATATTCAAAGGCCCAAACATACGCTGTTTCTAATCAATATAGAATTAAGTCATTTTTTGGTTTCACCTATTTATAGCTGCGCTCTTTTATTTTACATTGAGCTATTATTTTCTTTTATTCCCTGTTCCGAGGTAAGGTAAACCTTAGTGCTACATGGTGCACATTCACCCTTAGGCAAAAGGACATCTACTACTCATAACCTCCACAAGTCATCAGGCCCTTTCCCTCAATAACGTAAGCAGATTGCAAGTCACCTTCAAGTTAAGGTCATATAAGGACAATACAATAAGCTCTATCAATATGCATCTACTTTTTACTTCACTTTCAAATTAAGACATTTAATAAGATCTAGTCATACACCCCCCATTTTCGTCCACTAGTTGAAAATGTGTACATGTTGTAACTCCCCATAACTCAATACATACTTAGTTAAACTCTTGAAGAACCACCAAACCTTTAAAACTTTCAACATCACACATAAACACATAATGTGTGACAACTCCATCATATCAACCATCTTCATTATATGTCATCTTAGATCACTAGTTAATATAAGAATAATACCATATCATCATCGGCTCATACCGCCCAATCCTTCATGCCAAATAGACAAATACTACAGCCATGCATCAAGGACATACTCATAATCCATACAACGTTAGGTCCATTAATAGGACTTATAGGAGCTACCTGTGCATGTGTAGATGGTGTTCCTTATTCAACCTATCTAACTAAACCTATCCCTAAGTCGCCTATTTAGGATCCCCTAGCTAATTACTTCATGTCCATTGACGTTAGGGAAACTATAGCCTCACCGACCATAACAACAGGGGTGCTAAACATGACCTTTGGTGGGTTGTTGAGACTTACACCAATGGACGGGGTTCTAACCCTGCCAAGGTAGAACCTTAAAACATGTATCGTGTATAAGGGACTTCACTGCTAGATCATATGTTGGCAAACGTAGTATGAACGGGGAGAGTATACTGTGAAAAACACTTTATGCCCATATGGGGAATTATGGCTAGTACTTCATTAGCCATATTTTATTACCTATTGATGCATTGTTTTTATTCCACTCATGAGATTTATGAGACCCCCCAGACGTTTCCAAATTGGAAAGGGACACCAACTCATATTCACGTTCAGTCGGTGATAAGATAACGGTTTCCCTTTATTATAAGCCTCTTAACATTACTTATAAAATATAGGGTGTTAGGATAGTTCATCCCCCTCATATACTTAGCCGCAGTCCTAGATGAAAGTTCATCACCCTAAATCAGTGAGAAAATCCTTTCACTAGCAATTATTTAGTGTATGAGCCCTCTCTAGTTTAGTATACACTTAAGTAACACTCTCAAGGGGCTACTATTGACTAGATCACCATCAGTGTGAGTTTGTATTATATGTGAACAAACCTGTCCCCCTACATCACCCATAAGGTTACCTCATGGCCTAAATTATAATCATGCCATAAACATTAAAAAAAGAACTTCCTATCAGTACACCGTACAATGCATAGGCAAAGGTCCATACCAGGTGACATATAATAATCTCTTACCGTCTCCTAGTTAAGGAGCGCCATATCTCATACTTTCATTGACATCATCTACATGCTAATCTCGAAACTAGTGATATGCGAACACTACCTTTAATTTGACATCCTGACTTTACTACTTGTAACCCTGAATAATGTGTGAGTGTTGTTGTAATGATCAACTGATCACCTAATGAGATATGTCATTAACATATTGAGTCATCCACCCTCTTCAATACATTAGCACAAACCAAAGCATAGACCACAAAACACCCCCTTTAGTATATGACGGCAAGACACTTTTTACCATAATATTCAGGACTCCTAATTCCTTCGTCATTTTCCATTCTATAGGGGTAAATGGGTAGGGTCGGACCATACTTACTAATTAATAAATGTAGCATCTCCACAGTGATGTTACCATAAACATTTACATGCTCATATAAGAAGCGTGAACAGAACGGGAGAGTAAACGAAGGAAAGGCGAAGCACAAGTGAAACATACGGGGACTCAGCAGAAAACAACCGCAGTTCCGTTTTACCCTCTTTTTATATTTCCATCTGCGTTACTCCTTCCTTCTCCTTCGCTCCTCCCCACCTTTTTGCCTTTTATTCTTACGCATTGTTTTCATTCATATAGTCATAAATTTTTTTCAAGGAGATGGTTCAACATATATATAATCCAATAGAGTAAACACTGTCACCCATGCGTGACCAATAACCACCACCAAGCACACAGGCTTCATCAACAGGCTTAGAAAGTTGAGGATTAGTTCTCCAATTCATGCCAAGTTGATCCTCATGCTCATACCCGTCTGTCTCATCATTCCTCACTTATATAGAGTATATTACTGTACTAATTCACCAAACCATTAACCAAGTGGCACAAGATCCATGCCCCAAACTAGTGCACTTTCACCCCTATCTGTGAGCAGTGAGAGTTATAGTCTTCTTCAAAGTAACTTCCCTAGTTTGCTAATCAATCATCATGTATAAATACTATAAATTAAGGTAGTATATAATAGATATAAATTACGGTCTAAAATCACCGATTCAATTCATCTCAAAACATCGATCAAATCATGTACATAAAATTATCAACCCATAAACAAGAAGAGCCGAGATTAATTATTGTGGAGCATCTTTAAATTTGATCATGTCATTATCCTACTACCATTAATAACCAACTTATTACCCAATGAATTATCTACAAGAACCACAACACAATCGATTCCACTTTTATGATCAAAAAGGGCCATGTTACAGTAGCATAGAGATTATAGACTAAGCCATGTTCGGGGACTTTATACATTGACCCCACATGAATACTTACTCATCAATTTAATCATCAATTTACGTAATAAACGAGTATATACAGACAATTGAAACGTAGGAGAATCAAATTAAACTATTAAACAAGCCGTTAATCATAAAGCCCCATGCAAGGACAAATCGTTTGTTGGAAGGACATGGGTTCATCATTGCAATTTGATTGAAATCTGTTATTAAAAAAAAAATACCATAACATGTCACTTCATTCATGATTTAATATTTAAATATTTTTTCAGAAAGAAGTCATGGCTAATTGAAAAAGAAGAACTTAGGATAGTATTTCTTTTCGACCCAATTGCGCAGAACTCTCTAGTGCAAGCTACCTAGAGAGGAAGGATCCCCATTCTTTGTGTTGTTGCAACTCCAAACACTGGTGTCAGGAACCCATTGAGATACCATCTCAAGTTTCTGGAGCCTTCAACAACAATTAGCCTCCTTAAAGAGAATGGTTTTGGAGTGAATTTCATTTTCGAATAGGCATTGAGATTGGGACTGGGTTGTTCAAGTGTTTTTCTCCCTTAACTGCCACCCAACAATCGGAATAAGACAATAGATTCAGTTTAGGACGGGGGTGAATTACCTTCACCTTGTAAGTTGTCAGTGCGCAAGAAGTAGTTGCACCAGCCTGCAGACAGACACAATCGGACTAGGCGTTGGGTCCATCGGACAGCCATTATGTTGCCTCTGTCGATTTGTATGTTTGAGGCTGGGTATGTGTCAAGCACTTCCACAGGCTAAGTGAACATCAACGCCTCCCCATCGACGGGGTGTAGTTCAAAACCAACGGGACCTTGCTTTGAGCTTCATCGATTGACTGCCAAGGCAGTGCTTTACAAGTCCCTTGGGTCCTTTTATGTGGGCCGTTTGTGGGGCCGTTAGAAGTCGTCTCGGATGTTTCCAATGTAACCTCAAAAAGTTGTAGCCCCCTCCACGATCAGTTTCACCCAAAACAAATAATGTACAGTTCAAATAGGCTAGGCCACATCAAGACAACTTGGATGTTCAATGGGCAAACTTTGAAAATTCTTTGGGACGCTTGACCTCCCAATTCACGAAAACCCATAGAACATCTTTAAAACATCATTATCACTCATCTTAAGAGTTCATACGCCTCATGAAATACCATAAAAATAAGCCCAAATAGCCACTGGAGCATAGTTGAAAGTTCCTCGACAACTCTTGGTCGTCCCTTTGACCCATTTGATTCCAAATCACCTCAGATTTACTACTTTCTCTAACATATATAGGTCATTGTCTTAGACCCTTTATGAAGAACCCATTTTAGGTTCTAAAACACCCCCTAATTCATTTTGGGGGTACATGCCGTAGGCTCAGGGACACTTAGGAGCCCAAATAGAATAGAAGCAAAACTGAAGATGCATGCGCCAACCACTAGAACACGTAACAATACCGCCATATAGCAGGAGTTCCACCTTCTGCACAACAAGCGTCCATGAGGAAGGGATTACACAGGGGATTGCAAGACGACTTGACGCTTCGACTAGTTCCGCTGTGCAGAGTTATGCTGCACATAGATGTGCCTGGAAATAAGGAATCGCCCTCAAAAACGCACCAGAGTAAGTATGAATGCCCCCCCAATCCCTCCGGTGAATCACGACTAACGATGCCGAACTGATCACTTAGCACTACATCTGAACGCTTATTAACTATTAGTCTGTTTATTATATCTAGATGGGTTTTTGGGGAGAGAATAGTTGAAAAGTAGAACATGCAATATTTATTTCGAAAATACGATTTTCCAGTATTCTCTCAAGTTTGAGGAGGGGTTTTTAGGAAGCTGGAAGATGAGTTCTTCTTCCAATCTGGAAGTTTGTTTCCCATTACTTACTTTGTGCATTTTAGGGGTTAATCTTCGTATAACCCATTGATCCTTTATCATATTAAGTATATTTAATTATGCTTCTGTGTGATCCCAGACCCCCCAGAACTCCTCTCAATATGTTACGCCTGGTCAGGGTGTTTGTTTGTTATGCACAGGCTGGTTCGTCCTCGACGCGGGGTGTCTGCAAGGGACCCATTGATTTTATGCGGTTCAGTTCTGAGCGGGAAATTACTTTCACTTAAATCGTAGTTGGTCCCTTTGTCTGCAACTTTTACTATCAACAGCATGCTCCCTTAGTTTGTGCTTACCTATATACGATCACCCCCCCAACAATTGGTGTGGATTCTTATTGTTGCGTCCTGCATTTGAAGTTGGGGGAACAAAAATGAGCTGCCCCTGTAATGGTGGTTTTACCTAGTGGTATAGGTTTTTCTGATGGGTTGTATTCAACCAACCAACCCACCTATGTGGTTTCGGCTTGCCGAGAGGGAGGTCCGTGAAATAAGAACCACCTCTATGGATGACTTACGGAAGTAGGTTAACATGCGATTCAGCCGAGAGGGTGAACCTAGTCACCAATCCCCCCCCGCTTCTATCGGACGTTGCCAGGGGTTGTCAGAAGGCTGTAGTTTCGCCGATGGGGGTGTCCGAAGGGACCTATTGATTGGCGTTTTAAGTTGCCTGATAAGGGACACATTTATTTCCCACTCCGCGTACCGGTTGATCACCTGCTTGCCCCAAATTTTACTATCAACATGCCGTCCCCAGTAGTTTGTTGGTCCCATATATTACACTCCTACCAAGCCCTCTCCACCACTTGTTTCTTTTGTTTGCTATTTAGTAATTTTGAGAGACAAGACGCACTTCTGCTATTTACCCACTTTAGTGTCCTCCCATTAAATTTGTTTTGTTCTAATACTCGCAACGTCTTGAAACAGTCCTCATTAGACCCGGCCTTCTCGAGCTCCTCCTTTCCCGACCCACTCTCTGGGACCCGGCCCCCCCCCCCCCCCCCTTTGTTGGATTCGTGTACCCCTCTTTGCCTTGGAATGGGGCCACTCCCCCCCGGTAGGTTAGTATTGGTTCATTCCGCACTATACAAGGCCTACCGCTTGCCGCCCTCCCCTAAGTCCGAATTTATCCCCACACCTCCTACCCCCTCATGCGCTTCCTATCCTCTAGACCCCCGCACCTTTCCGTTCTTCTTCATATGTCAAAATTTGTGATAATTAGATAACTATAGGAAGAAGAACAAAAGTAATAAAACCTAAGTAACTGGTCCAAGAAGGTATGCAAATGAAATTTGCAAAGATACCAATCTGCACCACATTTTTTAATGACTGGATTTATCACGTGCTCATAATAGCCACATAATTACTTCCTGATAGATATGGCAATTGGCCCCCAGGTTTGGTTTACCAAATTATGCCCAAAGGACAAGCCCTTTGCAAACCCTTTGCAATTCTGCTTCCAATTTTCATCGCTCACCATACCATTTATAATACAAAACCATGCCCTTGCGTACGATACCCAATTCATAAGGCTTTATGGTTAGTTAACTTTTACCTTATTCACCTGGTCTTGTCCTTTTGGGAGGATCGCGGTTTCCTTCCATAATTTGGATTGTGGAGAGTCACAATTTTCTCTTCTAATCCAACTACCTATTTAGTCTAAAATTCAATAAAAACCGGAGTACTTATTTTATTTTCTTATGGGTTAAAGTAGTAACTGTATGAGAATGCCTTCACCACAATACTAAAATACAGTAACTGTTTATCATATACGCCGTACAATGAAAAAATCTATCTTTATCGCCTAGTTTCAATTTTATGACCCCTATTTAAGTGACCCGATATTAATTGACTCAACAATTATCGAAGGGGCAATGATAATTTTTTTCACTATTTCCAACAATCATCTTACGAGTATTAGATTCTTAGTATATGTTTCTTCTGTTGTCACTTCTGTCCTCTCCTCCTTTTTATTAGTCCCCAGCCTTTGATATACATAAAAGTAGAGTCGAAAAGATAATCTCCCCCATCGAAATTTACTTTGGTTGAAGGTCATAGATATCTTCTTCCCCAACCTCATAAAGAAGCAAAGAGAAGACGTTCACACTTATTTGAGACAGGTTCCCCCCCAACTGAACAAGAGCTTAATTATCTTGGAATCCATAAAGAGGAGTCTTGTCCCCGTCGTGTTGAATGTTTCCCGTTTTAGAGAGATTGGAGAGCTGGAGACTATAAAAAACCACGGCCCGTGGTAATAGAGATACCCTGAAGTGTGCTATTTATAAGGAATTACAAGTATGGTACTCTTAATTACATTTTGAAGTAATATAATTACTAACCCTCCCTCAATCCGAAGTAGAGAAAACGAAGCATGAATATTCACACAACTCCTTGGAATTTGTAACTGAGACACCTTTCATAAAGAAATCTCAAGATTTGTGAGGTGGGAACATTCGAAATGTAGGTCATTGGAAAATCCTTTCACGACTGATCAATGATAGTCGAAGAAG
>JAKWJA010002489.1:57814844-58071326 GCA_027704765.1 Solanum habrochaites | reverse complement strand
AGGCTATATTGATTGGTAGAGTATAACCTTTGTCAAATATCGAATAAATCTTAATATGAGGTAAAGATAAGGGTTGGATAGCAACCAAACTTCCCGGACCTTGGTTCGGATGACATTTCTAGTGTCATACCAAGGATTTAGAAATACATAACTTATCATTTTGCATGCAAGCGACTAGAAAGATGTTTAATAGTTAGACTTATCAAATTATGAAAACCTGTGGGGAAGCCGTAAACCACTATTACTTTAATGTACTTGATTAAAAAACTTCCCCATTCAAAGCTGTTAGTTTTGTGCCCTTTTATTTCGCTATTATTTTCACATTTATTAGGAATATAAACCCCACTTTTAATCATTTTTGCTTTCCAGGAAAGTGTCGACTAAACACTCTATTAGCCAAATTGAAGTTAATTCTAAAATATTTTCCTCGTGGGAACATCCCACCTGCTACTGTGGTTTATTTACTTGACACGACTGGCTTTACTTCTTATTTAGAAGTAAGTTTTGCGCGTATCAAATTTGGCGCCGCTGGTCCGGGGAAAGTAGCTTGTTCCATAACGTTAAACTTATTACAAGAGTTTAGATGTTTGATATTTTCTTGATTAAAAACTTTGTGTTTTATTGTTTGTGATTCGTGCAGAACCACCCTCCTTGTATCCCAATACATGGAGAAGAAGAGAACACTTATTTCCCTACATCACTAAATTAGACGTACACTACTCAACATGAATATAAACTTGAGAATCAACAATGATCCAAAACCAGAACATCCCTCCCCTACCCTGCCCAGGTTTGATGTTCATGCCGTTGTTAACCCGACGAGTCTCCGGTGAACCCAACAGATGGGACCAAATCCTGCTACCAACGGCCCCAAGAATACTACGAGAGGCATTACAACATAGTAAGACTCCGATGGCCACTTGTCTGCCTCCTCTAACCACAAGGCCACACCTTCGTGGTGAATAGTAGCCTGATGCAAAATGACCACTGCCAGAGGTTTGTTGTCAGTGGATACCTTCTGAGGATTTCACATGCCAATATATCTAAGGTAAGGTTGCAGTGTGTAAAATCTGTGGTTAGGGATGCCGGACTGGACTGGACTTGGATGTATAAGGTCCTTAGGTGTTTCCTCCTCTCACTGCGGAGAGGCTGGATGTATGTCCGCTGAGCTCCCTTACAACTCAATTTTCACCTACACCAACTATGGATGTTTCCTTACATGCTACTATCCGTTCTCGCTCAAGAAACTAAACCACAAAAATACAGAGTTAACAACTTTGTGGCAACTACCAGATAGTCAGTTAGTATTTTGGGATAGATTAACCTCGTTCTTGAGAAGTGTCTCAAATCACCGTAAGATTATGAGTCGCGTTAGTATCCATTGATCTAGGACTGAATGATAATAATAAAGCGGTGTTGGACCCTAAAGCATGTGGAATCATGGGGTAAGTGTCCTTATGCTGAGATTGCTGAAAATTAGAGAACAAATCTCCCGGATCAATAGCTTGGAGTACTAAGAATCAGATAAGCGGGTAACCAATACCTCACATTATACGGAATGGTTCAGTCTCACTCACAACCCAACCACATATGGATTCTTGAAAAGGGCTCGAATAGAACTGAGCTTGGGGTTTGTACTACAACATATCACTGGGGGTGGGGGGGGGCAGAAAATATATGGAGTTTAATTCTTGCCTAAACTACCACCATGCCATCCTAATATGAACACTATTATTCGGGAGACGTCCGATGTAGTAAATGAGTGAATGGCTCCGGGGGTTGGGTGTGGTTCGCGTGCCTGGGGGGGGTGTGCGATGAGTCCAGGGCCCAATGCGCAAATCAAGTATACTTTGGCGGCCAAGGTGCAAGGGGAACCTCAAGGTCCTATCTGACGTGGTAACTGAGTTCTTGCCGCCGCTCTTGGGGTGACGGTTGGCTATTATGGTCCGAGATCGAACTACAAACCGCGAACAACAACTTCAACAGGGGTAACTATGGTAACAGAAATGATAGAAATGGCCCTATTCCCTCCTCAAATCGTAATTACTTGTTAGGGATGGTGATATAGTATGCGCGATTGGATATGTTGCACAAAATTTGATGAGGAGTTCGATGCTAGTGATGAGCACATTAAAGAGAAAGGTGTAGATTTAGCAGGTGTTGGTCAAAAAGTCGATACAAACACTGGCAATATCAATTAAACAGAAATCAAGTTGCCAATGGCCCCATATCTGCAACTGTGAACGCAACACAAACGGCAGCTCTTCCCTAGAAACACTGTCCACCAAAAAATGATGCACACTGTATGTAATCACTACTCGGTGGGTAAGCAAACCATATGACTCCACCTAATGCGTCTAATGAGGAAAAAGGTGGGAAGGATGGTTATTAATAAAGTGTAAAGGGGTTTAAAAGGTGGTGAAGCAGAAGGAGCACTGAGAAAGATGCAAGTCCCATATGAAGGTTAATTCCACATACCGAGACACCCACCGTACCCTTCCCTCTAGATAGTAAAACTAGACCAGGATGGTTAATACGGACGTGTTAATTAAAATGCTGAAGCAGCTCTATCATTTGTCCCTTGTGTAAAAGCTCTAAATAATGCCCGTTATGCCTAATTTTGTTATGACCGATCTAGTTACGGACAGAGCATTTCCAGATCATGAGCACGTTTCGAGTAATGATAGACCTTCACATTTAGTGCTACTGGGCAACAAAATATCTAGTACAAATAAAAAAAGCTCGGGTGCGTTCACTAATCCTTGTACGAGCTGCGGTCATTACCGTTTGGCAAAAGCATTCTGTGATCTGGGGCTGCAAAGCATCATTCATGCACTCTCACTTCAAGAAGTTTGATTTTGGGGTGACCAAACCCACTGCGATGCGGCTACTGATGCTGAGCGATAGCATGAAAAGGCCGATAAGTATACTCATGAGGTGCTTAATAAAAGTGGATCTTCATATTGTCCTCCAGGATTTGTTATATGCTTTGATTTGTTGCAATTTGGGGTGTCGGTCGATTTTTGAAAGTGGCCTATTATTCTTGGGAGCCATTCCTGCTAAGAGTAGAGCCTTATTTGATAGTGGAAAAGTATGGCCTATGAATTTCGGTTGAAACAATAAAGCGACCTTCAACGTTTATAGGTTGACGGGGCGGATGTGGGAGGCAGGATTGTGTGAGCTCTCGATCGTATTCCGCCATATCCCACAAAGAAATATGAAAAAAGGAGAAAACAAAAAAGGCAAAACAAAGATTTATGGTTTTGGGATATTTTGGTGCTTTTTTAGTAGACCGATCCTGGGTTGGCCTTGTGCTTTCTCTTGCAAGCTCACAAGTCCAAACGTACGTTGGCCCTATTTGTAGATGGGGGGGTGCATTCTGGGTCCGAATATTCCCCATCCTGGATTAGTTGATTTAAAACACCCCAATGAAAGGAGTTTGCGGGGGGTGGGGGGTTTAAGCGTGACTAGAGAACAAATATACCTCTATTGTGGTAGGGGGTCGTGACTTGCAATTGCTATGAATGAAGTTATAGAGGCAGTACACTCCGTCTTATTGGATGAAGAGCTGCTAGGTTGATAGGCCGCCCCGGGGGTCGCCAGCTTTAGGCTGTTATGAGTATTTTCGTTATAGGGAATTAGTTGTACATATTTTCTACTACTGGATGAAATGGGCAAAGCAAGCAATCCCTAGGAAATTCTGGCAAAATTACCTGCTAAAGCAAACCATGACGATAAAGCGAAACGTACCATTTCCAATGTGATGCTGTGCATGAATCCGTCGTGCGAAGTACGTCTTCTGGTGAGAATTTTTGCTAAACTAGGGCACAGCACGCACGGAACCAAAACGACGGAGATCATCACTATGACACAGAGCGATGTTGTGGAATCGTAGCAATCGTGAATGAGGCTACCTCGACCCGACCCGCTGGGGATTTTTTTAAAAAAATTCAACACTTTAAAACCCCCAACCTTTCTTTCACCCATTCCTTCACGCTTACTTCCGATATCCCTTCCCTTTTCCATTCACCTTCCAATCATCATTCTCTCTTCAAACCGAATCATTTTCCCCAATTTTTTCCAAAATCCTAAAAATCCTCAACTACTTACTAGTCCGAAGAGCTGTTCCTGGGGGTGTCCTACTTGATCACCAATACCTTCCAGCTGGTGTTTTCTCAAAGTCCTCAGTATGTGTCTCTAATCGTCTACTCATTATATTGTCATTTTTTTTATCAAATTAGTAGTAGTCCTAGTCTTCTTGATACGTTATTCTTCTCAAATTGTTTTCTAACTAGTTTAAAAATTTCCTGAAATGGCCTTTAACAACCTGAAATAAGTACCTTAGCATTGCTAGTTCCTAGGGATTTGGGTTAGAAAAATGTGAGGTTCAAACACTAACAATTCGATTTTGGTCATAGGTGAAAATGGCATCTCCATGTCTGGACTGAGTATGAGAACGAGTACCCCGAGAACGGACCCTCGTATTACCGATGAACCGGCTTTTTGGGGCGGCCGGCCAACCTCCCGAAATACGCCATGGGCAAGGGTGTCTTTCTCCAAGTGCCACCAACTCCCACATGCGCCGGCCCGGTTTTCCCGGACAACGTCCATCCTGCACAACTGTTCGGGTGTTCTAAATCCTATGCGTAAAGGTCGCTCACTTTTCTAAGTGTCCTCAACAGAAACAGTGGCGCGGGACCGTCATAGTCTTTCGACGGTTCCATCCTGCAGCAACGGTTTTGTTGTCAGAGATCCTTTTCCTAAGGGTCTTATCTCTATTTTTTACCAAGTGTTGTCAAACGGACAACTACTACGAGCGTCATAAAACCCGACCGCTCGATGACTCCGTCATGCATGACAGTCAGAGACCCCTCTCCTAGGGTCTCCATACGTTTTTTCAAGTGTCCTCTAACCTGACGACCCACGACGGACCGTCGTACCTGTGCATGTCCATCCTGCACATACCATCATACTTGTCAAGACTCTCCTTCAAGGTTCTCCCTATAACATAGTAATAAAGTAGGAAGACAACGACGGACCCCATGAACTTCCCGTCCGTTACTCACAGACAACCGTTCACCTAAGTCCCCGTTGTGTTTTCACTGTTACCTAGAAAATCAATGTCCCATATTTATTTAATTTTTTGTTTTTATTTTGTGTGTAATTTTGCTTGTCTTGTTTGCTCCTTCTAGTACAAATATTGATCCGTTACAGGTCCGTATCCCGATATGGGCATCACAACAAAGATTCCGAGTCTATGCAACGCTGCGCTCGAAGTCTGTCGTCCCGTCTGCGCCGCGCTGAGGTCAATTACGCTCTGATGATCACGCGTGGGAAACACCCCGAGTACGTTCCGCTCCCTCTCCGTCCCCATTCACTTCCATCCCAGCCCGTTGCTGCAAGTTCTTGCCATAGGCCACAACCAAAAGGGGCGGCTGCGTTATCCGCCATAGGTTTGCCTTCCCAGTAATAATGAGTACCGGCAACACTACCGGCACATGGCAAGGGGGGGGTGGAACAAAAAAAGGGGAGGGGGAAGGGGGGTGAGAAAAGGCGAAGAGAGTAGTAGGATGAGTAGTAAGGAGGACCTTACTTTAGGGATACAACCAAAGCTAGAGAAATAGAGAAGTTAAATAACGCTCGGGCTTGCTTGTAGTAACAAGTATTCGCTTTTCATAGTTCTTCAAATCTGCTAAGTTCTTCCGCACCCCCATCGTTTGCGCCTCGCCTCATCTGATAGCGACATTCAATCCACACCCTGTGCACCACTCGGCTCTCACCCACCCCCTTACTGACTAACCCATCCGTCGTGTGGTGTCCGACGGGCTGTCTCAATCCTGTTCCGATGCAAGTCCGGAATTGACAGAAGGATGGTTCGGACGCGTACACTTACATTGGAGCGGAGGGTACTCAGCCGGAAGTCTGCCCGATGATGCTTAGCTCCACAACGTACGGGATCGCACCAAGACATCGACTTGGGTTAGTGGGGACACATGTTCACCGTTAGTGTTTGGGGATAGGTGGTGTTTTAGAACTGTAACGAGGGTGAGACTTTGGTTCCGATGTTCTTACTTTATTGGGGTAGTTCCTATGTAGCGAACCTCCGATTTGCGGGTAGATTGTTTATTGTGTTGGGGTTTTTGTACGTGGTTGGTTCTTACGTGCTGCCATTTATTACTGTGTTCCGACATCGGGTTATCGGTCTTTCAAGTAGCTAGTATGTGAGTGCGCTCTCGTGGTGGCTTGCCTGGTTGATACGGCTCCCTACCGTTCTTGCATGCCGCTCGGTTGTAGTTGCACTACAGACTGGTGATAGTGGTTTTTTGTGGACGTGCGTAAAGGAAAAAGCCCTCTTCACTGCCGGGGGGTTGAGTTTTTGTTGATACTACCGATGGCGATTGGAATAAGGATGCCAGATTTCTTTTTCTGCTTGACAGGGCCTATGTATCTGGAGGGTGAGACCCCCAAGAGTGGCTGGGCCTTCACTTGGTCCGTTGAAGAGAGGGTGCCGACCGTAGGTGACTGAGCCGAATGGGGCCATCAAGAAGCCAACTTGACTTTTCTTCCACGCGAAGTTTTTAATGGTTGATGTCCGCCACTGCCTTTCCCCTACACCGCTAATAATATCGTCACATGGGATCGAGCAGTACTGATGGTGGCAATTGATCTGGGTTCGTCGGTGGATTTTGCGTGGCTTGCTTCTACAAAGTCGGTATTTCCGAGAGGGCTTTTAATGTCACAACTACTTTACCCTTGTTCCCTTCCCGTGCATGAATATTTCTTCTCATATGCAGATCCGCAGGTGTTCCTATATGGAACGGTGATGCAGCTCAAGACCCCTCTGGCAAACTGTTGATTATCGGCCTCATCAAGAGAAGAGACAATGAGTTGGTCCACGCTAAGGGCCACATCATAGTTTCCTCTACTTGGGGACAATCTAGTTGATAGTACTAATAGCACAGGCCGTAGGGATGCCACCGGCGGCTTCTACTAACACTACCCCCGATCGAGTCTATCCCGGGTAGTAGCACCGCCCCGCCCCGAGCTTCCTCTCGCTCAGACCCGTTACCCCCTACCCGTCCTGGTCCCCCCCTGGCTTGCTCTTGGTACAAACATTAGAGGGCTCAATGGCTACACTTCTGCGATCATAATCGCAACCTTTGATGGGCAGAGGTCTATTTTGAGGCAAAATGCTTGGAGCGAGAATGTCCAACAACAAGGGCAAGCCTTAAGATCGCTGAAGGTTCACAATCAGCGCTTGGAGCCTTTTAGTTGGCTAATGCTAGCCCTCCACCCCTCCGGTGATTGTGTCTACCCTTCAATGCTGCGGCTCGACGAGTCCTTCCGCGCCCGGGATATGATTATGATCTTAAGGCTAGGGTGCCTGATTCTGAGGCCCCACTTCTGTAGATCCTCTGCTGCTGAAGACCACAGTGATGGCGACCGCTCTTCGCACTTCTAGATTCAAACCATCTCCCCCTCGATAGCATGCCAAGAGGTGTATGGTTCGAAGGAGGATGGAGGCGTGAGCACTAAAGAATGAGCAAACCGTGAGATGAGTTGCTAGAGAGCCTCACTTGTCTGATGATGAGCGCGTCAAGATAGAGCAAGAATAGTTATCTACTACTGGGGCGTTCAGCTCACATAACTGTGAGATAGCTGGATGCACGTGGCTGATAGTTTTTTTGATGCTGAGGACACAGTAGGGTGTCCACGAGATTACAGGGCATTATTATTTGTGTTCCTTTCTAAAAGTTTCCATAGTTGGTTTCCCGCGGGAGCGAAACCGCACCCACAGCGTTCTAGCTGATTATCACATTGCCTTGCGTTTGCCTCCCCGGAGTCTTCTCTCCACCCGTAGACCACTGCTAGGTATTTAAACGTTATCTTGTATGCCAACTTGGGCGAAAAGTGTGCTGTTTTGTTTTTTTTTATCATTTGTGGGGTTGCCGGTGGGTAAATGGAAAGGGAGTGCTAGAGGAGTCCGAGTATCCCATTCCGATCCTCTCTTTGGGGTTTTCGTACCCCGAGGGCGTCCTGGGTGGATTCTGTTTCCTAAAAGAATCCTGCGTCTATCGTGCCTTTTGTATCTGTTTGAACATACCGGTCCTGTCTTTATCATGATATTCCCTGACATAGGTTTAACAATTTCTGGAGCCTGCCCTCCAATTCGAGGGCTCAAAAACACTTGATTTACTATCTAAAACAACCCTTGCGAAAATGATTCGTGATCATGACTAGGCATAGTAATTGTAAATGCGTTGGTCTTCTAAAGCATGAGGATACAGCTCAAGGAGGTTGTCTAACAAATTCCCGATACCGTAGTGACCCTAAGTCTAACTTCGAACTAGGTGGTATGATAGCCTGGTAAAGTGGATGATGGTTTCCGTCCCACGTTGAGCTGATGAGTAGAAGATTGTTTTATCAGTCCACTTACTTTAGTGCTTGTTTAAGCTCTCGTAACATTGCCCTGCCGTGGTAGGTCTTTTCTTGCATAAAATTAAGCTTCCATAGACAATTATCATTGAAGCATTCTTATACGTTGCTCGCATTATTTCGCCATAATTATTGTCCCTGTCGTATTCCTCTTGTTCCTTATTACCTAAATGACTAAGAAAAACCCTACCATGATATTTTTACTCCTTTCCCCTTGTCAATCCTTGCACGTATGATTTTGGAGTGTCTGTAAAGGTGCTCGAACCTTTTCGATTCAAGGTGTCCTCACCCAAATTGTCTCTTTTCCTTTCGGGCAGACATACTAGCGCTCGTTTGGCCCCTCGGGCTTCCCGTCCTTCCTTGATCCCTTTCCTTCGGACATTACACTCAGCTTATTACCCAACATATCGATGTTGATGGGGCGGTGGCTAATGTAGTACTACACCCTTTTTAATGGCCCTCGGCGTGTCTTCGGACCGACAAGGACGAATGGGGCAATTTCTGAACCCGACATTGTGAGGTTCTATCTCAGAAAGCGGATCACGCGACGGGTCGCTACCCAAATACATGTCCTTTCCCGCTAGTCCTAGTATGTTCGTTTCAATGTACGATCAGTTAGGAGTAGCAGTCCTCCATGCATTACCACATAAATAAACAAATCAACAAACAAAAAATGTCAATCGTCTGTTTGGAACGGTTACCGTCCGCTCTGCGATTTCACGCAACTGGAACTTCGTTCTGGTGTGCTCTCTTCTTACATTCTTTTCTGTCATCACACCTGTGCCCGTACCAGTAGGGTAATGAAGAGAGCAGTCTAAAATAAACATTGGCACAACGAAACAATATTTGGTACGACTACTGAATGGCCATGTAGAGGGGCCGCCGACTCCTTGACCTGTATATACGGCGATCCGATATCGCTCTGAGCTCCACTCGCTATCATGCCGCATTTTATGACAGATGTTCCCCGTCCAAATAGAGTCCCCTTGTTTTAATTAGGTTTTTATTTTTTCTATAAAATAGCTTTCGACAAACCCATTTATAGGTTAGACCTCTGGATTATTTGATTTTGAGCTCTGTTATTATAGGTTATACTCTAGATTAGGTAGTGTGTAAACTCTGAGATTATTGCTTTAGACACTCTTTTCGAATGATATTGTACGAGCCTCTCTGGACACATGACTATTGTTTGTAGACTCTATTGATTTGGAGCAGTTATTGAGTTCCAGCAATTTAAGACTTTTTTAAGGATTGTCATTGATGTTGTGCTGTGGACTGTTTCGCGACTGATTAATCAAGTTGACATCCTTTTTGGCTATTTTCCAGTCTATTCCATGAATTAAGTCATGAATTCTTATGCACCCGTTTTTGAACTTCTCGCTGACAATTATCCGACTATGAGTACTAACCTTTTCCATAACTAGGGTTTGTAGGAACCAGATGCAATAATGAGGTAAAACCTAACTAAAATCACTCCTTATTCTAGGCTAATATTTGTTCTTGGCATGTATTTGGCAATTCATTGCCTCTGTCCGAGCATACGAAGTCCTTTTTTCTAAACGTTATATAAGACCACTTATAACGGAGCTCCCACACACGTTAACAACTCGCCTTCACATGGCTACTTTTGACCGCAGCTACCCAAGGAGTGGAGATAATTTAGGTAAAAGCGCGCCATCATACATCAGACATCGACTTGAACTTGTTATAGTCACTAGCCTAATTTTATCGCGTCCTCAGTATGTTGCTTGCATACTCAGGCTAGAATCACATTTAGTCAACATATCGCGAATACGACTGTTCTTCAATATTCAGGTAAAGATGAAAGGTGTTCTATGATCGCAGGTCACAGTTGTTCCACTTGACACACTACGTTATATAGCACGGCGACCAAGGTGCGGGGTAGTGTACCATTCTATTCCACCTCAATGACAATGCTCCAGGACATCCGTGATAGCGGCACTCTTAAAATACAAACTTACCTCACATTTCTTGTGCTTTTGTACTACCAAGATACCTAGAGGCATACCGAAACTTACTCGGTTCTTATACATTCCATAGCGCGATCTTTCCCATGTTTGATTGAACTGCTGCCTGGTCAACACGGCTAAGCCCCCTCTCCGATTCAGCCTGTGTGATATTGATTAACCCTCCAACAGGATGTCCGAATTGTTCTGTTCTGTTTGTTATCTCTTTTGTGATCTTCATTTAGTTATTTTCATTTAATTTAGGAAATAGAAACCCCCCCTTTATCATTTTTTCTGACTTCTTCCACCACCCCAAGGAAGTTAATTACTGAAGCACAGTCAACTAGTTAGTACACTAAACTTGAATGTTATACGTCTTAAACCTTATTTTCCTTCGTGTGCCCCTCTCGCTATCCCAATCCTTCCCACCTCTCTTGGGGTTATTTTACGTTTGACACGGACCCGCTTTACTGCTTATGTGAGAAGTACGTTTGGAGCGTATGCAATACTTGGAATGAGGACTCATACTCTTCTCACATGATAGAACACAAGATTGTAGGCTGCGGTTGGACTTGAAAAATCATAATCCCCCATCTAAGGCACTACTTGCCTTTGTCTCTCTACTTACACTTTCTTTTTTATGGCGACATGAACTGTAGCTTGAGTTTTCAACTGACTTCTACTAGTTCCATGGTAGTCTTCCGGAAATGAGTTTTACCCTTGTACCTTTTAGTTAGTAAGAGTCGTACACATCTTCTACGCATCTTAGTGTGTATTCCAAGGCATAATTTAGATTTATCGCAGTACTTAAACATTAACCCTAAGTCTCAGTAATTAGACTCAAGATGACTCTCCTCATCGTGTCTCTAGCCCTATTCTAGGAAGCGTTGGTTCGTCACGACCCTTAGGTACGATCTTGCAAGGGGTACACTATAATCGAGCGCGGGGATTAATCCTCCGCATGTACAGCTTTGACCACCTTCATGTCGTAAGCTTTATGCTGTTAGATCAGTGTACTTAGTGGTGGGGTGAGTTTAAATGGGATGCTATTTGCACAATACAGGGCATAATAATTAACTTGATACTGTTTTGGGATGGGTTCCCTTATGGTAAGCACGATGAAACTTAGGTTGTTTTGTCGTCGCTTGTCTTTCTTGATTATAACTAACGTTAGATTCTGTTTTCCCTTGTCCATATGATAGGTACCAACTATGGAACGGCGGGGACTTGCCAAAGGAGAATGATTGTGATTATGATGACTTTAAGGCTATTCTCGGTGTGAAGGGTAGTATATATGGTCTTTCATGCCTTTCCACAATTCTTCGTTCATGTTATCATTGAAATCAATGGTACCCCTAAGGTAAAAACGTTTTTATAACCAAACCATGCATTTATACTATGATTAAGATGGACATAAATGGATACTTGGCTTGGGTACTGTATGTGATGTTATTCTTGCTTTTCCCATGTATGATTTTCAAGTTACTTATGAATGGTTCTATTATTGTATGGATCGCATAGGGTGAATTAGGTTTACATGATTATGATGTAAGACCTTGATATTATTAAACAATCTTATGTTGTACTTAGTTTATATTAAGCTCATGTTGGGCTTTCATTCCCATACTATTCTCGATTTTATGCTTGACCATAGTAGTTTATTATCTTCTTATACTTGGTACATTTGTTAAACTACACATATTGCCTACATTTGTGAAAAAAATGTATGGTTGGAGGCTGGAGAAGTTTGTTTTCGGTAGTCTTAGGTTCAATGATTTAGACTAGTTGAAGATCTTTGGTGACATGTCCTCATAGTTTTGAGAAAATATCCTACTTTCACCTTTATGTCATTTCCATTAATGTTTTTGTTACACTTTGTATGGCTAGCACCTATATCCGAGATATTCATTAGTATTAAATAGACTGTTAGAGAAAAAGGTTTAATTAATTTTCACCCGCTTTAAGCTATTCTCATCAAAATGACTTCGATGTATGTCTTCTATGACAAGCTTAAAATTCCTCCGCAATTTCTTTACTTATGTTTGATTATTGATGAAAGCACTTGTGTCGTGAGTCCATTTGGGGTCAAGGCACGTCGTGTTGCCTTCTAGGTAGGATCTTATGAGGGTTAGATGCCCAAAATCTCCAACCTCCGCCTCCCAATTCCATCACCCTGTAGAATACTGTCCTCATCTCTACTCCTTACATGTTGCAGACTCTCCAACTTCTAAATCCTTAGATACAAACGGAGTTACAGTAGAGTTTCATGCCACACAATTATGTTAACATCCCTAATCATCCATTGAACTATAATGCGCGTCATGTAGCCCTCACATCAGCCGGATATGGACCGGATACCCATAGTCCGTGTTGCCAATGGTCCATTCCTCATCTTATGATGACTTGTCTGATTAATCTGTACAAGATTGGTACAAGTCAAAAACCAATCCGCGAAGGAAAAAATAAGGAACATAGTCTTGAAGGACATCAGGCGGGTGGAGCGGGGGTGGGAGTTGTATAGGCCAAGTTGCCTTTGCGGTATAAGTCGAATGTCGCACTATCTGGAGATTTATATTCAACATGGTTCGGTTCTCCTCATCGTATGTTTTTTCATGTCTTTACTTGAAATCTATAAGTTTGATATAGGTGAAGGATGTAGGAGTGATGCCAACGTATCTCATCACATTACCTTGAACTCCAACACGTTGACAAAACTCTATAATCATCACCGGCAATGTTACAGAGGTCTGGCTCTGCTTGGCGCTCATGGAAATCTCATGCTCTACAATAATTCTCGTGTCCATGCTCTTCCTAGACATTATCACCCCAAGGAAGGCCTCCTTAGTGAAGGATGGACTCATTCAAGAATGGACTGATGGTGTAGCTAATAAAGCCAAACCAAAAACGAACAGCAATACTTAGGTTCTTTTAATCAATAGGGTCCCCCACCTCGATACACCTCGGGGTGGTGTTAGAAATAAAAGATGAAAGAAACCCCTTAAATTCATTCAAGTAATGAGTGGTAGGAAAGGCCTCGTAATCCAATGTATCACCTAGAGCCATGTCAAGTACAATGTTAATGTAATCACTAATGCACACACGACTTCCTTTCCCGAACCATGACCGTCTTCACTTCTCTGAAGGCACTAGCCTTTTTCTTCCCATTTGGCACGAGCTCTCCGTAGGATTTATATTACTTTGTGAAAGATGTAGGAATGTAAGGGCCTTGGGGCCTTGTGAACTGCTCAAATAGTGGAATTTGGAGGGTGTCCTTTCTGTAGAGTATCTACCTTCTAGGCCATTTGTAGAAAGTATCTTATTCTCAAGAATATTCCGCAACCCATATGCTTTTAATCTGTTGAGTAGCTTGGGAAAAGAACAAGTGATAGAGTTGGAACCATATGAGGTGCCAGAGCTTGCACTATATTGTTTAGGGAGGAGGCTGCTGGGACCTAGTAGAGTTTGAAAGAGATTTAACAGGGATTTTCTCTCTCCTACACTGTAATGACTGGTAATCCTATAACTCAGATAATACAACTTGGGTGTTAAAGTCTCCTTCATCTCTGCTAGAGTTGTGGTCCGGGACCTTAGCTGCTAGACTCTTCTCTTTCCCCTTTCCTTCTTTTGGAGGCTTAGTTCGTGCCTTTTCAAGAGGGTTGGTTCCTCCTTCATTTATAAAAGTGCCCCATGCTCTTTTACGGGTGACATGCCAAGGTTTTTTCTTGCCATATCTTCCAAAACATAAAAATGAATTAGAAATAGTTCAAGCAAATGCATAATACAACAATGCCATATAAGCTAATCGAGCCAGTCGGTGAGTCGCTGAATCTCTTTCTCAAGACATATATGATTGGATGAAATTATTGGCTTAAAATTTATTAGAAAAATTTTCGTATCGACGAAGGGAAGGAAATTTTGGCAAGCAAGGACAAGCATGTCAAAAGTTATAGTGCATTTTAGGGGTTAGGGGCACAAAAAAGGCAACCAAGAACGACTTTCAATGAGTTGTCGAGTGCACTCATGGAACTTAGGCTTCTCTTCAAAAGTTACAAACCATAATCTCAAATTTAGCATGAAATTAAAGTTGATAAGGGGGATCGCAGAACCAGTTAGTGGTTCAACGAGTTTGAATTAGCTCGTCGAACTTCCTAATGTGCCTACTTGCAACCCTATCTTCCAAATTCAACCCCACAACCACCAAACAAGATCGAAATATACATTCACTCAAATTGAGCTAGACCCAATACACATATGCCTTCGGGATAATAGAACTTCTCCCGCTTTGGCAAAATGTGGCAGTTTGAAGATATTTTCCTTTAAGAATAATGTTAACCACTCCATCATTAGGCATGTTATTCATTTTGAACAAATGCGGGTTATTCAGACTTCACTCCACTAGACCCAACTTAAGAAACACCCTACAACTTTGATCAATTTTTAATGCACAAAATATTCAGGAAATAAACTGCGAATTAAAAAACTGGCACACACATACAATTGCTATTAGAGAGACTCAATACACATACTAAGATAAAGATCATTTCGTATGAGTATAAATCACTAAACATAATTTCAGTGTTCAGAAGACCAACCTTAGAAGCCGAATACGAGAATTTGTAAATATAAGAGGTCAAGAATCCAACTTTGAACACACAAAAGACGACTAGAAAGCGATAATAAAAAAAAATTATGGGAAAATATATTGCGGGTGCGAGTTTGGAAGTTTGAAAAGTGAGGGAATGTGAAATATTTTTATCTTTTTGACTTTTTTCCTTTAAAAACCGTCCAATTATCGCCCATTCGATGACATAAGTTTTGGTCGCTTAACAACTCGGAAACACGGCGAGGGGTTACTTACTTCACCGAGTTTTATAGGACCTCCAGTTAATGTGGGGGTCACAACGGTGTACAAAATCAAGATTAGCGACCTGGTCCAATTTTAAACTGTCATAAGTCCAACGATGGTCCACGTTGCGCAGGCCGACTTCTTTGGTGAGTCACCAACTTTGAATTTGGCTCACCAATCTGCATTTTTCAAAAACATTCTGCACTTTGACCTACACCATCAACACACCATTATTTCAAAATAAAAAATAAAGCAAATAAAAACTTAGGTTTCCTCCTAACCAGTGTCTTAGTTAACGTTGTGGCACAATGCAAGTACACTGTCAAACCACATTTTTGGGTGTGGCCATAGTGTCACTAGGTAACCCCTTTTATTGTATGGGGTTAAAATCAGATATGATATGACTCATCTTAGTCTCTAAATATTTCATAGAGATGGAATGGGAGGTAACCATGTAGCTAAGGTCGACACATCTTCCTTTATATCTTTGAATATCTTGTCTGACCCATCAACCATGTTGAGGATATGAGAAAGCATATCCTACGACCTCCCTCCCTCAGAATCCTTTGGATTTCATTACTCGTGGGGAGGAATGTACCTGTCCTTCTTCCTATCCCTTTCTTTCGAAGAAGGACTTAGATCCCTCCATTATCTATCAAGGGGGTAGTTTTCACGATAACCACTTCGTTTGTTGTCTAGGAAATTCTCCTTCTCCTTCTATAATGCTTCAAACTTGGACTATCGTGGTTCACACACCCAATACCCCACTACATTGACAGTCCTAGAACCAACTCCCATGACATTTTTAGACAAAGTGTCAATTTGGGTCATGATCTTTTCAATATTCAGATCCTTTCATGTATTTCTCTATTTGCTTCTTGGTCAATTTGAAAGTGAGTGGAGAGACCTGGTACTTGCGTATTTAACATGCTCGGTTGATCGTTGTTCGTCCATGCAAGAGCTGAGCTGCAATCACATAAGTTTGTTGCATCAAACCTCTAGGAGATATTTTGTCAGCAACACCCTTATTTACCAATCAAGGTTTTGGTAAAAGTACAGAAACAACATGTTGTATGGAAAACCATGAGTTGGAAGTTCCAACACCAATTTCTTCAATCATAGCCAAGGTTTATGAATTGTCTCACCCTCCAGATGCTTAAAGATCGAAATGTTGTCCAGAAGTTTCATCATCTTTGAAAGAGGGAAACTAAAATAATACTTGAAATGAGGTGATAAGCTCTTCCCACGAAGTGATTGATTCTCGTGGCAATATAGTCAGTCACTTACATTCTCTCCCCATTAGATAAAATGGGAATTACCCTAACCGGACTGACTCTTTAGATATATCCTTGAAGGAGAACGTCATTCAAACATCAATAAAATTTCTGATATGCTGATTGGATCCTCATGAAAAAATCCACCAAACAACCCCTTCAATTAGAAGAGCTATAGCATAGCGCTAGTAATGTGGAACACAACGTTCCCTTAAAGCGGATGCAAGAAAATGACAAAAATTCCACCCATAAGATGAGGGTCATTTGAATTAGTCTAGTTGACATAGTTGAGGTTGTCGATGTGATCTTGGTGGTACACTTGGCTACCATTTCTTCCACTCACACTCATACTCTCCGTTTGAAACACAAACAAGCAAACCAAAAAATAGATATATAAAAAAGTAGATTCAACTACAACTAATAATAAGAAAATTCAATGTAACTAAAGAATTTGAAGCGAGAATTTTAGCTGACGCCACACTGAGGTAGTGGCGCCATTTTGATTGAATAATGTTATCAAAGACACACCATCCAATTCTAATTGTCAACGATCGTTAGGCAATCTATAACCCAACTACATGAGTTGGGGTGGTATCCTAGAGAATGATACGTGTCTAAGATTCAATAGGACAGTATGAATATGCTCAAGTGAATAATGGGAATAGACATTATAAAATGAAAGCGTACATCAAATCAGGGGGTTACACGAATGTCAAATAACATGGGGGTTTGTTTGAAACTATCAACTACAACATTAAGAAATAACAAGGAGTAACACTAATGAGACGAGTTCTTGGAATGTGGTTCAATTATAGGCTAATGTAGACGAACTGGTAATTGCACGAATTAGAAAATAGTTGTAAATTAGTGAATAGGCTTGACTATAGAGGAGGCAAAATTTCTCTCAAAACAATTTACCTCGAATCAAGTCAATTTCTCTAAAACATTAACCAACATACAAAAAAAAGAACAAAATCCACTTTAATCTATTAATACTTTCGAGTGGAATGTGTGGAAAAAGATTTAGGATTCAGTCACTCGAGTTCAATCCGTGATAACACAATACCCACACACCATTAATCAATAATCTTTGTTTTAAAATTGCTCTCTCGAGCAAGGAAAAAACATGAAAGTAAAACTACATTTGAAACGACAATCCTTTCACTTTGACCACAATTAATGATTCAAACACTTCTAAACAACATTTACACTAACAATTAGAAATACCCATAAGCTAAATTATCCTATATCACAACCCAAGAATTGGGGTTGAGGTAGACATCATACAAAGATAAAAATTGTTATCAAATTGCGTTTCCTTTAACTAGGTAATAATAATTGTGTCTTTACAAAGGTCAAAACTAAAGAATCTGAAAGATCCAATTCTAATTTCTCAAAAATGGATAACTTAAACTCTTCAAAGCTAAGGAAAAGTTAGTCTCAATACTCAAAGTTCAATATCAAATATAATAATTTTGACAATCGATATAAAACTAGATGTTCAGACAACATATTTACAGTCCCCGAAAATATGTTCCCAAGGAATAATCAGTGAAGTAAGTCTTGCTTGACTATTATCTCGCGATCATCCCTTTGGTTAGTTCTATTGCCTTTTTGCTTTGTCCTTCATCATCCTCAAGTGTTGTAACTTTGAACGATCTAGCACTGCGTCACGGAACAACTAGGAAACACATCGACTGCTCCTTTCTCACTTACTTATTTTTCTCCTTTTGGGCTTGAAACACTGGAACTTTAGGCGAGATGGTGTCCATTGGATGACTCACCAAAGGGACTTGGCGATCACCAGACCTTCATTTCTTCCATATTTTAGCTTGCTCTGTTCATTTTTGTAAATAAGGTTCCAAGTTTTGTTACTTAATCCAAATACCTAGAGATCAAGCATTTTACATCATTTATTGGCACATAATAAGAATTTAAGGATACTAAATCTATCCGAAGCCCTATATGATTCCAAATTGTGGACTCATCACAGGTGTAGTCATCATTTGTCGAGGAATTCAAAGTGTTGATGTTATTTTTTTGGTGTTGGATGGCGATGAAATGGCATGAGGTGTTTTGGGACAAACATACATAAGGTTGCCCTGACATCAACATAGTGTGCATAGGGGATGTGAGTGATCATAATGTATTTTTTGAGATTTTTACCTAGGAGTATGCCTTTAGGGAGAGATTCTGCTAAAGGTGCAAAAATACGCAACTTTGCATATCATCCCCAGAAGTGTTTATAATGGTTGTATCTATTTCTATGACTCATCCTATTTTAGAGCCTATTTTATGGAGTATTTCTAGATCTTAGTGTTTCAAAGGTAGTACTGGAATACATATCCAGATAGTAGAGTAATTAATGTTAGCATTCTAAGGATTGAACGTGGGTTTCCATTTTTGAACAACAACAAAAATGTTGTCAAATGAACCAAGGTTCTTGTTAGAGAATTTCTCATAGTTTTCTTTTGTACTGGGACTTATATGATATAAATATTCACTCAAGTAGATTAGGTGGAGGTTCTCTTATAGTATCCACAGCGAACATAGTTTACTTTCAAAGAAATTATATCCAACAGTTTTCTCCATAAATTTCAAGATGATGGCTAGCTTAAAGGTGACTAATGTCTTGTTTTTTTATTTTCTTGATATAGGAATGAAATTTAGGTGGTTTGAGGGGTCATTTTATTCATCAAAAAGATTTATGTGATCCAAATTTTGGGTAATATATTTAATGTTACTATCTGAATGTTATCTAGGAGTTTCTGAGAAAGAAGAATGGATAGTCCCCATAGATTTTTTTTTTCATAGATTATATCTTTTTCATTTCATTAATTATTTATTGTTGTTGTTATTCTTGTTATTTTTATTATATGAAGCTATTGGGAGATGATGTATGTGATTCACCTGTGTTTAAGCTGTTGGTTTGTACTTCCCATGGAGAATTTTAACCTATATGTCCATTATCCTACGTTTTATTTTTGTTTTTTCGTAAAGTAAGAGTTGGTTTAATGGAAGATAATGTAATTTATATAATAGTTGCATTAAAGAATATTAAAATTTTACCTTATACATCAATAACGTCATGACCGGAATCTAGACCCCAAATGAGACCGGCGTCGTTGATCTCTCAGAGGTCGCAAACAAGCCTACATAAATCATTCTTATTTCATCTAGGGTAAATTTAGCGGAAAATTTGAAACTCTTTGTTTCTTAACATGCTTACTACAAATTTTACTACATACGTAATTGTTCACCATCAACCATCTAACATTAAGATCATCAAATGAAACAAATAGTTTGTAATAATGATAAAGATGTACTTGCCAAAATTGCACCAATACAATGTCTGAACAAAAAAATGGAAAGAAATGCTAGTGGAACATACTCCACTAGCTCAATCCTACAACTACGCTAGAATGTAAATAGGCAAGCATCTCCACCTGTTCCTGCACCTAAAAGTTTAGAGTTGTATAGGGTTAGTACACACTTGTACTAAGTATGGGTATATCCAAGCACACACCAAGACATGCATGAGTAAGATTAGATTTTTCCTAACAACATGATTATAGAAGGTCAAGTCAGTGGATTTTCCAAATTGAGATTAGGAAAGTGAGTGAGCTTTCCAAATTTGAATTAGAAAGTTTATGAGCTTTCCAAATTTGGATTAGGAAAGTTATGCCATGAGAGTAACATGCATCATCATACTTAACATTTTGCACTCAACAGATAACAGCGTACATATAGAACATATCATAATCCCTAAAACACATAACATTGTTCATATCATTCATTCATATGCCATAAAACCTTGGAATCATGGACTTGACATTAAGACATCCCAAAAATGAGGGCTCAACATATCGGACCTCAACTAGGGAGTCTGTATTAGCAAACACAGAGTCTGCTTCGTTCATTCATACGTACTTCATTTCATTTCATTCATAGTCCAGTGTAAACACAATCTATACCAATGTAGTTTAAGACTTTCACCGGGTTAGTTGTGCAATGACTAATAATGAATTAATGTCATTACTTGAGTCTAACTCACCTTTTGATTATCCTATCCTAACACATTTGGTACCATTCTTTTCATTATGTGCATCATTTGAGGCTGGCCTAATTCATTCATTGGGTACTTTAACTTTAACCGACAGAGATCATGTGAGCATTATGAAATCCAGTTTATCCCCCACACCGAAAAGAGGTGGAACCACTGGTGAAAGTGACCCAAAACATGCTAGCGTACATGGGAATTAAACCCTGCAAAATCCCCATATTGGCAGTATAGGTTCAAAGACCAGGAGATATAAGGAGACCCATACCCGTTTGCCCGACATTATCATCTCATGAGAGTTACGTGAACCTCCTCACTTCCCGAAAGAAGAAATCACAACTCATATCTAGTCTATCGGTGCTCAGTATAAAGTTCTATTTCATTCAACTTATACGTCATGGAAGTTGTCTTCTAGTGTGAGGACATCATAGATCAATAGATGATTTATCATATCATCATTAGTATTAAGTGTTTTAATCTTAATACTTTCATTAGGGTTCTTAGAGACTGGTCTCTTCACTAACTTTACACTCTCATAGGTGAGTACGTTTTGGTAACATTTACTCAGGATCATTTGAGATTGCTCTCATCTTTTACATTAGCCTCATATCATGTTGTCACCACATTGATTAACATTAGAACATTTTCTCTTCATAATTACTCACCCCTTTTTACATGAATGTTCATTTCATCATATGCCAATGCACTTGGCCATTTAGTGTGTTTCACAGTCTTACTTAACCCTTCTAGGGTTTATTCATTTCATTGTTCATTTCGTCATATGCCAATGCAGTTTTCTATTTAGTGTATCTTACACTTCTCTAACCCTTCTAGGTTTAATCATTTTCATTACATACATCTTAGTTAACTTATTTTGATCGTATGGCTAACTTATGTAGGTCTATACTACAATCCATAGGCTTCGTTGCATAGTTTTTATAAGTGACTCATAGCTTCCTAAGATTATGTAGAACAAGATTTATTAATCTTGTATGTATTTCAAGCATTCTATTCTATTTCCGATCTAAGTTAGGTGACATTATTTCTTGGCATTTAAGTCACGTATGATTTATGCATCGATACGGAAATTTGGGGAAAGGTAACCCAAGTTCGAATCCCTTGAACAACACTTACATTTTTCCTTGATTTTATTTTTAGTCCTCATGACATTGGGACCCTAGATCGAACCCCAACCTCAACATTTCATTTTTCTTATTTCTTTTTAGAACTTCTCTCCTTTGGCCGAGGGGTTGTCGGTTTGAACTCCCACAACCCCCTTTTGATTTTGCTATCTATTTTCCTTGTCCATTTCGGCTTAACCAGGAGGTTGTGGGATCAAACCCCCACACCTCTCTTTATTTTTTTTATTTCGTCTGAGACTTGAGATTATGGGTTGCGAACACCCCCACAACCTACTTATTTTATTTTTATATTAAAAATTAACTACTTAGAGACATTGGCAGTGAGTTGTGATATCGAGCCCTACAACCTCGCTTACTTTTCCTTTTATTTTCTCTTGTATCCTCCTTCATCAAGAGGTGTGGTTCGAATCCCACTCCTCCCCAATTACTTTCATTAATTTAAAAATTCCCCTCTTACTCTCTGTTTGGTCGATAGGTTGTGGGTTCGAATCCCGCACCTCTCATTATTTGGTTTTTCAGGCTTTCATGTAGTGAGGCCTTGGGTTCAATCCCCACTACTCCATGTTTTTAAATATAATTTTTAAGAAGGCCCTCTCACCCTCTATGTATTCTGCCGAAAATTCCATCACCAGTGCTGGCAATTTTTTATTTTCTAGCCTTTATTTAACACATTCTCGCGTTTCGTTTCGAGATACTTTCACAGTTCGTTTAACACTTCTTAGGTGTAGATCATTGTTTTTTTTTTGTTTTTAGCTTAGATTTCCCACTTAAGATCAGTCCACCTTAATACACTCATTTGACATGCAATTTACACACCTTATGCACATAATCAATCATCAACAAGCCATTTTAGACTTCAAATATAGAATAACAACAAACATTTTACCTTGCACCCACTCATTTCCAGTTGACATCATTATACATTTAACTATTTCCAACATAAACTATAATGAAGCATCAGATTCACACTACCTACCAGCACCTATTCCACAACGGAATTCTTAACTAACCTTCGATTGTATCGTAGTAGACTAGGGACAAGGATTTCAACAATAAAGGGGGAAACCTAGTTTCATATGTTGAATTTTGTAGAAAGAAATTTCTCTTCGATAAAGGATTCCAAGACAGAAAACCCATACCTTGTTGTTGTTTTCCACACCTTCCATGTGCTGTACAAACCCTCCCCTAAACCTTCAACACAAACCCATCGAGAAGATGATGCAAAGTTTTTGTTTCTTAAGTTAGCTTGCTTACTTGTATATTTTTTTTGTAAGTTCTTTGAGTGTAGAGAACTTTTGATTGTTTTCTAATGTTTTTATCTTTTTTTTTTTCCAGCCAAGAAAAACAATTTGGACGAGAGTGAGAGAGATTAAGGTGCGCGAGAGAGAGAGAGTTTGTGTGAGATAGTGCATCTTAAAACTAGGATAGTTGGCAATACTTAGTAAAATTTTTTTAAAATAAATAAATAAATGAATAATTAATTAATAATAAAATATTATTTTTATTTTTTATTCGGTCATTAATTATTAATTTATTAAATTAATTCACACATGACAAAAAACACATTAAATCATTGCTCCGATTTAGGTTCGAACCCAGGTGGAGCAAGACTTCATTTCAAGGGCTCAATTTCGTCCATCCCTCCCCAAATTTCCCCTACACTTCATTAATTAAATAATTAATTACATATTTTGGGTAATTATGATACTACCCTTAGCTAAGAAAAAGATCATTTTACCCCTAGTCCCTTCAAACCTAAGATTTCTTCTTTTTCAGTCCGGTAATGACTCATTTGAGTAAATCTACGTATTCGAGGCCTAGTTCTACGCGCATCAATCTGTGTGAACCCTGGTCAAATCGTAGGAATTCTTGACACATTAAGCATTTCTTATGTTATCCATTTTTAGTGTTTTTAAAAATACCCCCTTAGATTTAATTCCTATGTTTTTTTTTAAATACACCAACTATAATTACCCTTTACCTTGTTCAATTCAAACCGCAAACATGTTGCAATTGAGATTTGATGTGTACAAATAATGAAACAATATTTTTATGTTTGTGAACGCCTACTACCTAACGATGTGTGAATGTGACAAAATTCCTTCAAATGTCAACATATTATCAAGTGTGTTTAGTAACGCATGGTAACATATTGTGTGTTTGTATGTCCACATAAATTTACATACAAATTTAATATTGGGCCTTTACTTGTTTTTCTTTCTGCCTCTCAAATATTTTAAACTTTCATGTCTCATTCTACATCTGTTAGTAACTCTTACTTACATATACTAAGTCATGTGTGAAGTTATCACTTGTACTAACTAGAATTCTGGAGCTCGGTCTCTCTTATTTTCCCGCACTTTAAAATTGTAAGACCACATAACTTGAGCTTGGCAACACTGATGAGTGGTACTTATGGCTATTTTTTGATACATTTGTATTTTTCTCTATATCTCTGATTAATTAAATAGTTATGACAATCATATAGATGTATCAATGCATTGTGGTAATGAGGAAGTTAAGACACTTTCTTACCAAATGGGACAAATATGAAATGTTATTAATATTATGAAAGACTTAAAGGCTCAAAAAGGGGTGCAACAAAATTGCCTGTTGTTATGATTGTCATTACTTTATTTTCTAAAGTTTGTTATTTATATAGACTAAGGGTCACTTCCGGGGAGCATCCCCCTGGACGTAACTGGTCATCGTCATCCCTCTTTGAGGACTAAGACTATCCTCTTATCTTACATCATTAAATTCTGTGTAAAAAAAATTTCATTACTTCTCATTGAAGGTTTACATAGGCCTCTACATACACATAAGATTTTATATTGATTATACAAGACCCTTTGTATAGAAAGATTACTTATTCTTCTCTACTGTTATTGACATAGATCTATAAATATAATGTCTTTAACAGGATGTATTATCTCATTCATACAATCTAACATGACTATAACAATTTGGTCCTAACCCATACTCAAAGGAATGTAGCCACATATAAGCTTTACAATGTTTAGTATTCAAATGAAAAGGTAACAACATAAGAGTCCTAAAACTAGAATAACTTCATAAGCTGGATAGTGGCATTGCACTTGGAAAGTGAGGACCTACCCAACTTGAATGATTGACAATTACAAGTCTTCTTCAAAGACGTCTCAAATCCCTTCAACGACCGGAAACAAAAATGTTTAGGAAAATGGAGAAAATGGGGTCAGTACACCAGTTGTACTAAGTATGATACCATATGCACACATATTATGAAATAATGCTAAAAAGGGACACTTCATTAAAACATGCTATTTTACCTTTAGAAAGTCTTATGCACATTCAAGAAGACCATATCAATCAAGAAGACATAATCATCAAGTCTAAAGCATTTAGATCACAAAACCAACAATACTAAAAGTCAACATGAATATCATATAAATGGACACATAGTCAAATCAAATCTATCATCAAGTTATAATAGTCACAAGCATGAATAAGAGCTGATTACAACATAACCAAAGTAAGACAATTACCCCTGAACCCTTATTAAGTCAACAAATGCAATAGTCAAGCAAAGCCCCATAACCTTACTCAATCAACTAACCCAATGAAAATCATGACCAACATACAACTTCTCTTAGCACATCATTAAAGTTACATATCATCATACTTAAACAATGAAGACCAACACATATTTATAGGTGAAACCAATTATCATATAGTACATCAATATCAAGATTACATATGCAAATGATATACCATTATATAATATATGATATATATATATATATAATAACATCCTTCGAAGTCTTAAGTCTGTTCGATAAAGTCTACTATGGGCAAGTTTAATAAGATCCTATACCCTACCTAGACTAAGATAAACACCCCTTAGTTTTTCCTCGTTTAGGGAAATTTCTTTATTAATTGTACCTTTTGTAAATAATCTTTACTAACCCACATACACCACATGAGCGCTAATGTAATCCAGTGTCATGGAACCTTACACAAAAAAATTACAACAACCGAATGAAGGCGAATACTTGTTAAAGGTAAACCAAAACTGAACTAACAACTACGTGATCCACAAGCTAAGTAATTCCTATGGAACGCAATATAGTTCACGAACTAGTAGATATAATTGGTACACTCATTATGCTACATGCAGTATGATATCCAATATCACGAGTACATTATTGATTGTACCTTTCCCTATGTGAGAAAGGGACCTCCTCACTTTAGTTCACCTTTTTGTCTAAGGGCTATAGACCTTTGAAATGTCTTAATGTCGTTATTACTCATCATAGTTTTTAATATGGTCTAGGGGTCTATCGCTTGTAGAAAGCATCATCATCATAGCTCAATAAGAATTGAATAAGTGTAGTCCTTTAATTACAATTCATATGAGTGACATTAGCACATTTACATAATCACATCATGATAAGGCACATTAGTAAATTATCACCATCCTTATATCATTTACATCTTAGCCAAAATTATTATTCAATATCATTCCAACCCTATCAATCTTAACATAAGATATAATTCAATGAAACTTCATCACTTAATCATAATTTACCACAATTGAAGTAAGGAATAGGGATTGAAAGACTTACAAAGTCTCCTTCATAATCCATAATCAAGATCTTACCATCAACCCTTAAATCAACCCAATAAGGGTGTAATATCATAACATTTGAATAACCAACATGACAACAAGCAGATTGAATCACTACATCACAATCCATCACTAGTTCATAGCTTAAGATAAGAAAATTAGGTCAAAATCATAATCTAGATCAATTACTCAAGAACAATCATGATAGGACTATAATAAATCTAAATCTATTAATAATTTATACAGTAACATTATCTAGTAGTAATTCAACCAATAACCAATTTTATTGAACCAATATCACAATTGATATCAAGATCACAACCTATGGTTAAGCGTAATAGGTCATCTTCTGCAAACTAGACCAATCCATCAAGAAATAAAATAAATGAATTATAATAAATGTTAATATATTCTTAATTTGGAAATTCACGACATCAATTTTGTATTGGAAGAAAACTGGATTGAATTTCATACTTTTGAAATCAATTTGATGGAACCCTTTAGGGAAAGAAGTCCCAATGGTGAAAGGAATCCAATATCTTATTTTTTGATGAAGATTTATGAAGAAACTTTGGTGATTGAGTCCCTAGAACCCACCTTGACTTTCACTTCTATGGAGTTCTTAAACTTGAGAGAGAAATAAGAGAGGAGGAAGAGAGTTTGGGTTTTGGGAATTTGTGAGAGCTTAGGTTATTCTAATTAGCTTAAGGGATTTATATAGGTTTTAAATTAACTTAATTCGACCTTACCTAACCCCTAATTAAACTCCTAAATCATCCAACTAATTAAATGAACTAATTAAAAAAATACATCAAAATCACACCCTCACACATGAGACCATGATCGACGGATCGTATGTCCGTTGACGGGCACAGTTCCCTCAGTGCTGAACACTCGTCGAAGAGTTCAAAGACTTGTAAAACAGGCCCTTGATCAAAATTTGTAAATGTACATTGACAGAAGAAATCTACACCCTGTCAAGTAGACCAAGAGTCGTCTGTGGCATCTGTTGGTGACACTGTCTAATGACAACTTTTAGTCACTCTTGAAAGGGTTCTCCTCAAGGACCCTTGGTTGGTCCTTGGGGAGTCATGCCCAAACGTTTCGACTATGAACTAAATCTAATATGTTTTAGATACACTTACACTAATTTTCATCAATTTCTGACTCCTAAAAGCTAGTCTAATTGGCTAAGGCACACTAGTACCTTATTGAACTATTGTCCGGACTTCAATGGAGTTCTTTGAGCCTTTGTTTTCAACACATCGCTAAATGCCTTATTACCTTAAATAAATAGAACTTAACAAAACAGTTGTCTAACTTTTTTTTTTTTTTTTTTTTTTGTTTTTTTTTTTTAAACTTATTTAGGATCTATAATGACGTCGTAGATTTTTGAAGTGTTTTCATTATTCCCCTCCTTCGTAACATTCGTCCCCGAATGACACTAAAATCCTTCGAAGGTAGGAAATAGACTCAACTACAGCCCAACCAACAAAATAACATACAAATGAGTTACAAACATCAATAATAACCATTTCAAAAGTCAACTCATAAACTTCTCAATTACCACTTATAACTCTCAAACATCACATTATGAAGAATTTCCTTCTCACAACAACATGACCTAAACACACCATATATGAGTCAATTAGGCCAAAGTTCAACTTACCAACATGCTCAATATCATTTACTAAAGGCTCATCATATCAAATTGCACAAGTCACTCACTTAAAACAAGAAGAATTGCAAATTTTCAAGTCAATATGCACCATTTCACTGTACCTTCACTGTAAAGACATCAAAAATGCACAATTTTACAAAACTTAACAAAAATTAAAGGAACTTCGATTTTAGTTATTATTTCATTATTAATAGGAATGACTAACCTTAATTATCAAATAGATGAGGGTAACAGGACTTCATGTTGTCCTCGGCCTTCCATGTTGCACCCTCAGCTAAGTGGTTCTTCCATAACACTATTACGGAAGACACCTCTTTGTTCCTTAACGTCTCTACCTTTCTATCAAGGATTTTTGAACTGGAACCTCCTCATAGGAGAGGTTATCCTTCATACCAAAACCCTCAATAGGAAGAATAAACTCGGGATCACCGATACACTTCATAAGCATAGAAACATGGAGAACCGAATGAACTGAAGCCAATTCACTAGGCAACTTTAACTCTTAGGCAACCTTACCAATCTTTTGCAAGATTTCATAGAAACCCACATTACGAGGAAACAACTTGCCTTTCTTGCAAAATCTAAACACCCCTTTCATAGGCGAAATTTTCAACTACACTTTATCACCCTCTTTCAATTCTAAATCCCTTCTCTTATGATCGGAATAAGAATTTTGCCGACTGTAGGTTGTTTGCAACCAGTTCCTTATGATATTTTATAAATTCATGTAAATCAAATCAGGACCCAAAATAGAAGGCTCACCCACTTCAAACCATACAATTGGAGACCTACATATCCTACCATACAACACTTCAGAAGGAGACATAGATATAGATGAATGGTAGCTATTGTTGTAAGCAAACTCCACCAAAGACAAATGCTTGTCCGATTTCCCTTTAAATTAATGATACAATCTCTAAGCACATCCTCAAGTGTTTGAAAAGTTTGCTTCGCTTGACCATCTGTTTGGGTATGAAAAGTGGTGCTTGATTTCACTTGGTACCCAACCCCTTTTGGAATGACCTTCAAAACCTAGATGTGAATTGTGCACCCAGATCTGATATGATGGATAACGGAATACCATGGCGACACACAATCTCATCTATAGAGATCTTTTCATAATCCTCCGCCGAATCAGTAGACTTGACAGGAATAAAATGAGCGGATTTCGTCAACCTATCCACAACCCCCCATATAGAGTCATGTAGCTTTTGTGTCCGAGAAAAACCTACCATAAATCCATACTTTTATCTTTGCACTTCTAAATAGGAACTTGGATTTCTTGAAGTAAACCACTCAAATTTTGGTATGCGGCTTTAACTTGGTTGCAATTTGGACACTTAGCAACAAATTCCGCTATGTCCTTCTTCAAACCATCCCACCAAAATACTTCCCTAAGGTTATGGTACATCTTTGTCGAATTCGGATGAATGGAGTAACGGGACCCATGAACTTCCTCAAGGATCCGGTTCCGCAAATCATATACATTGGGAGCACACAACCTTCCTTTATACCTCAAGACATCATCACCCCCTAATGAAATTGATTCATTTACCTTACTAAGAATCGATTTCTTCGAATACATCAATGGTGGATCAAGGTGTTGTTTGGACTTCACCTCAACCACGAATGATGACTCGGAGTTATGATGGACCATAAAACCACCATTCGGCGAATCTTCAAACCTAACACCCAATCTAGCCAACCTATGAACATCTTTCACTAAGTCTTTCTTTGCTTCTTCTACATGAGCTGCACTACCCATGGTCATAAAACTTAGAGCATCTGCAACCACATTAGCCTTGATGGGGTGATAGAGAACACCCATGCCGTAATCTTTCCCAAATTCCAACAACCTCTTTTATCGGAGATTCAACTCCTTTTGAGTAAACACATATTAGAGACTCTTGTGGTCGGTATACACATCAACATGAACACCATAAAACAAGTGCTTCCATATTTTCAAAGAAAATACCACGACCGCTAACTCAAGTTCATGAGTTGGATAGTTCCTCTCATGCATCTTAACTTGTCTAGAAAGATACTACCTTCCCGTGTTGCATAAGAACAGACCCTACACCCAATCGGGATACATCATAACATATAACGAAGCCCTTTGTACCCTCCGTTCAAGTCAACACCAAAGCAGAAGTAAGTCTATCTTTCAAGATTTTGAAGTTTCTCTCACATTCCTCTGACCACACAAATTTCTTACTCTTTTGTGTCAAAGTAGCCAAGGGAGATGCAATGGAAGAAAAACCACCCACCAACCTTCGATAATGACCCGCTAGACCCAAGAAACTCCAAATGTCAATTGGAGTCAATGGTATAGGCCAATTTTTCACCGCCTTTGTTTTCATTGAATCAACCTTAAATCCCTCACTAGAGATGATATGACCAAAAAATGTTGTCGACCTTCACAAAAACAGACCATTTGATAGCCCTGTTCATGAATCTACACAGAATAGGGCTTCGATATGAGAGAGCCATTCCAAATAGGGTCAAACCAGAATTACTACAATCCTTTTTAGAAAAAGGTGGATTAACTAACGAAAGATAGATGGAACCAGATATATTCTTAAAAGAAAGTGCTTTAGCTTACACATTTACTATACTTGGTAAATAATTGGTTCTCCTTAAGATCTTGTAACACCACCCTCAAATGGTCAATGTGATCACCCTCATTGTTTGAATATACTAAGATGTCTTCAATGAAGACAATGACAAACGAATCTATGTATCTTTGAAACACCCTATTCATGAGATCCATAAATGTCGTCGGGGCATTAGTGAGATAAAAGGACAATACAAATAAAAACTAGTGACCATATCTAGTCCAAAATGACATTTTTGGTGTATCCTCACCTCTCACCCTAAGTTGGTGTTACCCCGATTTCAAGTCAATCTTAGAAAAGTAATTTTCCCCTTGGAGTTGATCAAACAAGTCGTCAATAGGGGTGAGAGGATACTTGTTCTTAATACTGACTTTATTGAGTTGGCCACAATCATCGCACATTCTAAGGGACCCATCCTTCTTCTTCACAAATAAAACCGGAGCAACCGAGGGAGAAATACTAGGTCGAATGAAGCCTTTGTCTAGTAGATATTTGAATAGAGCCTTCAAATCTTACAATTCAGTCGGAGCCATCCGATAAGGAGGAATTGAAATAGGATTTTGTATCCCGTAACAACTCGATACCAAAATCAATTTCCCGTTTGGGAGGAATACCGAGAAGATCATTAGGAAAGACCTCAAGAAATTCCCTCACTACGGGGACCGACTCAATGAGAAGAATTTTGTAGTCTAAAACATGGACTCTTAATATATGATATAAACACCCTTTATAGATCATTTTACATGTTTTCAGATAAGAAATGATACGACCTCTAGGAATAGAATCCTCCCCCCACCCTTCCACTCTAAAATGGGCTGATTTTTAAAGTTGAACTTCACCTCTTTTTACAATCTATAGAGGCAAAGCAAACATGAAACCAATCCATACCCATTATGATATCAAAATAAAACATATCAAGTTCTACTAGTTCAACATACATAACTCTATTGGGAAATATTCTAAGAAAAATTCTATACACCATTTTTACAACACCCGACTCACCCACTGGGGTAGACACCATAAAAGGTTCATTCAAGATATCGGGGAAAATGTCAAACTATTTAGCTACTAGAGGAGAAACAAATGACAAAGTAGCACCAGAATCAATTAAAGCATATACATCAATAGAGAAGACTTCAACATACTGGTCACCACATCGGGGGAAGTTCCTTGCTCACCCCTAGAGCAGAGAGAATAAAAGTGATTTTTCTTCGGAGAATCATTACAACCACTTGCTTGCCCACTTTCATTGTCTTGACACTTCACATTTGGTCAATCTCAAACCATGTGCCCACTTTTACAATAATCAAAACAACTATTTGTTCCCTTAAGACAATCACCATTATTCTTCTTGCCACACCTTTCACATGTTGGCTTCTTGGTTGGTGAACTATTATCCCTACCCTTTTTAGGCTTAGGGTTAGTTACCCTATCATCCCTAACCTTAGGGAACTTGTAATTACTTTATAAGAAACCATCTTTTTCAACATAGGCTTGTCTTGGATATCAAGCCTACCCTTGTATGAACCACCTTCCAAAGATCTTGCCCTCTTGGCATCTTTACTCTTTTTCTTATCCCTTGCATCTTCCACTTGTTGAGAATGAACCATGAGATGAAAAATGTTCATATTGTCATTAAGCATAGACAAACAACAATCTTCTTGCAAGTCATCCGACACTCCCATCACAAAATGGTTCATTTCATCCCTAGGATCGAAAACTAAAGAAGGAGCATATTTTTACAATTTAGTGAATTTTAATGAGTATTTAAGCAAACTCATACCTTCTTGATAATGGTTGATGAACTCCAAAAATTTAGCTTCCTACTTCTCCTTAGGAAAGAATCTATCAAGAAAAGCCTTTTTTAATACCTCCCAAGTCACGAGTCCACCTCTCTAAGGCCTATTGTCCCTTTATTAGACGTACCACGCTTGAGCCACATCTTTTAGTTGGTAAATGGCTAGCTCAGCCTTCTCACTAGTAGTCAACCCCATATCATAAACATCTTATATATTTTATTAATGAGATCTTGGGAATATTCTTCAACCTTGGACCCGTAGAAATTAGGGGGATTCATGCTAGTGAAATTCCACAAACGGGAGGACATGGTGAGAACATGTGGGTTTGCTCAGGGTACAACCTTCTGATTAGCTTGGGACGTCATGGCCATGTTGAGAAGAGCATCACTTGTGTCACCATCCATCAATGTAGGAGGATCAACCGGATCTTGGTCATCATTAACATCCTCTTCAAGAGGAGGAACTTGATTGCCTTGGGGATGAGCTCCCACATTGTCAATCTCTTAATCATAATAAAAGGATTAGATCCTAAAAGCATGTAGAGTCAAAACACTAGAGGAACCATATTGGACTCTCAAGAAAGTGAGAGTTTCATAAGACTCATATATATTCTTATCCAAAAGTGTGGCACTCTTCACAATTATGAATACGAATCTACATAGACGTGATTGAGAGAGACATAGACTCAAATATATTTAACCTCATCCAGTAATACAAAGTTTATCACATCCGGGGAGCACCCCCTGATGTAATCGGCATCGGCGTCGTCTTTGAGGACTAAGACTAGCGTCATAACTAACATCATTACATTCATAGGTCACAAATACGAAAAAATTTAAAACTTTTCATTGCATGTACATTGAGGTTTACATAGACCTCTATATACAAATAGTATTTATATTGAATATATATAGACCCTTCTTATAGAAAGATGACATAGTTCTACTTTTATTGCACATAGATGTATAAAATATAAGATAGTCTTAAAAGGATGTCTCATCTCATAACCATCTAACATGAGTATAAAAATTTGGGACTAGCCCATACATCAATAAAATATAGCCACATATAGGCTTTATAATGTTTAGTATTCAAATGAAAATGGTAGAACATAAGTCTTAAAACTAAAATAACTTCATAATCTTGATAGTGGCATTGCCATCGAAAAGAGCAGACCTACCCAACTTGGATTATTGACAATTCCAAGTCTTATTAAAAGTCGTATCAAAGCCCTTCAACGATCCAAACCTAAAATATTTGGGAAAAGCGAGAAAATGGGGTTAGTACACCAATTGTACTAACTATGAGACCGTATTAACACATATTATGAAATCATGATAAAAAGGGACATTTCATTTAAACATGCTATTTTACTTTTAGAAAGTCTTATACACATTCAAAAAGACCATACCAATCAATAAGACATATTCATTAAGTCTAAAACAAGTGCATGACAAGATACCAATAATACTATGTCTAGTCAATCGACATGGCACTCATATTCATTGGATAGATTGTCAAAGAAGAAGAAAGAAACTTTTCATCAGAGTAAATACCACAATCTTGAATAGAGTCAATTACAACATAACCAAGTAAGACAATACCCCATGAACGCCTTATTAGGTCAAACAAGGTATTAAAATAAACCAAGAAAATACCCATAACCTTACTCAACAAGGAAACTCTGGCATCATGACCCAACATCCAATTCTCATAGCACATCATTAAGGTACTACTACCATACCTTACAATGAAGACAACACCCTTTCATAGGTAAAACCAATATTCATGTCCCTAGTATCAACAAATTCCAAGATTATATATTACAGATAATATAAAAACATTGTACGCATTATAAATATATAAGAAACATCTCCCTACTAAGACTTTTTCTCCGGCTACACTAGTGCAATAGTTTAGGTGGTTATAGAGTCCCATACATTGCCTACCTAGGACTAAGCTAAACCCAGTAGTTATTCCTAGTTAGAGTTCATTCCTTTAAGTTTCATTTACTTGTGAACATCTTGCCTTACCCACATAGGAGAGAGAAGCTAATGTGGAACGATCCGGGGTTATGACCCTACACCGAAGGAAGGAGGACTACATGCCAATGTTAGAGAAGTAACCAAGAAATGAAAAATCGAAAACTACGTGGATTTCCCTAGTTTATTTTGTTATGGGAACAACATTAGTTCAAGAAATAGGGAATATAATTGGGCTCCTCTTTATTTTACAGCAATATGGTATACCAATCTGAAGAGTAATTGTGTAATACCTTCCCTTTTTGGGAAGAAAAGTCCTCAATCTGTTCACTAAGTTATAAAGCTAGAGTCCCTTATGAAACTTCTTTTAAGTTTTATTAATTCATAATAGCTTGAGTGTTAGGTCATAGTGTTATCCTTTATAAGCATCAATCATCATAGCTCAATAAGAATTGACATGAGGATAGTCGTTTCATTTTTTCAAATCATATAAGTGAGGTTAGCATTTACATAATCAACATCTTATAGGCACATTGGTAACTTATCACCATCCTTTATATCGTTACATATTAGTCAACACCTCACAAACATAGTCAAGGACATTCAATTTCAAATCATACCAACCATATCAATCCCTAACATAAGATATACTCAATGAAACAATCACAAACTTATTCACAATTTACCAATAATTAGAAAAGGAACCTCAGGGGAAAATTGCAAAAGGTGGGGGAAGACTTACAATGTTCTTCATAATCCATTATAAAGGTATTACCATCAATACTTAACTCAACCAATAAGGTTGTAATATCATAACATATTAATAATAAACACCACAACTAGACAATTGAATCACTACATCACAATCCATCACTAGTACATAACTTAAGATAAGGAACTTAGGTCAACGTCATAATATAGATCAATTACTGAAGAGCTAGCATCATAGGACTATAATTCATCAAAATCTATTCATAATTGATACAATAACATCATATAGTAGTAATTCAACCAATAACCAATTCAATTGAACCAATATCACACAATCCATATCAATATCACAACATAGGGTTAATGGTAATAAGTCATCTACTAGAAACAGACCAATCCTACATTTTAATTTATTTCATAATATACAAATGTATCCATAAAAAGGAACATTCACAAACATCATGTACGGATGGATTTAAAACCCCTTGAATTTCGACTTTTGAAACCATCAATTTAGTGGAACCTTGGACAAGAGTTCCCAAGGTTAAAGGGAATACCAACCTATTGTTTAACGAATATTGATTGAAGAAATTTGGTTTGGAGACCCTATAACCCACCTTGACCTTGAATTCTATGGATTTCTTTCCAACTTGCGAGAGGAAAGAGAGAGAAGAGAAAAGGAAGAGAGTGGGGTTGGGAATATTGAGAGACTTAAGTTAGTCTAATTTGGAGTTAGGGTCTTGATATAGGTTGTTAACTAACTTATTATACCCCCGTAAACAACCTAATATTAAACCTCCTAACTAATACAACGAATTAAATGAACTTTTAAAAATTTTTTAAAAACATGAAACAGAATACACCCCACAGGGACGAGCACCACATCGACGGATCGTGGGTCCATCCAGGGCACTGTTCCCTCCGTGTTGTAAACTCGTCAGTGCGTTTAGAGAATTGTCAGAATGGACCTTCTTTCAAAAGTTCTAAATGTCCATAGACGGAGTCAATTGATGCCCCATCGATTGGACCATGAGTTGTATGGGGCATCCATTTGTTACACTGTCTATTGACAACTTTTAGTCACTTTTGTAAGGGTCCTCCACAAGGGCCTTTGGTTTGTCCTTGGAAAGTCATGCACGACGTTTTGACTATGAACTAACTCTGATACCTTTTATACACCCTTCAACCTTTCATCAATTTTCGACCCCTAAAAGCTAGTAAAATAGGCTAAGGCAAACTAGTAGCTCATTGAACTAGTTTCCGGACGTCATGGACGTTCTTTGACGTTTTGTTTTCTAAAAATCCTAAAAAACTTATATACCTGAAAATAGTCCTTAAAACATTGTCTAAAACTTTTGACACTTATGTTAGTCTCTAGAACACGTCTTAGATTTTCGAAGTGTTAATGAAATCAAATCCAAAGTGGAGTTAATCTGTAGATGTGGTATTTGGCAGTTCATGACCATTCCAATTGGCATTCCCATCGAGTTTGCAGAAATAACTGATTTAGGGTTCTTTGACCAGTTCATTATATGCATAAAATTACGACTTAGTCTTCTGTGGTTTTCATTCAGGGTCCGTTTCGATCGGTAGTCATTTTTTTCTGACTTGAGTTTAGATTAAAATAGTTCAGTTAGGTTTGTACATCTGGATTGGCGCGGATGTGCAATGGAAGGAATGTTCATATCTAAGTGCAACAATGCTCCCTTGTGTGAAGATGATATGTCACATTGGGAGAAAGGGTTGGACGGCAGTTAGTTTTATTATCAGAAGGGACCTGGCCACTAGAGCTCTCGTTCAGGGACTTTATTTCTGCCTCCTTTTAATTAAAAACGACAACAGAATTTGCTAGGTCCGTTGTTCACTTAATGAATAGATGCAGTCGTCCTTATGTTTAAATTTTTCAACTGGACATGGATCTATTGTCATTTTTACACAATACATTAATTAGGTACTTGTTGTTGACTTGAAGGCAGAAAGTGGAAAGAGGGACCGGTACTTGGAGCAGCTTCTTAAGCATCTTGCGCGTTTCTCATTTGGACAAGGAAATTAAGATGTTGTGGTCAAGAGGTTTGATAAAAAGGTCGCGGATACCCTCTGAGGTATGCAAATCCTTGCTAGTCCTTTTGGCAAGGATCTTTGGATAGTGGAGCATCCCAAAAATAAAAGTTAAAGGTTTTACTTGTGTGAATGTTGAATGATACAAAGAGAGAATTAGACTTTCTCTCGTCGAAGGACATACAGGGAAAGAAGTTTTTGAATAGGAGGAATTGATAAGATATATATAAGTTGTTGAAAAATAACTATACTGATCGATTTCACTATCTATACCATCCAACTACATTTCAGTAACAAAGGTGTAATGTAATAAAGTCCCTGCATTGGGACATTTAGCATTTGTTACATACCCAATTCTCTCATGTATTTTTATTCATAATGGTTCAATGTAGATTGGGGCTTCTTTGGCTCCATAGCTCTTCAATATAGGATACGAACGTGCTGGATAACAAAGAATCAACGTTTTTTCGTGTAGAACTTTGAATAGAATATGAAAAAAAGAATTTTGATGAAGTATCCACCAAGAAAAAGACTTACCCCACACGAGATTTGCATGTTGGAAGAAATAAAAATGGTTTATTCAAAAAAAATGTGGATTGGATACTAATTTCATCAGTGCATGGGACAACCCCAAATACTTGAAGAAATAGATTTTGGTTTCTTAGGTTTGTTAGCAGATCATTGTTTCTGAGATTTATACCAGCGAAGGATAGATTAAAATCTGATATCATAATTCTTTTCGGAAATTCAACTTGTGGAGTATTATAGTATTGTAAACCATATTATTTTAATTTTGATGGTAGCCTCTGTTTCTTAGGATTTAATAAGAAGAGAAGTAAATATGTGTAAGAAAGATGGCGGATTTGGATGAAGAGGAAGAAGGGGGTATTGTCAAGTGAAGGAAGAAGATTAAGTACAATCTTGGAACATGCCAAACGATATTTTTTAATTGAAAAGCATAAATAATCAATGTAATCAAAACACGTTAAGCTTGTTAAAAAATTAATTAAAGCATCATTCAACGAGACAAAATTAGCAAATATTATCTAAAATAGTATATGTAAGGAAGTAAAAACATTAAACTAAGTGTTATATTATAAACCTCGGTAAGTGAAATGAGCGCCACCACCTTAAGAGGTCTCAAAAATTATAAATAAAGGTACTCCGACACTTATATTTCCATTCCAAAAATTTATTAACAAGGATCACAGAGGTTTATGGATGAAGTATCGAGCTTCATTATCCCTTGAATTACTTTAGACCTAATGACGAACCCAAATTTACGGAAAACAGTACATAAAAGGGTGAATCAACATTTCTTGCAGAATTTATTCTGATGGTGTTATAGAAAAAGTTAATGAATTGTTTAAATAGTATTCTAGTTTGATCCATGGATATAATTTTTCTATGTATAATGTCTAAGAAAAAGTCCTCAACGATGAATACCAGAAATCTCGAACGAACAAAAAAACACTTAAAGGAACAAGCACTCAATGTGAGTGCTATTTAATAAAAGGAGATAACTTCTTGTTTTTTTTATCTTTTTTTCTTTTTGATTTTTATAGTAAAAACTTGTTGTTGGTTTTATCCTATGTTGCAACATGGTCATAGAGAGAGGATTGGATACCATATAAACACCAACTAATCGGCCTTTTGTAGGAGATATGAAGGAGAATTAGATTTGGAGAAATGCTTCGAAGTTTTTTTTTTTATATAGGTACTAAGGTTCATTATTAAGATGATTACATTCGTCAAATACATCTCGATTTATTACTAGTAATAAATTAAATCAAGGGTCTTGCATAAATATAGATACAGTATCACAAATTACTAGATACATTTTACGAAATTCTAAAAAGACTCTTCAGAAACTAAGGACACATATTGAAATACTAAAAAACAAGGTATGAATGCATCCACAACTCAACACTACCGTTGATTGCATTTAGTTGAAAACTGCAATATCTTCTCGAAGATGACAAAAATATCATTATTTTTTATTGAGTTTGGTTTTGCAAAACTTGTTTAGACTTACAACTTCTCTTTGTTTAAGTATACTCACACTTTCCCGAGTATTATTTTTCTCAATCTTCCGATTTTTTCTGCCAAGGCTTTCTTTCAAACATCATGCTTTGTTGCCTCCTCATAATTTTCTTTCTTAAGACCGGTAAAGTTGAATCTTTGTTAAATGTCAATCAATATTTTTTTCCTCTTGGAAGTCATTCTTCATCATTTGAATATGAAATTTCTTCTCCTTAAGGGACATATTCCTCTCCTTATCCTCTTCTGATTTGACTATCTACATATATATAGAAATATTATTACCTTATTTCATAGTATGTATCTACAAAAGGTTTTGTACTATGTTCTGATGCTTGAGAAGCTTTCAAATCATGAAAATTCAAGTGACCCAACTTTTTCATTGTTCAAAGCCAGAATCTATACAATTTCATTTTACTGCATTGTAATGAAAATTGCAAAGTAAATCCTTTTATTATCTTTACTCAACAATGACTTTGATATGGGGGGATAATTTTAAATAAATCATGCAATATATCTCTAAAACAAAAGTGAATAACCATTTTACAGATTGACCAACACTTAAGAAAACAATCTTCCAAGTCAGGAAAAACATAAAGTAAAATCGTGAATTTGCTAAGTTTTCATTTTCAGCTGCTCTAATGGTTACTTTTACCTTATGTATAACCTAAGGCTTCATTCCCCATTATCACTTCAGTAGTGATGCTACTATTAATTGAGAGGAAAGTCTTTTAATCTCCACTCATTTCATTACTACAACCACTATCAACATATCATTCATTGTTTTTAATGAAACATCAGATTTAGAAGCAAATAAAAAATTCTCTTCCATTTTGTTTTACTGTTCTGTACATAAATTTGTTTGCTCCTGTTGCTTCTGCCAAAAATAATTTTCAATGTGGCCACATTTTTTACGAAAGTTACATTTTTTGGGGGGGGGGCTGCCCTTTGTGGCCAACAGTTTTTTTTTGTATGTGATTCGTTCTTTTGTAAATTTAAAACAAAGACTAGTACTTTTATACTTTTCTTAATATTATTAGAAGAATTCATCTCTGGATCCTTCCTTTCTTCTCAGTTTTGATTTTAGTTCCTTTTGTTGTTTTTTTGAGAGAATTTTGAGATTTCTAATTGTTTCGGAGGAACCACAGTCATCTCTTTTGAGATGAAGTGTTTAGTTAGAACATGCACTACCTCCCAAGAGCTTTCTTTTTTAGGTGGGAGGATTGATAACCATGTCAGTCAGATGGGATGTCCAAAAAATTTCCTACACCTTAGTAATGAATGTTTTAAGACTCTTGTAGGATGTTCAGTAGCACTGAGAGGATTTGAAGAAGGGCACATGGTGTCACGACACCAAAACTGAGTGTGATGGCACTCGTCTTATTCCCACCAAGACAGTCAAGCAGAAAACCCAAATATCTAAAAAGTGTGCGGAAGTAAGTAAATGACAATCCAAATACAATTCCTATTATGAAACCAAACCACGTCATTATTAATCAAAATCCCCAAAATAAGGTTGTCACTGCACAAGCACAAGACTCGAATGTAAATATTAGAATGAAATAAAATAGAAGTCTAAATGAAGTGGTCTTTCAAGTAAAAAACAAAAAATCATAAACTGGAGTAGGAAAGTTCGCTGAACGATACAAGCAGAGCTACTCACAATCCTCCACAAGATTTGCCTCGGAAACGAAAAAGAATGACAGGTATCACGAGATCCAGGCTAGTATTTCCTATAAAAATTGTTAGAAAGAAGCTAGGGTGGAGACCAAACCACGAGGGTACGGTTACCCCAAGCAAGAAAACCTCTAAACACAAGTAAGTGAACAAAATCGGGCACTTCTTACACCATATCTAAACCTCCACGCTACAGTTCTAATAGTTTAAGTTTACAAAACACACAACTCAATAAACAACACTATATCAGTTTTACCCATTCTCAAATAACCCAACTCAATATTAAACAGTCATACAAGCTTCACAGAGAGAAAAACTCACCAAGATTCAAACAAAAACACGTGTTTAAGTTATCAATAATAAAATGTGTAAGCCATGCGATGCAATGTCAAGTATAGTGATTGCATGTCTTCCTAACGATACAATCACCCTGTCTATCAGTAAGGGCCAATGGGGGACATATCTGGCCCATGAATCGTCGCGGCGCACGACACGACCCTGATAATAATCGTACCTTCGCGGCGCACGATTAAGTGCCATCGAAATATAATAATCCATCGCGGCGCGCCGATACGACCATAGAAATGGTTACATCCTCTTCCACAACCATGTCTCAGATCTAGATACAATGCAAATGACAATTACTCAAATGGAAAAGAGGAGATTAACCATTTTGCTACAAGAGCGCATTTACAACAAGGAATACAAACACAACCACTAAGTTCTCAACATCTACCAAGAAGATACACGAATTTCTACGCTTAACTAGAGTGTAGGAAATCCACTTGCACTCAAGTTATAAACAATCCTTTGGATTTTTCCTCCCCTGTTGTTTGAACCTTACGACTCAAGGCAATTTTTTTTTTTATTCAAATCAGATAATATAATAAGATTCGACCATAACCAACCACTCACATGTAAAACATAGACCAAAAAAACTCACTCAAAGGTTAAATAAATTTCCTAAATTTTGATTTCCAATTCAATAGGTTAAATCTTTACTTTCTAAGTTCAAAATATAGAGTTAAGTCATAATTTCTCAAAAAATACAATCTTAATAGTTTTGTATAATATCAATACACTTAATTGAATTACAATAATATTGTTAGGAAGCTATGCTACTTATATAAGATAGGATTATCAAATTCATTTGAAAAGAAAAAGAAAATAAACCAGAACATTAATTCTTATAATTATAATTATACTTCCTTTTGTGTCAAAGTTTAAACCTTCTTCCAAACACACATCATGATCAACACTTGTTCTGCCCAATTTTAACAATTTACAAAAAAATAATACTTACGACTGTTATAGGATATAATTTTTTAGTGATTCTTATGAAAAATAATATTTCTCCCATGGTTATCAGTTAATTGTTGGTAAGGCATTATTATAATACTCTATATATAATATCATATATAATATGTATATATAAGGGGCACTCATCATGGTCAACAAAATGAAAGGCAACCATATATTCCTAGTACATTTGAAACAAGGTACTACACGATGTTGCCCAAATTTGCTATTTATATGCAATTAAAGTCAATCATTTCAATTTTCAAAACATGACAATCTAATAAACAAAATATATATATTGTTAGCATGGCTGCAGTCTTGCTCTACTGGACGGAGAATGAGCTACGACAGCCGCCACTCACAGGTAGATCTGTAACCCCTTGTTCCGTTTCTTCTTCTTTTTTTTTTTAAAATTATTTCAGACGAATGAGTGCTAAAAGTGATAAATTTTACTCACTTATTTTTTATATAAGGGTCAATAGTATAGTGATCTTATTAATATTCACTTGAGTCCATAACTATCGGACTAATAATTACGAAACCAAATATTCAAAATTCTAAAGAGGATCTTTAGAATTATTACATTATCCACCATAAAAATCATGTTCGTCATCGAACATAAAGTAAAAGAAAGTACATGAAGCTTAAAAAAGTATGAGGCATATCTGGCACGCATGTAAGACTCAGTTTCCCAAGGTTGCCTCTCCCCACTGATCGGTTTTCCAATTGCACCTTCAAGAAGCATCTCTCCTTGGTCCTAAGCTTTCAGAAACCTGCCTATCCAAAATGGATTAGGCTCCTCCCTCGATGTTCATAGTTGGACCAACTCCACCAAGATCAAAATGAAAGCACCTGAGATTCATCTGGACTATATTTCGAAGCATAGAGACATGGAGGAAAAACAGGAGAACTGCTGACAAAAATAGGTGGCACCGCTAATAACTTAATAACCACCCTCTCCCACTCTGTCAAAATCTCAAAAGGTTCCAATGAACCTAGGGCTAAGCTTGCTCTTCTTTCCCAAACATCAAGCACACCCTTAACGGGTTGATTTACCGGAGCCAAATGTCACCCTCCAAAACACTAAGGCTCTAAACATACGGTTGCATCAACGATTCTGTAGGACTACTGAGATTCAATAATCTATACTGAATCATACGGACTTTCTCCATGGCATCTCTAAGCAAGCTTGTATCCAAAGAGTCACATCTAGCTTTCGCTACCCCCACACCCACTAACCAAGCCTCACCCCTCCCACTATCCTCTTCAACCTCTATCTTTAAACCAAACCTACCTTATAGCACCTAGCTATCTCTAGAGGTTATTCTCTCGACCCTTCCCTTCTCTCCCTCCACCCCAGCGGGGTCCAATCTACCCTCCCCCCCCCCGCCCGAATCCCAACCAACCATCGGAGACATACCAGTCTTCAATAAAACGCTCCAAATGGGGAATCTGGATAACTAGAGTGATAACTGTTATTTATAGGGCAAACTCGCTAATGGAGTAAATGTGATCCAATCTTGCACCAAAATCGAATCAACCACCACGCCGAAGAATATCTTCCAAGCACACCTACGAAGAACGGGGGGCACCACCAACGACAATCCGATGTCCCACACCAACCCACCACTTTCTCGGCACAGCTGGCAGAATTAACCCCCTAATAACACCGCCACGTGCCCCCATTTCCCTCCCTCTCTCTCCACACTCTTCCCTCTGCCCCAACACATCGTTCCGAGACTCACCACCAGTCTAATCTCCACACACTCTACATCTCTCACCTTCCGCTCACCAACACCTCCCTCCACTAAACCACTGGCTCTCCTACCTCTTAGCTCAACTCCAGCCACCAACGCCCCACCAATCCACTCCCCGCCACCATCGTCCATACCCCCCCCTCATCCTCTTCCCAACTCTCGCCACATCCAGCTTTGACTTCCATTTACAACCCGTGTTCTAACAATTCCTGAAACCTTCTAAACTATTACTCCCTCCCACACACCTCCGATTCTCACCCCTCTCACCCCAAAACATCCCCAACCACCTCCCACTCCCTAATCTACATCCCCCCCACTCCCACTCTCTACCACTCGCGTATACTTCCCCTATTAACGGTCTCAGCACCATACTCACCTCCTACTAAATCAACAAGCCATACTTCACCCGCTTCAACAACACCCACCCCATCTTGCTTCAATGCGCCTCACCTAAGCCCACCCCAACCACACATCATACCCCGATACCTATCTCCCAACCTTCGCCCACCCCCTACCCCAAGCACACGACCTATCCCCCCACACACATTCTTCACCCCTCTCATACCAATCATTTCTCACTACCCTTCCCTAGTAGCCATCTGAACTCTAAATGAATTACACCATTCCCCCCCACCCCTTTACCTATTACACTCCCATCCAACACCACACCAACTCACCCGCTCAGATTGCACCTCAGTATGAGGGTTGAAATGGCCGTACTCATATATACTGAGTACCCAGACCTTGTTGTAATGCCTCCGAAGTGGAGAAGTAAATGTGAAACCTCTATTGTCTGATAAGAAAACAGGAACTCCATGTAGTCGCCACAATCGACTGATATATAGTTCGGCAACTTTTTGCTGTAACTTTACCCGAAAAACGGGATGAAGTGGGCAGACTTGTCGCCTCTCAACAACAACCCAAATAGAGTCATAACCACCCACATGTGGTAGGCAAAGCCACAACAAAAGTCCATAGTAATCCGCTCCCACCCACTTCCAAGAGAATAGGCATCCTCTGAGATTAAACCCACGGGCCGCTGGTGCTCACACTTGGACCTGCTGGCAAGGTCAAAACACCTAGAAACAAAGTCTGTGAATATCTCTCTTCATTCCACAACAACAGTAATGTGACTTCAGATCATGATACATTTCGCTGCCCGGAGCATGGAATATCGAGAACAATGCGGCCTCCTCAAGGAATCAACTCTCATCAAGCGCCTATCTTGGGCACACTAATCCGGCCTCGATCCTCAAGACACCATCAGAATCAAGGACAGCCTCCTTCTTAGATCCCCTTCAAACTTGTCTCGAATGGACATAAATTTTTCATCATCAAAATGGTGTGCACCGGGAATTGCTCAGCTCTAAAGAAGATAGAGCCTCAATAAAAGCAAATCTATTCCATCACTATCTCTGAGATCTGCAATCGGACAAGATGTTAGCACAATTGAACATCTCAGCCAGTTGGTCTCTCCTAAACATAAGAGATGCAAGAAAAGATCCCATGCTATGAGTCTTCCTACTCAAAGCATCGGCCACAGTGTTGGAATTTCATGGATGATACAGAATGGTCAACATCATAGTCCCCTTCCGCAACTCAAGCCACTCCGTTTTGCCTTTGGCCTCAGTTTCAATTCCCGCTGGCTTAAAAGATTACTGAAGACTCCGATGGATCAGTTGAAGATATCACAATGCACCCATACAAATATGACGCAAGAACTAAGTACCAAATACCACAGCCGCCACTCCAGGATCATGAGTAGGGTAGTCTTCTCATCGGGACTCCTCAATTGGCCTCGAAGCATAAGCAATTCCACTTTCCCCTTCTGCAGTTAATACACCACCCAAACCCCCAACTCCTGAAGCATCACAATACAAAGTAAAAGTCTACACCTTCCTCAGGTTAGAGTCAACACAGGAGAGGAAGTCAAACCAGTACTTGATCTTTTTGAAAGCTCTCATCACACTCATCAGACACTACAAAAAAACTTCACATCCTGTCGAGTCAATCTAGTCAAGGAGTGCAATAGTAGAGACGCGAAACCTCTGAACAAATCGGAGGATTAATACCTGCCAATCCCACAAAAAACAAATCACTAATCTCAGTAGGTGAAGTAGGTCGCGTCTCCAGCCTCTAACTGCCTCGAATCTTGGCGGATCTACTCTACTACTCTCCGACACCACGGTCCTAAGAATGTCACCGAAGTAAGCCAGGAACTCAACTTGAGGAAATTGGCATACAATTATCTTCTCTTCAACCTCTGAAGTACAATCCTAAGGGTGCGACCTGGTACTCCTCAGTTTAGAGTAAAACCAAAGATGTCCATCGGATTTTTGAAAACAATCACAAAAGAATCCAGGTAGGTTGAAACACCCCATTCATCACTCCATGAAGCTCTTTGCAGGGGCAGTAGTCAAATCAGAAGGACCTAACTAGAAAATCATTAATGCCATACGAGTCGCGAAAAAGCGTTTTAGGGATTCTGAGCCCCTAATCTTAACTGATGGATACACCAGCCTCAAATCAATCTTAGAGAACAAGATTGCTCCCTGTATTGATGAAATAACGTAGTCAATACGCGGAAGAGGGATATTATTCTTTCACTGTTTACTTTGTTCAAATGTTTAATCACAAAATTCCTCATTAGTCCCATCCTTTTTTCTTCACAAACAATCAGGGGCACCCAAGGTGCTACATAGGCGAATTAAACCCTTACTAATAAATCTTTTGCAACTGATCTTTTCAATTCTTTCAACTCTGCTGGGGCCATACGAATGGGAGGGATCGAAATAGGTTTAGTGACCGGCTCCCAAATCAATCAAAAATCGATATCTATCGGGAGGAACCACCTGGAGGTCAGAAGGAAATACATGGGAAACTCCCGAACCACGGGAGGAACAGAGTCCTGGGAAGTGGTTCAAACACTTAGTATCCGGAATAAAGCAAGGAAGAACAAAAAAAACACCCCCTCTCCACCAAACTCTTAGCACGGAATAAAAGAGGATGACCTTTAGGATAAGAAAAACCACTAACATATTCCACTCAAACCCTCGGAACAACAGGCAGTGCAAAGTCACAGTTTAAGCATTACAATCAGGACAGGCATGATAAGGAGAAAAAGCCAATCCATACCCAAGGATAACATTCAAAGTCCAACCTCCCCATAGAATGATCAAGTCTAACCCAAAGTGTCATCCCATCAAAGAAAACAAGACAGGATCGCTTACACTCGATCCACAATTAAGGGCTTACCCACGGGTCTGTTAGAAAACACGAATAGTACAGTCATGCATCACATTATTTAATATCAAATTAGCAGCAAAATACGGTAGACACATGAGAAAAGGTAGTAGAACGTGGATCAAACCAACCAGACGCAGGTCGAGGCATCTGGGATGATACCTTGATAACAGCATCAGAGGTTCTCGCATCAGGTCTCTCGGGGAAGGAAAGCATAGCAGTGGCCTCCTCGTCCACCGCCATCCTGGGTCGGGTACCTCTACCTTCCACTCTGCTGAGCATGCAACACCACTACAGAAACTCATCACTCTACCTGACTTGAAATCGGGCCCAACGAACCTCTACCCCTGTGGTATGATGGTGGTCTAGTCTGGAATGAAGGAAAGATGGTCGAGGCCCACCACGGAACCCTTTGTGAACAGTACACTGCAGCATTGATGATCGGGAATTCTCCACAAGTAAAACAAAAACTCTGAACTGGGAAACTGAGCTGGGGACCATGAAAACCCAACTATTTAATTGCCTCGCCCTGTAGGTCGTTTGCTGTGTTGAACCGTACGAGCCCTGACATGGGCCATAAGAACCACTAGATGTCTTGGACCACCTCACATTCGGCATAGATGCATGAATAGGTCACGGCTGAAAAAGAACCACTCACTCTCGTGATCACAACACAACGATAGCAAGCAAAGATTGGAAATCGTAGCGCCTACTCTTACATCACCCAACCCGAGAAAAAAAGCAAATAAAAAAAGGGAAGGAGACGCCACTTAGGGGAAACCCCTGGAAACCAAAGCTTCCTCAACAGCTCAACCGCCTCCACCTCCCATACCCCGATATGCCTTACACACCTCGCATTTCCACCCCTCGCTCCCCACTTCTCTCATACTTACCCCACACTCTACTCCTCAACACACATAACCCACTCTTCCACACCTTCATACCATCTCTTACCTCATCATACCACAACCTCACCCAACAGCACCTACTAGCTCTCTTCACCCCCTTATTCCCCAAAACCCCGTCCTTTCGCCCCACCTTAATTCCGTACTAACCCACCTCTGATTTATCACTCCACCCCACCCTCCTCGACACCCTCAATCGACTCTCCCCCGCTTCAAACAATCTCTCTCCCTCCCTCCATTCTCTCTACTGCACCCCCCCCTTACCGCCATTTAATTCAAACCCTACAAAATATTACCTGCTAACCCAATCTACCCCCGACCTACCTTCCCTCCCCTTTTAGGGTCCCCAACACTCCTCTCTCACCATCAATCCGACTTTGGCGGCGCTCACGGGACGGAAAGAAGTCCCCTTCCATGATGTCAGAAATACAGCGGCATGATAGAGAAAGTCAATCCCCTTCAGAATTGTGGATCCTCTACTGTCTCATTTGGAGAAAATGGCCAACACATGCCTATTGACACTTGCACAAAACGCGCCCGCCTCATACTCTGTAACCATAAACCAATCCTGTATCAGGGACTCTCAAACCTTCAAGCACTATCCTCTCCTCACGCTTCTGGGATATAAACACGATCTTGGAATTGCGCTAGCAAAACTGCTCCAAGTCACTGGAGGAGATCCAACTGGCAACATCCCGAACCCATAAGTCTCACACCAGTCTTCTCGCTTGGTCACGAAGCTGGAGGTAGGCATATCTACCCCAGTGACTCAGCTAATCCAACCACTCTAGTTAGTAACTCTCGGCAGGGTAGAGGAAGTCGGAGCGAGAACAATCCGTTCTGTGGGCGATTGTGTTTGTAAGGATAAAACCCCCATTATTTCCTGCTCCTACCAGTCATACCCCACCCCAGTCATTTACTCCTCCCCCCACGTACGCACACACAAACAAATGTTTCCCAACTTTCCAGCAAACCGAAACACCCCCCTTACTGCCTTTACCCCGCATTCTCTAAACCACACCCCCCACACCCCGCACCCCACTCGAACTCTGCCACCCCCAACCATTCTCACCCACTTCCTCGACTCACCCCCATTATCCCACACAACCTACCCCTTACTCTCACTATCATTTCTTGTTACTACCTTCCGCTATAACCACTCTATAATCATTCTGCCTCTCCCCCCATAAGCCTCCCCTAACACAATCTATCAATCTCCCTCCTTCGCCACACCCTCATCCTCCTTTTCACTCCCCTCCCCCTCCTCCTAGTTCACTTAACTTTAATACATATCATACAACTCGGCTCCACCATCCCCAACGTACCACTTTTCCGGTTGTAGAACCACCATTCCAATTCCCCTCATCCCCACGCCGTCAATCTAACTCACCACATTCCTCTTACAATACCAACTCGTCTAACCCCTATCAGATCCCTAAGCCCTATCCCCCCCACTTACTCCGCAGCCCACCATACCACATCATCGCCCCCCCGTCCAACCAACCTTTCAGTTTTTACGCGGAATTATTCTTCGCTAGCCATTTTTTCTTCCTGACACTTCTCTCTTTCACCGGTATAATGCTTTGTTTTCTCCCTGATACGACAATATTTCACCCCCCAGCTCCTCACCCCTCAACCCTACCTGTCCAAAGATTCGGCCGCCGGCACGACACTATTCCCCACGCAGAGTACTCCTGCCGCGACTTAAACGCGCTTTCAATTTCGGTGATCACTCGTGCGCACCCCCATCTAACCTTGTTTTTGCTGCTAAGTTTTTTATATTGCGATTATTCTGAGCAGGGAGAATGATCACAGGTCTATCGCGGGTGTGGAACTCTGCCCTAGTGGATTAGGAGGGAAGGGGGGGTGACCCCGGACTGTGTGGCCGTAACTACCTACCGTCCCCCACCACTCCTGAGGTCTCGCTATTTCCCACACTGAAACTGAGGTGGGGTCACTTTCGAAAATCTCTAATACCTTATCGGGCTCATGCTATGTAGAACAAACATAGAGGCCAACTTGGACCCCCCAATTGCTGGGTTTTTGTGTGCAATATCCATAGAACCGCGGGATACTCACTGGTAGTTGCCCCACCGGCATCCTAGAAAAAAACTGGCATTGTTGGCTGATATTGGGTCATGAGCCCCCTCTCTAGTACGAGAGGTCAGTGGTTGTGGCAGTCGCACCACACCCGAGAAAAGCCCTCTAGACACTTAACACCCTCAAATGAATCCTGAACAATTTGTCACTACGGGATCTGGACGGAACATGGTCCTCTCTGTCTCAATCTGTGGTCGGTAGAGACCTCTCTAGCACGACCTCTCACTGTTGGTTGCTCCAAGTCCATGACTCTGTGTACGGTCGCACTTACTAGCACGACCTCTAGCTCGAGATCTACCCCCCTCTAGCTGGCGGCCCCCCCAAACAACATTTCTCGGGAAGTGCCTCCCCTCTACCACCAGTAACATTTATTTCTAGTCCTCGTCATCTGTCAAAAGGAGTATACAACAACTCAGTACTACTGAAGGTAACTAACGCACGATGAGAAGATATCGACACAAAAGAAAGTTTTCTAGTAATTCTTATAGCCTTCAGAGATGAGTACAGACCGTCTCCTAACTGATCCTTGAGGACTATACGGTAGGAATCGGATTGTATAAACGTGAGACCTATGACCTGGGGCTCCTCTGATACCATTTGTCACGACCAAAAATGATTTTGATGGCTCGTCTTATCCCACCAAAGACAAGCAGCCCTAAAAACCAAATATCTACCAAAACTGTACGGAAAGTAAAATGACAATTCCCAACTAAATTTTCAGTATGAAACCAAGTCATTATTAATCCCAATCCCCAAAAATCAGGTTGTCACGGTGCACAAGCCTCTCTAATGTAAATATTAGAATTGAAAAAAATAGAAGTCTAAATGAAGTTTGGTCTTCAAGTAAAACAAAAGGGGTCATAAACTGGAGTAGGAGTTCGCTGAGATGACAAGCAGAGACCTAACAATCCTCCACAAGATGCCTCGGAAACGAAAAGAAAGAATGACAGGTATCACGAAGATCAGGTCGTATCTTACAAAAAAAATTTGTAGAAGCTAGGGCGGGTACCAACACCACGCGGGCCCGAACAAGCAAACTCTAACCAACAAAACCTGACCAAAATACGGGGACACTTTCTTACACCATATCTAAATCATCCACGATACAGTCTAATAGTTTACCGTGTACCAAAACACACAAACTCAATAACAACACTCTATCAGTTTACACATTCTCAATAACAAATCAATATTCAAAGTAAAAGCTCACAGAGAAGAAAAACTCACACGATCAACAAAACACCGTTGTTCAGTTCATCAATATTAAAATGGGTAATGCCATGAGAGCAATGTTACGTATAGTGATGCATGTTCTTCCCCAACGATACACACCCGCTGTCTCTAAGTCCAGACCCATGGGGGAACATATCTGGTCCATGATCTGTCGCGATGCAACGACGGACCTCATAATTAGTTAACCTCGCGGCGGTGCGATAGTCCCGAGGAAATATAATTATCCATCGCGGACGGCGAATACGACCCTCGAAATTGGTACAATCCTCTTACCACAACCAGGTCTCAGATACAAGCAAATGCACATACTAAATGAAAAATGAGGAGTATAAACCATTTTGCATACAAAGCGCAATTTTACAACAAGGAATACCAACACCCAACCAATAAGTTCTCAAACATTACACAAGAATATAACAGAATTGACATCCGCTTAAACAAGAGTGTTAGAAATTCCACTTGCCTCAATTATCTAAACAAATCACTTTGGACTTGATCCTTCCCTTTTTTGAACTTGACCAAGGCAATCTATTCAAATGATAATCATTAATAAATTTCGACACTAAACAAACATCACATGAAAATAGACCCAAACTCACTCAAAGTCGGAATAAAATTTCATAAATTTTATTCCCAATCAATAGGTTCATCTTTATTTCTAATGTTCAAATATAGAGGTTAAGTCATAAATGTCTTCAAAAACTAACATTTAATAGTTTGCTATAATATATACACTTAATTGAATGACATATAATATTGTATCGAAAGCTTGGCTAATTATTAAGAATAGGGATTATCAAATTCATTGAAAAAGAAAAAGAAATACCAGAACATAACTTCGTATAATTCATAAGATACTTGTCCGTTTGTTTTTCAAAGGGGTGTGAAACCTTTCTTCCAAACACTTACATCATTATCAACCACCCATTTGGTTTCTGCCCAATAACAAATTGTGGTCCAAAAATAATAAACCTTTACCGACACCTAGTTATTAGGATATTAATGTTTTAGTTATAATTAGAAAATAATATTTCTCCCATGGTATCATTAATTGTGGGAAGGGAATTTCTATAAAATATATATATATATCTATTCAGCTATATAGATATATATATATAATATAGATATAAAGGGCCACTCTCATGGTCCAAAAAAATGAAAGGCCACCATATATTTTTCCAAGTACATTGAAAAACGGTAAGACCAGATGTGACACAATTGCCAGATTTTATATGCAATTAGTCCCACTCTTTCAATTTCCAAAACATGACAATTCTAATAAACAAAGATATATAGTTTAGCATGCTTTGCAGTTGGCCTTTACCTGGACGGAATGAAGCTCCGCCCCGCCGGCCACTCCACAGGTAGATTCTGTAACCCTTGGTTCGTTTCTCTTCTTTTTTTTTTTTTTTTAATTTATTTTTAAGAACTAATAGGGCTAAAGTGATAAATTTTACTAACTATTTATTATATAAGGTCAACAGCGTATAGGATTTATTAAAGATCATTTAGTCCATTAACTATCGAACTAATTTAACCTTAAGTGTTAAACATAAATATTCAAAAATTTAAAGGGATCTTTCGGATTATTCACATGGGTGAGACATTGTGAGTAGAGATGTTGTACCCAATTTGTACCTCCTGGAATATTCGCCCGCATAGGTGTGCTATTGCGAAAACCCATGTTAAAGCTATGAGAAGGACCCACCCTAGGCAGTGGCAACCTCATCGATAAGGGTAAATTTCATAACGCTCAAACTTACTTCTCAAATAGACGTTAAGCGGTGGTCGATCAAAGTAAAGAACCAACTAATTGGGTTGGGGTGGGATCGTTCCCACGAGGAAAATAGTCAGTCTTTAAGTTTAATATATTATTACTATTATTTCCTTAAAACAAACAGGACAAGAAAAGGGGGGGGGTTTTTATTCTAAAATTAATAAAGATAACTCACTAAATTAAACAGTAACAAACTAACAGATTAAATCTTGGAGTTAATCAATTAATCAAGTAACTAGGGTTTAAATGTTCCCCATAGGTTTTAAACTTGATTAATTAAACTATATAAAATTCTTTCCTAGAATTTGCCATGCAAAGTGATTCAAGTATGTATTTCTAAATCATTGGTTCGGCATCTAAAAATTCAATCCGCCACCTGGTCCAGCTAAGCGGTGTGCTATACTAATCCTTCACCCCTTTACCTCTATTAAGCATCAGATTTAATTTGACTAAAAGTCTTCCTCGTATCAGTCAACTTATAGTATTAGATAGTATACACTAAATCCCTATGTGATTAATGATTTTCCTATTATTACCCTCCTTGGGCCGAAGGAAATAATAGGCATTAAGGCGCGAGTTTTTAACCCTGGGCAATCTGTTAAAAAAAAGATTTTAAGCGACAAAGAAAGAAATTTTCAATACATGCAAGACAATATTCTATAATTGTTATGTTAGGTAGATTTACTCATTTCACCCTTGGTTCCCACAACCCTAGTTATGGAGTTAGATAACATAATCATAAACACAATATTCAAATACTTAATATACAGAATCAGCACTTTATTTTTTTATGAGAAGCAACAATAAATCCAGAAGTGTCACTTGATTCTCAAAGACGCACAAACAATTAATTCCAGAAATAAAAAGTGTTTAAATTACTGAAAATTAATCGAGGGACTAAAGATTCTCCAAAGTTAACAATTAGAATTTTAAAACAAAGCGGTCTAACACTAAAAAGTTTAAACTATAGACGGAGGTCTTTCTAACTATACTTTACAAATTCTGCTGATGCTTTCTTATTACCCAACGAACAGGTATATGGATCGTTCCAGCACGATGGTTTCGTCGAGGGTCTGTCGTTCCATAACACTTAAACTTTTGGAATTTGTGTATGGACTAACTCGCTGATCATCATGATTGAAAACCGCAGGAAGGACCGTCGTGGCTATGAGGGCGGTCCTTCATAAACTTCTAACCCAACACTATGGGCAGGACTTCCACCCATTTTTCCTTCAGCCGCATCACTACAATGCAAACATAAGGGCCGTCACAAGCTCGAAGGACCATCACAGGCCCGTACGTGGTAACATTTTTGTTTCTTGCTCAAAACTTCCCACGGTTCATCTGTAGATTAGTTTTCTTGCAAAGAAATAGCAAACTTACATTAAAAAACAATACAAAAGGCTTTTGGACACAACTGAACTTAGGAAAGGGAAAGAGAATGAAAAGTATTGTTGAAACCACGGTATATAATAACCTCAACTTAAATTCGGTGTTTGTCCTCAAGAGATGCCACTATGATCACTACAAAATATTTGTATAATAAGTTCAATGTTTTAGCTTTCACAATCATTACTGCTTTCGATCCCGATCAGTCTCATTCATTTTTATGCATGTTATCACTATGTCGCTTGAAGTAGTGGAATCAGACCATGACAAAAACTCACCACGCACTGACTCCTATCATCTTCAACTTATCACTGCTGTTCTAATATTTCCGATATGCAACTAGGGTTCTCACTTCAAAAAAACAACCATCATTTTTCACATAAATCATTTAGTTGAGTAAAGATTACTTTTAAACCACTCACTCTCAAAACAAAATTCACAACTCTTCACAATATTTCCATAAGCTTGCCCTGATTTTCCATGCTTTAAGTTGCCATACAACCTCTAGGATCACCCGTGAGTTTCTTTAGTTGTTAATATAGGATCAGGGTTAGGGTAGCGGTACTAGTCGGTATACTTTAGTGACTTTTTGCCCCTCCTTGACCATATAGGATAACTACCACTTTTTATCTTTTATTTCTCCCAATTTCTACATATTCTTTCACAATCTGTTATTTTCCCTTCTTTCTTTATTGTGTTGAATATACTTCTTTCTTGCTAGTATATATTATATATTTATTTATTTATTTAACTTTTCTTTTTCAAGTGGTATTGAGTCACTTACTTTTGTTATTTCTCTCTCTTTGTTCTTTCAACCCCACTTTCCACAGCACTCCTCATAATAGCCACCCTCAACTCATGGCTTTGCCATGCGTCAAAGTACACAATACCGAATGTTGGGTCTGGGCCATGAAAAGGTTGTTTACTACATTATCCATCCTCAACTTATGATTTTGGCATAAGCGGAGGTGCACATGTCCAGGAGAGACCAGGGCCAACACATTATTCCTAGAAAAACTCAGTTAGGGTGAAAAAAAAGGTCTAGTTTAAGATCAAACAATATGCATCAAAGAGGGATTAATTTTCAGTCTGTTTTTTAATTTAGCGATAAAAAATGGCCCTAAATTGAAAAAAAGGACTAGATCCTTTTCCTATTGTGCTATTACAATTACTTTTCGCAGGACTAAACAAGACAAGTTCTAGTCAGAACAAATAGTGCGACTATTTACAATCTTTTCACCCTCACTTAACATATCATTACTCTACCAGTTATTCGGACACCTCGTCCCTCGAATTTTAGACTTAAGCGTCAGGCCAGTGGTTGTATCTCTACTGTCTTATGCTTAGAGCCACACATTCTCATCAAATTACTAAGCCTAGTATGCATGTTTTCATTTCATCGAGATATCTTTTTGTTTTTAGCCATCATGTTTCATAGGTATATAGTGTACACAGAGATAGAATGCCAATTTCAACACTAAAAATATCCAGTATCTTGAGCGACAAAATAACAGGACAGACCAGAAAGAAGAAGCAAAACCCCAAAAGAGGATAGTGAATTTGGGACTCAGGACTTCACCCTAGCACACTACTTTCCATTACCACTCCCCAACAAAAATAATGCAATTGTTCACCAAAGCATATAAAAATTTTAATATAAGAGTGGTAGGATGAAGCAAACCTGGGGCACAAGCTGTCGACGATCAAGGCAGATGGTGGGTGTTTGGTTCCCCGAAAACCACTTAGACTGTAGGTTTGGCACACCTCGTAATGTCCTCAATCAGCACACAACCCAATAGTAGTGCGTTCCCAGATCGACGAACCATCTCTAGGAGCTTGATACCCCAGCAGATGGCTCTACAACCCTGATTCGACATGACTCCTCATCAGCAAGAGAGGCTCTCCTCGCAGCCTCTATCTCATGTCGCTTCTTCTTTCGTGCTATATACTCATCCTCACTTCGCATGCTTCTTCGCATGCTCTCGAGAATAAGGCCGGCATCACTGTGTCCTCAGTAGGCTCTGCAGAAAGGGCCTCATCCTCTGGAAACCTAGCCTTTAGGATCATATCAATGTCCGCTTGCAGACACTCAACCGCAGCCTAAAGAGTCGACACGTCCACCTGAGGAGCTGGCGGGGCTAGCACCCGAAACTCAAAAGTATCCAAGTGTTTATGAACCTCAGTGATCTTCCGCGCTGTGTGTTGGACCATTTTCATTTTATGCTCCAAGAGGCTCTCTGCCCGCAATTGAGTGGCATACCAGGCTGGGGTGGATATGATGCAGAAGTTGTAGCCATCTGGGCCTCTAGTTTCTGGAACCTACCAAGCAGTTACCAGAGCGTGGGGAAAAGGGATGACGAAGAGAATCTAGGGGCAGTGCTTACTATCGGGTAGAGATAAGGTACCCGAGGCATTCAACCCCTCCCAACGTCACTCATCCTATATCTATCCATACACCGTGGGAAGCGGTAGGAGCTGTGGTCCTAACTAGGTGGGCTCGCTGCCACTATTCTGGCGGGTAAGGGGTGGTAGTGATCAGTGGTTCAGAAGCAGCCTGCATAGCGGTTAAGGGAAAATGTGTTACCGTATCGCGTAATTTAACAAGTGGAGGACAACTTTTTGGACGTGGCCCTATGATTGGATCCAACCGTTGGCCTCATCCTTGATGAGTGATGATATCAATAGTGCCCATGCGGGAAGTCTTGAGTGGGGACAGTGCTAGATGGGCACACCTGCGACCTATAGGGAAACAATATCAGGACACGGGGAAAAAGGGTAAGTAATTGTGACCTTTGAAAAACTCTCCATGCGATGATCCGCCTGTAGAAGACAAGCAAAGTCCACTCAAACCTGATATCATAAACGCCATCCATAAGAAAACTGACGATCCCATGCCTTGGGCCTATATTATTAGCGAGCCATTGGGGGAAAGGCAGTGAGTGGCAGACATCACCATAAGAACCTAGCCCGTGAATATCAAGTTAGCCTTCTTGATGGCTACTCGGTCTCCTATACCCAGTCGGCCCCCTCTATACATCAATAGACAAGTGAAGGGCCATCCACTCTTGGGGTCTTTGTCAGCGATGGCTCCAAGCAAGAATGTCCATCTTATACAATTTGCCATCGGTAGTCGAACCGCGGCGCTAAGAGGGGTCTGTTGGCATCAAAATCCTCGTCGTATACGATGGCGGATGGCGGAAAGGGAGAATGTAAAGACTTAAATTCTTGCCACATCTCGGACATCCAAGTGGGACTATTTTGCGGGGGCAGCCTGCCCTAATCTATATGTCGATCTGGAGAGCTAGCATGTAACTGGCATACAATATCTCGAACCATTCACTTACTCATAAAGGCCTTAACCTTAAAGAATGAGTTGGTGGGGTGAAGCGATGGGATCTCTGGTATGGGGGGGAGACTTATCGTAGGACCAGCCCTCCAGTGTTAAGGGTTTCGTTTCATGAAGCCTTATCATTCAGAAGGAAAACTTGGAGTCTCACTACACTTGGATTTACCGTAGACCAACACCACTGGTTGGGTGGTGTCAAAAGTGAGTGAGAGCACGATTTAGGTGATCTGGAGTGTTTGAATCAAAACTGTCAGGCCTCATCAAAAGAGGTCAAAATGGCATCTCTGTGCGGGTGCAGGAACTTCTGCGGACCCGGAGGCTTCCTCCGACCACGGAACTCCTAAGAAGAAAGATGTTCTTTCTTCATGTGTAGCTGACCCAGAAAGTGCGCCAGTCAGTGTGCGCTCCTCATAAGACTAAGAGGCAGTGACTATGTCGGATGCCACTTTTTTGGGCGTAGCTCTTGTAGCACGTGCAGCTTGTAATGGAGTGGTAGTGCCTAGGGCACGTACTCGGAGTCATCCACATCATCAGAGCCTATAACCAGTTGGGCACACGGGGCGACATACTTTGAATGCCCACGTGCATAAACTCGTTCTTGTTTTGGTGCCATTAGATATAGTACCTGTAAAGATTCAATATTAGTACGAGAAGGAGCAAACAAGACGAGCTAAAATGACACAAAATAAATATAGGAGCTAAGTTGTAATGACTTTTCTGTAGTAACAGTGAAACACGACGGACCAGGTGATGGCTCGTCTTGAGTACGACGGACCGTCATAGGATCCGTCATTTCTTATGTCGACTATGTTGATGTGGAGACCCCTGAAGGAAAGTATCTGACTAGTATGAAGGCAAATAAGGACGGACCGTCATGACAATGATGGTCCGTCATCGATGTTTGTCGTGGTGACGGACCGTCGAGGGTATGATGGTCAGTCATATATGTCCGTAAGAGGACACTTAGAAAAAGTATGGAGACCCTCGGTAGATGGGTCTCTGACCGTCATGACGGTTGTGCAGGACGGACTATCGAGGGTATGATGGTCTGTCGAAGATGTCTGTCAGAGTACACTTACAAAAAGTTGGAGACACAAAGGAATAAAGTCTATGACAACCAAAACAGTTGTGCAGGATGGATCGTCATGGGTACGACGGTCTGTCGCATGTGTCCGTTGGTGGACATTTGGAAAATTTTTTATAGTGGGGTGTTGGGAAGAACCCTATGACGGTCCGTCGTGGCTATGACGGTCCGTCGTGGCTATGACGGTCCGTCGTGGCTACGACGGTCCTTCATCGATGTCTCGTTCTGTCATTCAGTCAGAGAAATGAGGATGCCACATTCATCCTCTGTGACTCACATGGAATACTTTGTTTTGACATATAAGTTTCTAACCCAAATACCTAGTAAACTAGCAATGCTAAAGCACCTATTTCTAGAGTTTTAATAAGGTAATTAGAGGATTTTCAACCTACGTCAGGCAAAATTGGATCAAAGAATGAAGACCCATCAATATGAAATAGGTTAATATAAATGATAAACAAAAATGCAATGAAAATGGGTAGAAATCAGAGACACATACCTGAGAACAGGAGAAAAACAAGCAAGTAAGGCACTTTCTTAGCAAGAACAGAACCACAGTCGCAGACTCTGACTAGTAGAGAGTAGATTTTAGGAAATTGGGGAATTGGGGAAGTGGTCAGTTGATAGAAAAGAGAGGTAGGAAGTTTGAAGTTTGAAAGGGAGGGAAATGAGATAAAGTGGTAAGGAAATGGGTGAAGTAAAGGGGTAGGGTTTTTATATGTTAAGAATTTTTTAAAATAACCCTAGCCAGGTCGGGTCGGGTATGCTCATTAATGACGCAACAAGTCCCCGACGACGGTCCATCGCAGATGCGATGGTCCATCATTGGTTCCGTCGCGTGTGCCCTAGTTTTTTAAATAATGAAAGACGTACCTGGCTCGACGGATTTATGCAATGGTCCGTCGCGTGCGTGACGGTCCATTGATGTGTCCGTCAGTGACTGTTGCAGAGTGATTTTTTGCAGAATGTCCTGGTTATGTGCTTGCAAATTTTAAAACCATTAGTAGAAAACATGCTACCATTACTACAAAGAAAAACTATAAGTATTAGGTTGCCTCCAAATCAGTGACTGATTTAACGTCGCGGCACGACTGAGGACACTTGATTACTCATCGCCTCATCAGAGGTATGCCTCTATCACTTTATTTTTCGCCTATAAGCCATGCCCAAAATAGATTTTTGTTCAATTGTCTATTTACCTTTAAAAACCGCATACCCTGCTTGGTTTCAAACTAAACTTCTCAGGAGTGAATGAATTTGGGTAATCAAGTCAGGGGGGCCCAGTCCCATTGGACTTGAGCTTGCCCCGGAAACAAACTCAAAACAAGAATTGTGTAAAAACAACCAGTTCCCCAACCTTAACTCTCGTTTTCAATTTTTAGTGTCATGGTGCTTCTTCTTCTTCACTTTTTCTTGTATGATATATCAGATACCGATTGGAACTCACCACTCTGCATCATGACCTACAATGTTTTGAAGATCGCTTCTTCATTGTTCAACCAAAATTTCATCTGCCCCTTTCCCATATCAACTAATGTTCACCCTAGCAGGGAATGGCCTCCCAATAATCATAGACACTTCAAATCGACTTCACCATCAGAATAACAAAAATCTGGAGGAAATAGAACGACTCCACTTTACTACACTCGTGGAGTGTCTCTTATGCCCTTTTTCCTGTTCGAGGCGCTCGGCCATCAGTAGCCGCATCGCAGTGGGCTTTGGATCCTCAACTCTACTTCGTTTGTAAATCGATAGGGGCATGAGATTTATGCCTTGCCCTGAGATCACATAATTCTTTTGCATAATTAATGACCCGAAGTTAAATATATGAGTTAATGCACCCTGATCTTCTTTATTGTTTGTACCCAGACATCTTGCAGCAATAGCACTACAATGCTTCATTATATCGTCTCTTCAAAAGTGACCCGATGTTTTCTTTGTAACCAGATCTTTCATAAATTGGTAGAACCAGGCATTGTTCTAATCTTCTCAAAAGGGACACTTTTTTTTGATGAAAGCCTTCTTCACATGCGTTATAAAAATGTCGATATTACCTCCTCGGTCTGTCACTAATGTTAGGGAAAGGGGGGGGGGTATAGGCAATGGGAAATTACCTTATAGTGAACTTTACATGTTTTCCCCCCCCCCCCCCTTCCTCCAAGTGTTATATTCGACGTCATCACCACTTACCTCTCTCCACCTTATCTTATCTTTCAATCACCTTTTCCTCCTTAGAGACGACATAGGGGGTCCAATGTCTACTTTACCACCCCGATAGTGATTGCCATAAAGTGTTACTAGGAAGAGTGCTCGGTTGCCGTGTGTTCACAGTCACAGATAATGTGGGCCATTTGAAACTGGAATCGCTTAATCGATATTGCAATGTGTATCAACTTCTGCCCAATACCCCTAATCACTGCACTCTTAACTATTTAATGTGCCTATCACAGCCATCGAACCTCTAATCATTTTGTGCAACATATGCCAAACCTCGCCCATACTATCTCCAACATCCCCTAGGAAGTAACTTCTTATTTGAGGAGGGACATGAGCCCCATTTCTATTACCATAGTTACCCCTGTTAAGTTGTTAATCGCGGTTGTGTTTCCATGCTCAGACATAACTGACCCTCACGTTTTATAGTACTGCCATAGATCTTGACCTTGGTTTTCCCCTTGACGTTGGCTCTAATTCTCCTGATTTGAGCCTTGGGGCACTAGGTCGAAACCCCCCTCTGTTTCATTGACCAATAGGAAATTCTCCTCATAATAGCCTTAGCATTTTGTGGTGGTGGGTGACACAGTATTAACTGCATTTATCTTTTCTGCCATACCCACTTATATTTTTAATATCAAACCCAAAGCTCCGTTCTCATCTGAGGCCATCTCTTCACGACTCTCATCTATGGGCCTGGGTTATGAGTGGATTTCACTGCAGGTATTGTCTCCCAGTATTTGACTTTAAGTACTCCAAGTCTATTTTTTTTGGGGAGATTTTCTCTAATACTTTTCAGCAATCGCAGCATAAGATATGACACTCCCCATAAGAACCACCTGCTATAGTATCTAACACACACGCCGCTTTTATTATCATCATCCTGTCCCGTAGAAGTATTCCTTCAGTGACTGTTCATCTATGCGGTGATGGGGACGCTCTAAGAATGAGGTTAAAATTTTATCCCCAGATTACTAACTGACTCTTTCTGTAGTGCCATAAAGCTTTCACGTTCGTATCTTTGGTTAGTTTCATGGATACTCTAGTAGTAGCGTGGCTAAGAAAACGCCCTTTAGTTTGTTCCAATGAAAAAAAAAAATATGAGTTATCAGGGATCTCAGTGAACAAATAACCGCCTCTCCCGTCCGTGAGAGAAGAGAGACTCTTAGCCCTGATTATAATCAAAATCCACAATCAGTCATCCCTACAACAAGCTTTTACACATCTACTGCCCTTATTTTTTTTTTTTTTTTTTTACCTTAAGCTTATGTGTTGTGGATCCTCAGAGGTATCCCTGAAAACAAATCGAAATCTCTGCAGTGATCATTTGCATCATACTTACTAGTTACCCCACAAAGGTATGGCCGGGTGGGTAAGAGGGTGCAAGTCCAAGTGGTCCATCAGAGTTCTCTATATTATCAAGCCTCTGTAGTATTCCCTTGAGGACGTGGAGCAGGATTTCTCCCTTTTGTTGATTTTCAATTCATTCACCCGGATCATCGGGTAATAACCGACCCATGAAACAACACCGGTAGCTGTGATGTTATGGTATGGAGTCATCGATCGTTTACCCAAGTTTTAAGATAATTCATGTTGTGTAGTGTTACGCTCTAATCGTGATTTATCGTAAAACCGTTCTCCTTCCTCCTCGGGGATTTGGCATAGCAAGGAAAAGATAGTTTCTTCAAGAATCTAAACACAATAAACAAGTAAAATGAAGAAAAATATCGCGACTAACTATAGTATAAGTTTAGGTTAATCTAAAAGCTTCTTTCCCCGCATCGGCGCCAAAATTTGGAAAACACGCAAACTTACTTCGCAATAAGAAATAATGGTCTATTAATAAAGAACCCAACTAATGATGCTCTGGGATCGTTCCCACGAGGCAAATATTTTCCACCAGGCTTAACTTTAATATCTATTATTAACTATTATTTAGGTCAATGTATCGTTCCTTAGAAACCCAAAAGCATCATCGTACCCACTCCCATAAATGGGGCTCTTTTTTTATTTCTTCTAATTAATAAGATAAATCAATCTAATTAAGGTAACAACGTAGATCATATTCAACTTTGAGTTTTTTAATTAATTAATCCAATTACTATTGTGAAGTGTTTCCCAACAGGTTTCGTAGACTTGTATAATTTTAACTATAACAATTCCTTTCTTAGTCATTGGTCATAGCAAAGTGCTAAGTTATGTATTTCTAATCCTTGGTTCACTGCATCTTGGACATCATTTAAACTTCCGCACCTTGGTCCCCTACGTGTTCTGATATACTAGAACCCTTACCTTTACCTCATATTAAGCTCGTATTTGATAGTTGACTACGTCATTTATCTCGTACCAATCAATCCTAGCCTATTAGATAGTCTATACACCAAATCTATGTTGATAACTTCTTTTCCTAATTATCTACCATCTTCGGTTCCGGCAAGAGCTTAAGAGGCATTTTTAACGTTGGCCATCCATTAAAAAACTTCATCAGTGAAAGAAATATGAATATTCCATGCAAGACATTATTCTCGAATTGTTATTTTAGTTAAGATTTTTACCTCATTATTCCCCCATTGTTTCTCACAACCCTAGTTTATGGGAGTTTAGTTACCCCATAACATAATCACAATATTCCATATATTTAACATATAAGAAATCCATTCCTTACTTTTATGAAAAGACAAAATCCAGAAGAATAACTTGATTCACTCAACAACGCACGGACAATCAATTCAAGAAAAGTGTTTTTCAATAACTCGAAATTGAATTAGACTACAAATTCTTCTCCAGAAGTCTAAAAAAAATCGAAATTCTAACAAAGAGTCTTGACCTAAAAATTCTATACTAGAAGAGAGTCTAAAAACCCCAAAAACTGAGATTTTCTAACTCTTTCTAAAAAAACAAACCCTAATAACGGAAGTACTCATACTTGCTGAAAATCTGTCACAAACTTGTAATGAGTTTGATGGACTCGGTGACCGGCCGTCAGCCTATGTCATCCTATACTTTTACAAATCCTTCTGCTACTCTTTTCTTTCTTCATTAACCTCTTGAAACGAATAGGTAAATGATCGGACCTGTTCCAAGCACGACGGTCCATCGAGGGACTTCGTTCCCTAACACTTAAACTTCTTTGGTATTTGGTACTGTGGACTACTCTTCTCTGATCATCACGATGAACCACGAATGACCGTCGTGGGCAATGACGGTCCGTCATAAACTTCTTAATCTCACATTTTAGGTCAGACTTTCCCCATCTTCCTTTTGGCAAGGCCTTCAACACGATGCCATCTACGGGCTCCGTAGGTGGCCACTTTTCTATATTTCTTGCTCAAAAAACTTTCATGTTCATCTTTTGATAGATTTCCTGCAAATAAAGAAAAACTTACATAAAAATCAATACAAAAAGGCTTTAGGACACACACTAAACTTAAGGAACAAGCATTAAAAACACATTGAAACCACAGTATATGAGGTAGTATCGGGATTCCATGACTAGCTCTCATGTTTTCTAGAGGTACAAAAGCGATTTTCCCCACAAAAGAATGAAAGAACTAAGTCTCCTAAAAGAAACGTACGTACTCAGGGTAGTGGTGGGCATGGATGCTATTCTTCCATTGCACTGATAGACCTTCGAAAGGGGAGTTCTTGGAGGTTTATAACAAATATTATAACTATTCTCCTAAAAGATGTAACTTATAGTACGTGGTGGTATGGGGAAGGGACGCTATTCTATCCATTTAACTAAGTCGACCTTCTGAAAGGGGGATTCTTGCTTGTGTTAATCCCTGTGTTGTAAATGAGCTAGAATAAACTTAAGACATCTAATTTTAAAGAGGAATTATGTTAAAACTAAGTTGTATTTGGATGATTTTTAGGAGTACTAATGTAGGGTGGCTTATCCAAGTGAATCCTCAAGGAGCACTAGTGGGATAGTAGTATGGGATGTTACTCTCAACATTGCACTGATTGTACCTTATAGGTCCTATTGGAGAAGGGTACCTACAGGAAATCCTTCTTGTATGGATGTCTTTTATGCCTAGCAAAGAGTGTGGATTTGATTCTCATACTAGCTAAGCTTATGGTTGGTGGTCTTAAGGATTGCTTTGGTGGGTCTTGAAGGGGGTGTATGGGCATTCCTTTCTTGTATCACCTTAGGGAATCCTAGGATAACTTTGTTAGGGAATCCGCTCTGAAAATGAGTAAATATTGCTTGGAATGAGTTGTTCACTGTAACATGTCACTGCTTCACAGTAGGATTTTTGGAGTTCACTCTAAAGTGACTCGTTATGCTAAAATTATGGAAATCTTTTATTATGTGCTAAATTATGACGCTTATACTATTTTAAATCTATAATTATAAAGTTTTTCGTATTTTGCATGTAAAGCTATTTTAAACTATAAATGTCCCTTTTCGTATGATTTTGCCTATATCAATACTAGTACATTTGTTTTGTACTAACCCCATCTTTCTTACATAATAGTATAGTTTGGAGTTTGTTTGAAGACAAGGAAAACTAGTAGCCTTGGAAAGATTCTCTCAAGCTAAGCATATGCCTTCATATATTCTAGGGATAGTTATACTTTGCTTTAATTTCTAATTCTAATAGACTTATATGTCATTTTAAATTTAATGTAAATGGGTGTGTGTCCTAAGATTGTTATATTGTGTTTTTAAGTTTGCTTGTGTAATGACCGAGATAAATCCTTAGCTTTTATGAAAGATTTTTCTTTATTATTTATTCCGAAAGTTTTTTAATTCTGCACTAGTTTTCATGTCTATGTAATGAATGATAGCTAAGGCTTGTACAAGATCTCCGGAAGGTCAAGCACTCAATTGTTCCGACCTATGGGTGCTCCCTTCTTCTATGGGGTAGTATCGGGTCGTTACATAAACTATATCCCAAACCCTCTAAAGTCTGTAATAACTACGTTCAGCATTGCAAAACTAATGTAATCTCTGGGTCTTTTATTCTCCTTATTTTATTTTTTTGTAAGAACAATTTCATGTTAAGAATTTATAGAGCAGAATAGGGTTTGAGTTGACATTTTAATTTTCAATTCACTTAATTGATTGTCCCCACTTATGTTGACAATGCTACTATAACGCTCATTACTTAAGGACCATGAGCAATAGGGACGAAAATTTTTTCGTAGTGGTAAGGGAAGTTGAAAGATTGTTCTTTATTAAAAAATAGATACATGAATAATTTAGGATTTGAAATGACTAAATTTTAACATATTTATGTGGTAAAGATGTTTATGAATATTTAGATATAGAAGAAATTATCGAAACATAAATTTTTTATCTAGGGGCACCATTGATGGGATCCACAGAGTTTTGGAAATTGAAATTAGCTATGGCGACCTTCAATATCCTTATAGTGGGCTCCACTATAGAGGGCATCCCTATGGCTCTATCCGTGGGCACCATACCACCCCTTTCTCTATTGCACCACCCGGATGTTATAAGGAAAGAGAGAAAGTATTCAAGACTTCTAAGATACTTCAAAATAAGGTTTTCTTATAATTGATGCACTCCTAAGATAATTCTATGATTTACTAACATAGATTTCTGAAATAGAGGTCAAAAATAGAAAGGGTTGAGGTCCTCAACTACCCATATGGGTGATTTCTTTATGCTTTGAGTCATAGGAGGTACCATGATATTCGACATATGGGTTTTTGTCTAGAGAGGGATTTTTAGATGAGCAGAGTAGCTGAAAAGGCTTCCGCGTTCTACGACCGGATTGGAATGTTCTATGCGTTCCTTTGGTTGTGGCCCCACATTTTTCACACCACGAGTGGGTTCTATAGTTACACATTCATTTTCCTATGGTCTTATGGGATTACCTTTAACCCCACAATCCACATCCAAGGAGTGGACGTCCATATGGATGCACGGTCTGTAAATAGCGTCGGATGTTCCAGAGGTTCCTCATGGGACCAACATTGATATGAGGAAGAAAGTTATGAAGTGCCTACATAATACATTGGTGAAGAAAACACACTCATAAGAAGTCATTTGGATCATTAAAAAGGTCCTCACTTGACGCTACTATTCAACATAAGCTCGAATGTGGTTGGCAAGGTTGGCAAAAGATTTGTCCATCGGAAACCTAACAAATGTGACGTATTGACAGGCCATGGTGGTAGCCTGTATATTTGCAGAAATCCTAGTGAATGTGGGGGAGAAAATTGTGTTAAAGTTGATGGATTTCTACTGCAGGAGGAAGAAGTCACCCTTTCTACCTGGCCTAGTGTATGTGTTATGCAAGAAAGAAGAGGTACTGTTTGATGATAAAGGTTATGAGGTAGAGAATTGTAGCGCATTGAACTACATACTGGTAATGAAGAAGCCTTGTCGAGCGCCGAAGAGTGAGAAGATTGATAATGAAGGAAGAAACAGAGCCGCAGTGGGTCTAGAAGAGTATAAGGATGCTGATATGGAACCTACCTTCGCGTAGTCCCAACCCCTATTATCTAGAACCTGTCTCGAAGCTAACATAGGATAATGGATACTATTTTTGGTTTCCCTTTTTGGGAATAAGACATATTTTATATTTTCTTGTTTTTGGGATGGTGTAATCCTTGTTTATATGCTAGAATGTGTGTAATGAATTCATGTTCTTTTAAAATATTGATATAACCTAAACAAGTGATAAAAAATGATTTTTTTTTAAGGGAATGCCAACCAGGGGAATAATAGAGTTGAGTCATTGATTCTCCCTACTAAAACGGGGTCCACTATAGCGCCTAAGCATCACCATGAAACTTTTGCAATGGAAAGAATCCTTTCAACATAAGGGCAACGATGTAGTGACCTGGATCTGCTATTACGACAAAATAAGTTCTTTCTTTAAATGACTAACTTAAGAAGCATTTTACCACTCCCATATTGAACCAATTCTTAAACAACCTTATCATTATTTTAAAAACCCAAGACCATTCCCAATCACAAGTGTCACGTTCTTTCGAACCATAAACTTATTTTTGACTTATATATCTTACCCAATAACACAAATATAGTAACTTATACCATGTTATAGATACATTGGTTCAAATCAAATGGGAAACATAATCACACTCATCACCTACTGCTATCATAGAAGATTATTTCCTTCCCGTGATTCCCATCATTCTTAACACACCGGACGTTACCTCTATTCACCGGATAACACGCGACAATCACGGTGTCCTCTTGCACCCACCCAGCAATCCCAAGCTCACCGGTTCCTCCGAATAAGTCCATTACTCCAAGGAAAAGAGCAAGAAACCTCTCCCACATATCCGGCAACGGGGTAGTGGTGGGGTAAGTTTTTCCAGCTAGCTATCTCCGATCTCCCTCAAAGGACAAGGAATACCTCAAAAGTAAACACGGGTACCCTAGATCACGAGTATCCTCAGTAACAGAAAACTTCATATAAAAAAACCATAAACCACATACTAAATAAATAACTAAGATAAGCTGTAGAATAACTATTAATTGATTGACAACTAGGGACTCCAAAAGAGAATAAATCTAAACACATCAATGGGAAACCACTCCAAACAACTGAATACTGACTCTACGTATGAAAGCCTCTACTATTAATCAGCTATTGGGAAAAGTCCCCAGCTTACTCTAAAAATACTGAAAAAATGAAAATAAATAAATAAATCAAGCATAATAATGTCCTCGATCTTTCAAAACTCACCGGTGAAGCTGGTGAATATAAGATGAGAGTAAAACTAAAATTGGTCTACATGCCGAGTCCCTAAAACTACATCATAAAATAATGTAGCGTAAAGTCTACGTTAATACTTGGAATGTACTGAGCATGCAAGATATAGAGTGGACTTATAACCTACACGAGCAAGTAGTTGTCATGATTGAGGGTACAATTAATCCTTTTCCAACTCGATACTAAGAATAATACAATATGAATATTCACAAAGATAAAATGCACTAAGATAGAGTAGCTCCAAACTGACATGCTATCTGGAATACAACATTTATGTACTGAGAATATGACATTCGAAATCTGAAGTATGAATTTTCATTTAACTGGTCTAGAAAATATAATTTGTGAACTAGGATAAATTCACTCAAGCTATGGTTCTAAGTGATATTAATGAAATTATACTAAATTATCCGGAAACGAGTTTATGTTGACAAAACAAACCATTATAAGAGTAAATCTTGAAATTCTAGAAGCCCTAGGTGTAAGAGTTCATGAGGATATGAAGACCTAATCGAATTTTAGGGACCTAATGGGTGAAAGGAGCACACTAATTAAATCCAATACACATGGTAACAAATAGATAAATCCAATTGATTTCTGTGCGGAGCTTAAAGAATACCTTTGCTCATTGTTGGAAGAAACTATTGCCTTTTTTTCAACCTTTTGTCCTAATTTCAATGGTTTTAGGAGAATGAGAATTTTTGCTAGGTTTGGTCTAGATTATTAGACTAAGTCTGAGTAATATGACATAGTTTAAATCTTAAAGGACGCAAATTAAATTACCAATGCATGGGGAAAACACTTGTGAAGTTCCATATATCCATGAGGCAGCTGAAAGGCCAACGATAAGACCACGACTCGCCTAATAGGTTTTGATTCTTGGTCAATGTTACTAGTTCATGTTAATCCCATCCACGATTAACTTGACAAACCTTGTGAAGGACCATGGGTTGTGAAGGACATCGTGGTTCTTTGAGGCTTTGAACTTAGTTGGTCTGGTCGACGGACGCGTTCAAAACTTGTGTGAAGTTCCACGGACCTTCACGTCGTCTGTGGTCCTTCTTTGAACCATGGAGGTCCTCTATGTTTTGTTAGGGGGTAAACCACGACGAGGGTTAATGGTCATGGTCCTTTTAACGGCCCGTGAACCCTTCCATGTTTCACCTTTTTTTGTTGTTTTGTCTATGTTAGATTTCTGAAGTGCTACAATTTAACCCCCTTGAAAACATTTATCCTCAAATGATTTCAAAATAAGTTTGGTTTTGAAAAAGAGTTAAGCCCTACTAATTACATACTAGAAATTGATATAAGACATAATTGAGTTTCAAAAATCATGCTAATGTGCTCAAATGCAAGGATAGCTGAGGAAATAATATACTGATACTGAATTACAGAAGATTAAAAGAGATACTAGAGAGGAACTCTTACCTTAAGTTGAAACGGTATCAAAAAGAAACGTTGAGGATTCCTTGGGATATCCTCATGTCCTAATTGGTGCTTCCCCCAGTAAATGAATTAATACTTAAGTTAATCATTAATAAAATTATCACAATTAGTAGAGTTGATTTTTTCCCTTCTTTGAATCAATCTTTTTTAATTTGAAAATCTAATGGAAAAACTCAGATATTCCTATCTCCATATATCATAAAGAAAAACGTATAATGGTTGGGGCATTATTTTTCCTATTTTGCCTCTTTATGGTATAGACTTAGAGGCGCATATTTATGCACAGAAGATTTTGATTTTTTTTCAAGTAGCTCTCGTCATCATGTCGCATTAGGAAACCTTCGTGATTACCTCTCGACATGAGCCTAAATGTTTACTTGTCAATATGGTCTTCATGTGGCGGACTTTCCATGATGAGTCTCATGGACCTGTCTCCATATGTTTTCACGATATATGTTCCTAACAATGAGAAGCCCACAACAAGAAGATCAACTTTATTTTCCAAAATTTATGTCTGGGTCAGGAAGTAATCGAAAGTGTTTCCTAACTACAAATGAGAGAGAGACTACTTGAATCAATTACATCAGTCGTAGCATAAACTAGCACCTCTTAAGTCTCTAGACTAATCTACTATAGAGGAAACAAAACAAAATTCTTCGATGTAATAGAGATAGGACGATTAGGAGTTGACACATTACATTTTCAACTTTAAATGAGGTTTGGGTTGAAAAGACAATAATCAGCCCTACTAATTGAGGTATGTTATTTATGATAACTGTTGTGTTTAGGATAAATTATTCTATTCCTTACCCAAGAATTTGCACCAACCTTTTCGAGGTAGAGCAGATATATTTACCCCTCGTTAAGATGTATTGTACATATATATACCACGCCAGCTAACTAATCATTTTTATTTAACATATTCTTGAACACATCTATTTACTAAATTAAAAACATGAATTAGTAAATTTTTTTAAAAAAATTCAAAAAATATTATGTAACCTTCATAAATTACGTCACCAACGATTTACCCCATCGGATTAAACACAAATGAAAACAACCAAATATGTATTTTTTTTAACCCAATAAAATAAATAAGAGACTAATTTATTTTTCTTGAAAATATTTTTCATCAATAACAGTTTTCGTTCCAAAGACACACTTGTGTTGTTAATCTGTTTCACCTTTTAGTTTCACGTGTGTAGTGACACAACTTAGATTATTTATTATTGTCAAATAATAATTTTTAATAAAATAATTGACTACTTGAATAAAATCTATTATATATATAGATTATATATATATATATATATATATTATATATAGCTAGATCTCTATATTATATATAATAGAACCCGTTCCCCGCCTATGTGGCACCACTGTAGCAAGAATGTCCCTTTGGAATTTAAATAATTTTGAAACTACCCTTCGTCTTTCATGAAATGATGTGACTTTTATGAAAATTTGGCGCCACCATAAGCAAACATTTTGTTTTATATTTATTTATTACAAAAACTAGCAATCTTGTTTAATGAAATGATGTGACTTTTATGAAAAACGTGACTTTAATAAACAGTTGTGTCATACTCCGAGTTTATACCCTGCATATAACCGGCACCCAATGACCATTGCTAGTCTTGAGCGAACCCTTGGCCTGGCTTGTTTAACTCAAGCCGAATACTTACATTAACTCAATTATGAAATGAGAAAATTCTTAAAAGAAATATAATTATCTAGCCAAAATTGCACTTGAATTCTCATACCAAAATATATGCAGTTCAAGGAAGAGACTCAATTGACTATCTGACTATCTATTGAGCCTTTACAATACTAATACGGATGTTGAGACAAAACCCACAATATCCTACTAAAAAGCTATAAAATGAATAAAAGTGTTCTCTAGAATGCAAAGAGGTTCACCACTGACTCTGAATGCTTAACTAGATCAATGAGGTGTTGAGTGATGATCCTAGTTACCTGTGTCTGCATCATAAGACTATGCAGGACAACTAGCATAAGTACATTGAATGTACGAGTATGCGGGTTGGAATGCTAAACAACAACTTAAAGATTGAAAGGAACAAGAAGAACTTACCTTGGATCTGATAAACTCATGAAATACTAACTAAATATAAAGCAGTAAGGACACATGCAATGTATATTATAAAACCTTGTAAAAGCAAAGTAAACAACTTTGTTCATTAACGATAACACAATAACAAACTCAACTCTACTTATAATGGAAGTACTATAGTTTCTATGGAAGATTGTCTAACAAATAACCATCATTATGAGACTAAGGGATGGTACAATGTCTTACCTCATTTGAAATAGGACCGCTCTATACCTTGCCATCGATATAGAACCTGAACTCAAAGTGGATCCACTAGTCTATGCTAAAAATCACTAAGGAATCATTTAATGATTACACACTTCTTCTATCCATGTTGGATGCATAGTTTATGGAAACTTGAGTTGTTATGGACTTGCCTCCACGTATTGGTGCTTAGTATTACTCCTAAAATACTTATCTCATGTGTTTTTAAAACATCTTCTTCATTGGTTTAATGTAATTGGTTAAACATAGATTTTAAAGATTTTTTGGAAATCATAATTCTCTTTTTTCTAAAACTAGCCAAAGACTATGTGGAAGTCTAGCTTCCTTTCTTTCTCAAAATGTGAAAACATTTGTAACTCTTAGGGACTACTTAGTTCCCTTATAGATTTTGTGAAAAGCAATAACTTTTTGCCCTTTGCTTTACTTGAAACTTAATCTTAGGGAATACTTATAGCTTTTGAGATTTAAAATCAACTCATTACTCGTTGCTCAATTTGTAGTTTGATCCTTAAAACAAAGTTGAAATATTTCTTTAAGACTCTTGAATACATTAAGAACTTACTTTGACTTGCTTTTTAACTTTTAATCTTGAATCTTAACTTCTTTAGCTTTGAACTTAACTTTCCTTGAATTGGATTATGGGTTCAAGGATCATGATCTCAAGTTTATGGATGATTTAATGATGTTTAGATGTACCTTACAGTGTTGAAATGACCTAAGAAACATAGGTGCATCACTTAGGAACTAGTATGCAAAGATGGGTGGACAATGGGGTCTTTAGTTGGCCCTGGCGCTCTGAGAGGCGCGGGCGCCAGAGCTTGACATCTATCAGGCTCTGGTTGGCCCGGTACCCCAGGGCCTGTCAAATAGGAATTTTGATTTGTCTTTCCCGATTTTCATCTCTAAACCTTCTAAACTCCCATTTATCTTTCCACAAACACTTAGGACGACTAATATTCTCAATATGCAATCTATTAGACTCGTAAAAAAGCCTGGAAACATGAATAAAAAACAATTAGAGGTATAGTCAAACTCAACCAATAAGACTCAAACAAATCTTCATCAAAAACTTTGATGTTCATCATTCAATCTACTCAAAATGCACTGAATTAAACACATTAGTCTGTGGGTGAAAGAACCCAACACTTAAAGATCTCACATACCTTATAGGGTTCACCCACGAAGAATTCCACTCGAAGATCTTGGCGTTCTTGATAAATTCTTTGTCTTTTCTCCTTTCTCCTTGTTCTCTTCTCTTTTCTCTTAAGCCCTAAGTGTATTTAAATTTTCTAAAAGTTGAGTTAAAGCTTAGTTTTACCCCTAATAAACCCTTTAAAATAAATTAAGATATAGTAGGGTGAAAAGACTACTTTACCCTAAATAAAATCCAGATTAAACTTTCTTCAATCCAACAATCCAACTTCTGATAGCCATATCTCTGTCATATGACATCGAAAAAATACAAACTAGGAAGTATTGAAAAGATCTCCCCAAGGTCTTACCAACCATTTCAAAAAATGATTCTAACTAACCATGAGCTAGAAGTTATGGCTTTTGAAAATGGCCAAAACTCATTTTTTACACTTCAGAAAGTTTTTCAGATTATTCCTATCTTTCCTGAAATTACTATGTTTTGTTTTTAGCCCATTCCCAGGTATTTTGAGGTACGAGATGTTACAATATCTCCCCCTTGTAAACATTCGTCCTCTAATGACAAATCTTTTACTAAGCTAAGGATAGTAACCTCATTTGAGCACTCAACAAACAAGAGCAATTAATAACATGCTTACACATGGTCTTATAAGGTGGTAAGAAGAGAATTTAGTACCTTGATCTGCATTCTCTCTGGATTCAAAGAGATATGTATATCTATTCTTTATATCCTGCAAAACTTCCCAATTCACTTCTTTAACGAATTGTTTCCTCCAAAAGACCTTAACTGATGAAACTTCCTTAGTTATCAACTTGTGAACTTAGCGATCTAGAATCTAAACTAGATTCTCTTCATTGGACAAGCTATCTGTAATGCTAACATGCTCAGGTGGTATAATCAATGATTGATCACCCATATGCTTTTTCAACATAGAAATTTGGAATACCGGATGAACCAGCGCTAACTCTTGTGGTAGCTCCGACACATAAGCTACACTGCCAACTATATTTGATATTCTATAAGGTCAATATACCGGTGACTAAGTTTTCCCTTATTACCAAACCTCCTAACCGCCTTCATGGGTGAAACATTAAAATATACCCAATCGTCCACCTCACACTCAAACGGCCTCCTCATAACATCTATGTAGGACTTTTGGCGGTTCTATTCATCTTGAACCTCTCTTGAATCACTTTCACTTTATCTATGGCTTGGTGCACTATATTTGGTCCTATAAACCCTGCTTCACCAACATCAAACCACCCAATAGGAGATTTGCATCTTCTCCAATAAAGAGCTTCATATGGAGTTATTTGGATACTCAAATGGTAGCTACTGTTGTAACCGAACTCAATGAGGGGTATGTGACAATACCAATTACCCTTGAAATCAATCTTACTAGCCCTCAACATAAATTCTAAGGTATGGATAGTACGCTCTATTTTTCCATATGTGTGAGGATGAAAAGCAGTGCTTAAGTTTACCTTTGAACCCAAACATTTCTGGAAAGATTTCCAGAACTGAGTAGTAAATTTGAAAACTCTATCTAGTCTAATGGAAACTAGAACTATGAAGTATTACCACTTCTTGAAGGTACAATTTTGCATGATCCTTTGTCGAATAGGTAGTCTTTACAGACAAAAAGTGGGCTGATTTTTTCACTCTATAGACAATTACCCGAATAGAATCATATTGCCTCTGAGATCTTGGCAAGCCTGTTATGAAGTCAATATTAATCATCTCCCACTTCCATTTTGGAAGTTCTATAGTTTGAGCCAAATCTCCCATCCTTTGGTGTTCTACTTTCACTTGCTGACAATTCAGTCACTTGGGAAGAAGCTCAACACTATCTTTCTTCATACCTTCGCACTAATATACCTCGCTCAAATTGCTTGGTGTAACCCAAATGAATGGAATATCTGGATCTATGAGATTCCTCCATAGTCCTTTCTTTGAGTCCATCAATCCTAGGTACACACAACCTACCTTGATAATTTAGCACATCATCCCCCCATTGTTTAAAAAGTAATACTCTTTGCTTATGAATATTTTTTTCAAGTCAAGCAAAATTGGATTGTAGCTTTTTTTCTCTTTCACCTATGACGCTAGCGATGACTACCCCTTTGGCCACCACTATTCCCCCTTTTGTGGATCCACAATTCTGACTCCCAGGCGTGCAAGTATGTTAACGTGCACATATTTTTCTAACTCTTTTTTCCTTCTTCAACATGGGCGGTACTTTCCATGGATAACCTACTTAGAGCATCAACAACCACATTAGACTTACCTGAGTGGTAAAGAATGTTGATGTCATAATCCTTGAGTAATTCTAAGAACCTCCTCTATCTGAGATTTATCTCCTTTTGAGTGAACACATATTGTAGGATCTTGTGATCAGTGAATATATCAACATGAACACCATACAAGTAGTGACGCTGTATCTTCTAAGGAAAAACTATTGCAGCCATTTCCATGTCATGAGTCTGATAATTCTTCTCATGAACCATTAATTCTCTGGAGGCATAACTTATAAACTTGACATTCTTCACCAACACACATCCGAAACTAACAGTCGATGTAACAAAGTATACTGCAAAACCTTGAGTACTCTGTGGTAAGGTCAAAACCGGAGAGGTAATCAGTCTCTTTTTCAATTCCTAAAAGCTTTTCTCACAAGCTTCAGATATTTAAATTTGACAACTTCTTTGTTAATTTTGTCAACGAAGATGAGATAGAAAAAAACCCTTCGACAAATATCCTATAATGTCCAGCCAAATCCAATAAACTCCTTATATATGTTAGAGATGAGGGTCTAGGCCAACTCTAAACATCTTCTATCTTTTGGGTATCAGCTCTAATCCCATCACCAAAAATGATGTGGCCCACGAATGCCATATGCTCAAGATAAAACTCACTCTTATAGAACTTGACATATAGCTCCTTATATTTCAAAGTCTGATGAACAATCTTGAGGTAACTAGCATGATCTTTTTCATTTCTTGAATAAATGAGTAGATTATCAATAAAGACGATGACAAACATATCTAAATCGGGTTTGAAGACTTTGTTCATAAGATCCATGAATGTTGCAGGAGAACTGGTCAAACCAAAGACCAAAAATTCCTAATGCCAATACCTTGTCCTAAAAGTTATCTTGTGAATATCACATTCCCTAATTTTCAACTGATGGTAACCTGATCTAAGATCAATAGAAGCAAGAAGAACCCTGAAGCTGGTCTGAAAGACCATCTATCCTGGGAAGAGGATACTTATTCTTGATGGAGCACCTTATTCAATTGGTGGTAGTCTATACACATCCTAAGGGAACCATCTTTCTTTCTCATAAATAATACCGGAGTGCCCCAAGGTGAGACACTTGGTCAAATAAAACCTTTATCTAATAGATCTTCCAGTTGTTCTTTCAACTCTTTTAGCTTAGCTGGTGCCATCCTATACGATAGAATACAGATAGGACGGGTATTCAAAATGATGTGTATGCCAAAGTATATTTCTCTCTCACGAGGGACTTCGAGTAGTTCATCACAAAAGACTTCTTGAAACTCTTTTACAATAAGAATTGAATGAAAGGAGAGTACCTCAACACTTGAGTCATTAACTCTAACTATGTGATAGATACAACCCTTTGAAACTAACTTCCTCTCCTTAAGGTACGAAAAAAAATGACCCTTAGGCATTACTTAACTACTACTCTAATCTATGACTGGATAATTTGGAATCTGAAACTTTATGACTCGAGTTCTACAATCTATTGATGCATAACATGGATAAATCTAGTCCATACCTAGAATGACATCAAAATCTACCATGTCTAACTCTACTAGATCATCCATGCTCTTCTTGTGATTGATGAAAATTGGACAATCAAGATAGACTCTTTCCGCTAGAATAGACTCCATAACAGGTTTAAAACCACAGAAGGGTTCACAATTTTTTTTAAGAAGACTCTCAAAATGTTTTACAACATAAGGAGTTACAAAAGATAAACTTGCTCCTGGGTCTAACAAATAATAAACATCAAAAGGACTTCGATCATACCCATGAAAACATCTGGAGAGTTCTATTGCTCTTGGTGACTAGTGATTCCATAGAGGCGGTTTGCCCCTCTGTCAGTACCTGAAGTGGCTCCTTTAGGTGCAACCTTGTCTAGTGGAGAAACTTATGAATATTAGGCTCTATTGCGCTAATTTTCACCTCCATGCTTATTATTAGGAAACTCTTTCATGAAGTTCCCCTCTTGACCGCACTTGAAGCAACCTGACTGGCCATCACGACACTTACCGGCGTGGTTTCTACCCCACTTACAACATGTAGGAGTCCAACTACCTAGTTGTGCCACACTACCTTGGCACTGGCTGGTCTAGCCTTGAAGTTATATGAATTCAGGCCATGATACTCACCTTTGTTTTTGGGTGCAGGTGCACTAACATATGATGATGAATGCCCCTTTGGTTTCTTAAATTGTTGTCGACTTGAACCACCCTTCTATTTACAAGACTCGTTCCATTCTTAGCTTTCTTATTCATATAGTCAATTCTACCCCTTAACTTTTCCTCTTCGACTGGTTGAGTATAGACCATTAACCTTGAAATTTCCATGGCCCCAATCAACATTGCAGCCCTACCTTATTTTCTTATAGCAAGGCCCAAGCTAGCAACAAACAAGATCATTTCTCATCTCATATCCTTATCCATCTCTGGATCATAGTGAGACTGTTTGGTGAACTTTAACCCATACTCATGAACACTCAAGGAGTCCTGTTTCAAAGTAACTAACTCTCGTACCTTTGCTTCCTTCAGTTCTCAGGGAATGAAATTCCCGAAGAAGGATTCTTCAAAGCAAGCCCAACTTGGATGTGGTATATCCTCATCTCTATTCTCATTACAATGATTAAACCAAGTCCTAGACACATTCTTCTATTAATATGCGGCCAGTTCAACTGTCGCAGTATCTACCACATACATCACATCGACGACCTTCTTAAACACTTCCACAGAGTTTTTCCGATCATCAGTAGTGCTCGAACCGGTGCAGCTTGTAAGATTCATTCTTAGGAACTCAAGAATCCTCGATGTGTCATCCTCTTTAAGTTGAGCTCTTCTCTTTTGACCAACCCGGTTAGTCACCGCTTGACTTAGCATCCGGATAGCCTCACGGAACTAAGAATTAGTGACCTCTCCTTGAGGTTGCACGTTTGGTGCGTTAGGTACCTCTTACTCATCTACATTGTTTCTGGCTGGTCGACCTATGACTACTCTTTGTGAAGGCATGATGGTATGAAACACGTACAGGTTTGAATTAGAAGGGAATATTTTAGAGATAAAACTTCTAACTCATAAAAAAGGGATATGAAAGAAGTGAATAAATTTCTAAATGTTGCAGCTTCCTAATCATAGATGTGTCGTGCTTCACACTGGTGACTAAGACTCTATATAGACGACTTTATAGACTTCCTCAAACTATTGAACTCTGTTCTTTGATACCAAGTTTGTCAAGCCCTGAATCTACACCTTGGACGTGGCAGTTCTTGAGTGAACCCTTGGCCTGACTTATTTAACTCAACGGAATACTTAACACAATTATGAAATGAGAACATTCTTAAATGAAATACATAAAAATATAATTGTCCGGCCAAAATGGCACTTAAATTATCATAGAAACATATCTTCAATTCAAGAAAGAGAGTCAATTGAATATCTTACTGACTATAAAGCCTCTACAATACTAAGATGGGTGTTGGTACATACCCCATAACATCCTACAAAAAAAACTAGAAAGCGATTAAAAGTGTCCTCCGGAATTAAAGAAGGCTCACCATTGACTTCAATTTCTCAACGGGATCAAAGAGGTATTGGGTGGTGGCGTATGCACATCTAGCCAATGCAGAAACAACTGGAACAGTACATTTTAAATGATGAGTATGCGAGTTTTGAAATGCCTAAACCTAAATTAAAGCTTGAAAGGATCAAGAAAAAGAAAAATTCTCTGGTGTGCTCAAACCATGAAATACTAAATCAAATAAGTAGTTACGGACAAATGCACTATTATTATAAAAACTTGTAAAAACATATTAACAACTTAGATTATTAAAGATAATACAAAACTCTACTTTACTTATAATGACATTTACATAGTTTATGTTGGAGATTTTATAACTGACAACAATCACTAAGCGCCTAAGAGAGTACAATGTCTTACCTCATTTGAAAGAGAACCACTCTATACCTTGTCGTCGGTATAGAACCTGAACTACTAAGTGGATCCACTAGTCTATTCTAAAAATCACTAAGGAATCATCTAAAAGTATGACCCTTCTTCTGTCCATGTTGACTTCATGCTTTATAGAGTTTTAATTTCTTATGAACTCGCGTCCACATATATATGCTCAATACTATTTCAAAAATACTTAGCTCATGTGTTTTTAAAACATCTTCTTTTATGGTTTGAGGTACTTGCTCAAACTTGTTTTAAAACCCCTCTTGGAAATCATTGTTCCCTTTTTTTCTGAAACTAGCCAAAGTCTCTCTGGAAGTCTAGATTCCTTTGTTTCTCAAAATGGGAAAACAATTGTAACTCTTAGGGACTACTTATTTCCCTTATAACTTTTCATAAATGCAATCACTCTTTGCTCTTTTCTTTACTTGAAACTTAACTCTTAAGGAATACTTAGTTCCCTTATAGCTTTTGAGATTTATCAAATCATTTCTCTTTTCTCAACTAGTAGTTTGAGCCTTAAAACAAAGTTAAAATATTTGTTTAAGACTCTTGGAAACTTTAAGAACTTATTTTCACTTGATTCTTTACTTATAGGCTTGACTCTTCACTTCTTCGTCTTTGACCTTAACTTTTCTTGAATCAAATTATGTGTTCAAGGATCTTCATCTCATGTTTATTAATGATTTCATGATGTTTATATGTACCTTAGAGTTTTGAAATCATCTAATAAACATAGATACATCACTTAGGAACTAGTACGGAAAGATGGGGAACAATGGGGTCTCGAGGTGGCCTTGGCTCTCTCATAGGCACGATACGCCAGAGCCTGATGGATAGAAACTATCCTCTGATGCTCAAGCTGGCGCGGAATGCCAGAGCCTGGTGGACAGAGTATATCCAGAGGGGATTTTTTTAGCACGGCGCCCCAGGGCTTATCAGACAGATTTTCTTTTTTTCTTCTTTGATTTTTCATCTCTAAATCTTCTAACTCTGTGGAATCTAAGGATCCACAAACACCAACCAGAACTATTCATATCCAACGGCCTCCTCCATATTCCCTAAACTACCGCTTTCCACCACTGGTGATTAGCCTCGTCACTTAAAAAGATGTATGCAAAACCCAGGAACCATCACCCCTATTTTCTCAACTCAAGGTAGTACCACACCCGCCCAAAACCAACAGGACCAACACATATATCAATAACCTTCCGGGGTTCACATTCAAATCTACTCTAAATGTACGGAACATAACACACTTTTGTCTTGCCACTCTAGCCCACCTGGGTGACAAGCACCCCACGCACACGAAGCACCTTCTCACAGACCCCAACCCCCCCTTCTATAGGATCATCCCTGACGAACTCCACTCTAAATATTGGACCACCCAGCCATCTTGATGAATTTTTGGACTGTTCTCCTTTCTCTTCTTCTATATTCTTGTCTCCAAGGCCTAAACGCAAGATTGATTTCACATTCCTCTAACAACTGAATAGGCTTCGTTTTACCCTAATAAGCCTAAACGAAATTGCGGACAATCGTAGGTGAAAAGACTACTCTTACCAGAGTACCAAATAGCAACATTGATCGGAACTCAAATCCACACACAACACCCACACACCCCAAACGCCCCCCCCCTAACTTAAACCCGATAGAACATATTTTTATAATCATTACGAAAAATGTGCCAAACTCGTATGTTTCAAAGATCTCCTCCAAGTGATTTCGACCATTATTTGAAAAACTGATTCTAAACTCACCATGAGCTAGAAGAGCTAGAAGTTATGACGTTTGAAAATGGGACAAACTCACCTTTTACACTAGGACAATCTTTCCAAATCTTTTACTATTCTTTCAAAAGCTGATCATTTTTCCCGCTTTCTTAGCATATTGCCATCTTCGATCCATAAACCCCCCCCCCCCACCCCCCACTACCCCCACCCCCCCCCCACTACCCCCACAACCAAAACACTTAACCCCCCACGATATGTTACAAGTTTATCTATAGATGTGAATTTTATGAAAAGTGTTGATATCAATGAAGAGTTGTAACTTCTTTCAAAAATTATGACTTTAACACAAAGTTGCAACTTTAATGATGAGTTGTGAATTTATGAAAAGTTCTAACATTAATGAAAGGTTGTGAACTTTCTGAAGTTTTGCAACTTTTTCTTTCAATAGTTTACCCTTTTAATAAGGTACAATAAACATTTGTTCATACTAGCCTTTGTGTTCTATAAATAGAGGGATTTCTCTCATTTTTTAAAAATTTAAAAATTTTGATCGTCTCTTCACTTCCCACAAATTAAATATTCTGTTGCTTTTGTTCTTGTTGAGCCACTTATTGACCCCAATCTTGTGTATCACTCTGTTGGTGCTCAATTTTTCCCTCTGAGTGGATTGCTTCCTTTAACCTTCTGGGGTTGAAGGGGAAGAGTTGTCTCCAGGGCCATTGTGCATTCCGTGCCTTTTTTTATTTTGTCCTATTCTTTATTCTACTTTTCCATCTCCTGGTATGTTCTGTTATCCCCTATTCCTTCTTCGTACAATATTCATGCTTGTTTTGCACTCACTGTTTTACCTGTTGGTTCTCTTTCTGGCACCGTTCTTCTCTTTCGTTCCACACACCACACTTTCTAGTTCACCTCCCCCCCCACCACCACCCCAACCCACACCAACCCCGAACCTCCCCTAGATTTAATTAGCGAAGTACGCTCTTTCTTCTGCAAAAAACGTGAGTCGGACGGAGTTCAAGCGACCCCCGGAATATTGGCCTTAGACGAGAGGTAAAGTTGGACCGTCCCAAGTAGGGGGGGGAAGAGAGAGAGGGAGAGAGAGAGTGAGGAAGAGGAGAGAGAGAGGAGAGCGTGAGAGATATATATATATCAGACCTTAAAATTAAAGTTGTTAAATAAGACCATCATACCAGTAGTAGTGGGTTTACGGCTTGACAGCCAAGATCCAGTCGTCGTCTCTAACATAAAATACCTCTACGCCAATTGCCAAAGTTCAAAGTTATAATTGATGAATGGTCAAGCATTAATTTCTTATGATATGTTAATAATTTTTGAATTTTTACTAAGGACATAGATAGAACTGTCTAATCTATGCACCAACTAAAAAATTGTTTCGTTTTATTATGAAATGGAGTTGATAATATTCTTATTTTCTGTAATCTCCTAACTTTCCCTCCTTTAAATTTATAACAACCAATGATATATTATTTCGTGAATAGTTCAGTCATAGAGGGTTTTAGCGTTAGTGATAATGACAGCATCAAAAATTCAAGTTGAAATATTGCTAGTATTTTTAAGAACCTATTTCCGCATTATTTTAAATATGGCATATAATAAAAAAATTAGTTGAAAGTTTAATGCGATTATTATTTATGACTGTACAAACAGTAACAAAATTATTAAGTCTAGTACATATATAAGAGAAAACCCTTGGTCTTCGTACATGGAGCCAGCACAAAAAAGAATTCCTATTTAATTTATTTATATCCAAAACTAGCCTTCCCTTTGAATGAGAAGTTGTGACTTTATGAAAAGTTGTCCACAAATAAGAATTTCTCATTAATTTATTTATTTCCAAACACATATCTTTCACTTCTAAATGAGAAGTTTGACAATTTTCTGGAAAACTGTAACTTTTATGAAAAATTGTGACTTTTATGAAGAGTAGCAACTTTATATCAAAAGTTTTAACTTTTATGAAGAGTTGCGACATGAAAAATTGTGTCTTTATTAAAAGTTGTTACATTACCGAAGGGTTGTAACCTTCAAAAGAGTTTTGACCATTCTGGTACGCAATGAGAAGTTGTAACTTTTATGAAAAACTATACTTTACGAAAAAAATTACTTTTATAGTGTTGCAACTTTTATATCAAATGTTTTAACTTGGATGAGACATTTTAACTTCATAAAGAGTTCTGACTTTATGAAAAATTGTTACTTTATAAGGTTGTGACATTGAAGTGTTTGGAACTTTTTTCAAAAAGAGTTGCTGCATGGTTCATAATGCACAATAAGCATTTCTTAACACTGACCTTTGTTGTTTATAAATAGACGGATTCCTTCCACTATCATTTGTAGGTGTTCCTCCGTTGTAGGTTAGTCGAATTCAAATACATTAACTAAACTTCGTATAAAGTTTGTTTCCTTCCTCAAAGTTTTATCCCTCCTACTTCATAGAGTGTAATCTTACTACAACTCATAGTGATTCATGTAATTATGACAATTCATTTTTGCTTTTTGGTGACTTTTTTTATTGTGTTCTCTTGTCCTTTTCTATAGGTTTCTTCATATAGAAAAAGAAAATTGATTTTGATTGGTGATGCGACTATTACTCTTGCCACCTCTCATTTCACAAGTCATAAAATTATTGAAAGTGTAAAATTATCATGCGTTCTACATGTTAATAGAACTTTTATTTATGCCACTTTGATTCGTAGTTTTTCTTTTCATAGGGAGTATATCTAACTACTATTTAATTAATTTTATTTTGAAGTGTGTTTATTTCCTTAAAGTTTTCTTCCTCATATTTTAGGAAGCTTAATCTTTTATTGTAAGTCATAGTGATTCATGTATCTATTAGAATTTCTATTTGCTGTTTTGGCGATTTTTGTTAACTCTGTTAAAAATTATAGTCTTTTGTGCCTTTCTACAGGTTTTTTCATATACTTTTTTGGAAATTGCTTGTGGATTTTGATATATTTGGTAGCACACAACAACAAATATGTGATTAATAATATGGAACAATGACGAAGATTGTTAAAAGAACCAAAAAAGAGTGCCTCTCCTGATTGCAATTGTATATATTTAGAATTTGCCTATGTACAAACAATTTGTATGTATAGCAGATTCCCTAAGAATATTAGTGACACAATTAGTCCACTTTTCTGGTCGCAAGTTTAAGTAATTTTTCTTATTTCTTTGTCTCAACTTTTTGAGAATTATAAGATATCAAGTTTTCTTGAAAAAAAAAATATCTTTAAAAATACTTTAAAAAATAATAACTTTTTAGTCTATAAACATGCACATTAAAGAAGAGTGCTACAACCTTGACCGACTTTCATTAATTTACATTCAATTCAATGTTGCTATAAATTTTATGGACATTTATAATGAGTACCAATTAACTTTGAAAATACATAATTAGTAACAATTAAGCGATTTAATGTGTTCAAAGATCATTTTACTATAGTGATAACTGTTTATTTGGATTCAACAGTCTTTTTTATATAGAAGTGAAACCTTTTTTGCAATTATTTTATAAATTTGTGAACGTAATGTTGGCACACACCCAATAGATTATTTTAAAAAATATATTTAGCAATTTGCCTTTTTCTTCTTGTGAGGCAAGCGAGGAGGAAAATAAGGGGTAGTCTTCTATTATTATTTTATAATGTGAGTTAAGTCTCACACATTATGTGTGAGATATTACGTTATAGTTGTCCAATATTTTGGTTACAATACTCAGTGGGGAACATCATCAGATGAGACCTACTACTTAGCTTATAATAACATTAATTTTTTTAATTGCATACAATAACTATATCAATAACTATGATTCAATTCCAAATAAGTTGGGGCTGGTGATACGAAACCTAAGCAATTGTGATGACTACTCTGAGACAGTGACCTTTTCCAAATGCTTTTTTTTTAAATCTAATTTTTCTATTGTTTTTTCCCAAAACAATCTCTCTTGAAAATAATAATCCCCCTTTCACAACGAACAGAACGAGAATATATATAGCATGGAGATCAAAGTTCCCTGACCTTCAGGAAAGAGGAGGACAACCGAATAGGAACAAAAAGAACAACCGGAATTTCCAACCAATTTCAAATCAAAATTTCCCAAAGGACAAGGAGAGATCATTTCTCGTATGAGGAATCCCCAATTTTTAGCAAAAACCCAAAAGGCGAAAGGGACTCGATAGCGCGGCCTTGATCGATCTACACGTCCAGAAAGGCGACGTGGAGTCCATCCATGTTGCAAGGATGAGTTGCATAGGCACAAGAATGGAGCAGCGTCTCTTTTCGCCTGCACTGGCAGAGGCGGAAGACGCGGAAAATCTGGTTGCTTTCTGTCTATTTGACACAGTGAGTTTTTTGTGAACGTTGAAGTTGTTGGTCCTCGCGTGAGGAGCTGCGAGGTGCGTAGGGGTTGTTCGCAGGTTAGTTTTCCATTATGCCGTGAAGTTTGTGTGTGACTTCACTGAAGAAGGAAAGCAACATGGGTTAAATTAAAATTAGGAGAAGTGGGTCGGGTTTAAGATCAAAGGGTTGGGTCACGTTGGAATGTATTATATTTTAAGGCACTGGGCTTTGGCACTGCTGATGGAATCATTGTTATTGGACTGGGTTTTTTCTGCAATGGATATTGTGCTATGATTTTTTTAAAAAAAAAGAAATGAGCTGCTAGATTTGTCTCCTGGAATGAGGCTGCTGAAGATTAGAGAAAAGTCCTCAATTCTGATTCCTAAAGGGGTTGTGTTTAAAGTGGGGCAGGCAACTTTTACATATAGCAAAACAAAAATTTAATATTTGTATGCTATAGCCAAAGTTTATATAATTGCGCTCATAGCCCTAACATATAACTGTTAATTGTCTTACATATACAAATGTTATCATTCGGTGGGCAAAATTGTAATTAATTCGCTGGATTTCACTAGTGCCATTACAATTGTATGATTCACTGGCCTAAATTGTATCATTCGACTGGCCTATTTCACTGATTGTATATTTCGCAGGCTATTTCGTATTGCCATATGTGTGATTAAATTTTTTTGCAACAATTGAATCAAAGTAAAATATTTGGAAATTGTATAATTATAGGTTATAGGAAAGAGGTGTTTTTCTCTCGCTTTATACAACAATAGAAACACATTTTATAACTTTTGTTGTATAAAGCGAGAGAAGAGAAAATTGGGTTTTCATTGCCAATTGTATAATTCATTATTGTCTAATTGCTTGTCTTTTTGCTGCATATCGTACAAAAATTGCATTTGTATACAATTGATTGAAGTAAAAATATTTGTAAATTGTAATATAATTAAGGTATAGCACGTAGATTATGTTTTGCAGTGTATACACAATTTCTCTCGCTTTATACAAAATAGAAAATACATTTAGACACTTATGTTTCTAAAGCGAGAGGAAGAGCAGACGGAGAGTGGCTAGCGAGGATAGGAGAGTGGACACCGAGATTTTTGGGAGAGAGGCGACTGGCAAAACTTTAGCAAACGTTTACTATTGGGCACAATTAAATTAAACAGTAGCTACTCCATTTATTTTAAGTTATTAGTTTGCTATTATATACAATTATCAAATAGCTAAAACCAAAATAAATTTAATTCACAAATCAAGATTAAGTGTAAATAAGATAAAAATAAACTAAAAACTAATTAATGAGTTTCTTAATTTTAATGAGATAAAATAACTGACTTAATTATAAACTAATGACTCACAAGTTTAAACTAACAATTTAGACCAAATTAATTTAATAAAGTATTAAATAAAATTGAAATCTGTTTGAGACGATTTTCGAATATTTATGAAATAAAATAATTATATTAAAAGTTATATGAAGAATATATACTACATAATATTTATAAGAAAACTAAAATTAATTAATAGTAACTCGAAGAATATTCTAAACCCTTTTTATATAACCAATTATTTCGAACAACTTAGAATTAAGAAACTCGTTACCTAATTCTTATTGGGGAGGGTAAAAATAGGGTGTCAACAACTGTCCCTCATTTTACTTTGATTGATTCAAGAAATTCAAGGAAACTGAAATTGATCATCCAATTTTGATTGACCCCGTATTCATCTCTTAGAAAAGGATTTGGTAAGGACTTATCAATTATGGTCGAAAACCAGGAATGGCTACATATGTTAGACTATATGAGGATTCAGGACACTTTTAGTTCGATAAGCTCGATTTGCCGAATGATTTCGAAAAAAAATAGAAGTCATACCGATACCAAATTATAAAGGGACAGAGAGGTTTGAGAATAAGACTTAAGAGTGAATGTCGGAGTGCAACTGGGTTTTCAACATTGATCCTGACTACATATCCTTAGACTCAAAGTATCAGGTTGATTGTTGTTCGAGTCGATTGGTTGAAAAGGAAAACTATTGTGCTAGACCACATTCGGCACTTGACAAGTGACACATTAAGTCGAGTATGGAAAGGAGGCTTATAACCTCTTATTCATGAATGTGGCACGCTTCACACCCACAATTAAGAACTTACACGGACATAATTTCCAAAGCTCTTGGTGCATTAAGCCTCAAATTGGAAAGTTGCTTCTAGTATATACCAAATTTTCCGGATAAACTGAAACCAATAACCTAAAGAAAAACCCACATGCCTTCTGATAGGGGTGTGGTTTGACTGTGGTGTAAGTCACTCCTATACCCGCTTCCTAGGAGTTTCACACTCCTCTTTGGACTATGTCCCAATTTGCTGCTAAGAAAAAGCTCCACATCTTGTTGCATTCATTTTGATGTCATTTCTTTTTTGGAAAATTCATCCTTTCGGATGTTCTCGACAAAGATTAAGATAAACTCATTAGCATAAAAAATTCAATTCAAATGGGAGATAGTGTCCTTTACCGTGTTGACACTTGATTGCTATCCTTCAATAATTTGATGTCATTACGTTGGGTTTGACTTAAAGCAAATAAAGTTTATGTTTTATGTTTGTAATGTATTCTTGAATGTACTCCTCATTTTTTTCGATGTAATAAAAGGTTGATGCGGTGCAATTTGATGACAGTGTTGTTGATGGTTATCTTCATGTCTTTTTTTAGAAAATAAAAAAATGGGGTAATGGATATCGATCTTATTATGATAGATAAATATTTCTCTCCATGTCGTCTTCAATGATTCTCTTGGTGTTTACTCTTTTCCAAATAATAGGATGCAGTTGATGTTTATGGATAAACATTTCTCTTGGGATGCAAGATTTTATGCTATTCAATGCATGATTTGTCTTCCGCAATGCATGAATTTCTTCTCTTGTAATGCATGAATCCTTTTCCGCGATGCGTGAACTCCTTCCCTTGCAATGCATGACTTCTCTTCCACAATGCATGGTTCCCTTCACTTACAATGCCTGACCTCTTTTTCGCGATGTATGGATCTCTTTCTCTTGCAATATATGACTTTTTTCCGCGATGCATGAATGCCTTCTCTTTTAATGCATAACTTCTTCTCCGCAATTCATGAGTTTTCTCTTGCGATACATGACTTCTTTTCTCTTGCAATGCATGCCTTCTTCTCTGCAATGAATGAAATTTTTCGCGATGTATGAATCATTTTATGTTACAATGCACGACTTCTTCTCCGCAATGCATGAATTCCTACTCTTGCAACACATGACATGTTTTCATAATGCATGAATTTTCTCTTGCAATGCATGGCTTCTTTCTCTTGCAATACATGAATATCTTTCTTGCTATGCATGAATATCTTCTTTAAAAGCAATAGAATCCTTCTCTCGATGTCATCCTTGATATCAAATGAAGATAGTCCCTCAATCGACCAACCTAGTAATCTTCTAGGTTCCTTCTTTATAGCTATATCGTCTCAATTGACAATACGGTAAAATGACCCTCCAGGTAGTGTATCATCAAAATTAAAAATACAAATACGATAAACCTACACGTAGTGTATCATCTCAATCGATAATTCAAAAAAATGACCGTCTAGGTAGTGATGTTATCATCCCTGATAATATGATGTTGATGATGTCCTTCAAATATCTTTAGTTGATGAAAATCAGTAAAATGTCTTTCTCGAGGTTTTCATTTGATTCATCTTTGAACATAGTTGAACGTTCATTATAGACTTCATGTTCAAGAATTGAATGAAATAGTACTATTCATGTTCTCAAGTTTTTTATATGAGTGATAAACTGTGGTTTCACGATATTTTTAATGCTTTTTCCTTAAGCTTAGTGTGTGTCCAAAAGCCTTTTTGTATTGATTTTTATGTAAGTTTCTCTTTATTTGACAGGAAAAATTTGTTGTAAAATGAACACGGAAGTTTTTGAGCAAGAAAAATGCAGAAAGTTACCACCTAAAAGCTTGTGTGACGGTCCGCGAGCTTTGTGACGGTCCGTGGTGGCATCGTGTAAGTGATGAAGGAAGAAGTATGGGGAAACAAAGGTCTAACCTTAGGGGGACGTACGAAGCTGGTTATAGTGATGATCAGAGGAGTAGGTCCTGTTACCCGAATTTCTAAGAAGTTTAAGTGTAATCGAACAAAGACATCAGACGTCGTGCTGGAAATGGTACGTCATACCTTTTCGTCGAGGGTAATGAAAAAGTAGAAGTAGAAGGATGTGAAAGTATAGGATTGAAGAGGCCATGACGGCCAGTCATACCACGAAGCCCGTACGAGGTCCGGTGACACGGAGAGTTTTTGACAGATTTTCAGCAATAGAGTCTTCGTTTGTTATTAGTTTTTTTTTATAAAATTAGTTGGGAAAAAACCTCGTTTTTGGGGTTAAACTTTTTGGTGTAGACTCTTTTCTGTGAGACTTTTATGTAGACTTTGGGAGAATCTTTAGTTCTCGAGATTAATTTAAGTAATTGAGATACTTTCTTGAATTGATTGGATGTTGTGCTGTTGATGAATCAAGAGTGAACTTCGGGGATTTTATTCGTTCTCATAAAATTAAGCGCATGATTTCATTTAAAATATTTTGAATCATTGTGATTATGACTATGGGTAACTAAACCCTTAACTAGGTCGTGTGTGGAACCATGGGCGAATAATGGGGTAAACCTAACTAAAATAACAATTCTAAAATAGTGTCTTGATGGTGTATTTATATTCTTGTTTAGAAGTCTTTTAATTGATGCCAACGTTAGAACTCTCTTTAATGCTCTTGTCGGACAAAGAGGTAGTGAGAGGTAGTTAATAGGAAAAGAATTTTCAAAATAGATTTAGTGTTTCTATGTAATAAGCTAGTGTAATTGGTACGAGCTAAATAATTAGTCAAATATCGAATACAATGCTTATATTGAAGTAACGGTTTGGATTCGTACATAGCAACACACACATAGCCGGACCAAGGTTTTGCAGAGTGAAATTTTCTAATACCGGACCAAGGATTTAGAACATACATACTTTGACTTTCCAGGCCGGATACTAGGAAAGAATTGTTATAGTTAGAATTAACAAGTTAGCCTGTGGGGAACACTTAACCCTCTAGCTACTTTGATTAATAGATTAACTCCAAGATTTGAATCTGTCTTGTTACTTTAGTTAGCCTAGTTATTTTATTAGTAGAAAAAACCCCCCCCCCTTTATTGTCTTTTGTTTTCTAAGGAATCATTTAATCAAATAATAGTAATATTGATTTAAAGCTTAAGTATGAACTATTTTCCTCGGGGAACATAATCCCAAACTGCATCCTAGATGGGTGCTGTATTTGAACACCGCTTTACTCTTATATGAAAAGTACGTTTGAGCGTATCAAATTTGCGCCGTTGCCGGGGAAAGACGAGCTTTAGTTAACTAAACTTATACTATAATTAGTACGATATTGTCTTAATTTGCCTTGTTTCTTATTTATTTATTCTTGCAGAATATCTTCTTTCTATGCCAAATGCAATGGACGTGGATGGGAACCTTGTTTCCCTACGTCACGGAATTAGAGCGTACACTATGCAACATGAATTAAAATTGGGTATTAAGTGATGATCAAACCAGGACATCCCAGCTCGGTGATGTTTCATGTGGATTTACCCGATATCGTGCTTGAAAGCCACAAAGGGAACAAAATTCCCGGGTCTTTTTTTTTGGCCTTCCACTGTCTCAAGAATTACTACAGAGGCTATTATAACTATAGCCAACACTATGTTGGGCCACTTTCTTGAACCCCTCTCCACAAGGCCACACCTTTATGGTAACAAGTAGTCATAATGCAAATTCTCAAGGCTATTTTCTGAGGATCCACATGCCAATATAGCTAAGGTAAGGACAGTGTGTAAAAGCTGTGTAGGGAGGCCTGATTATGATTGGATGCAATAGGGCAAAGAGTCTTTCTCTCTCACTGACGGGAGAGGATGTGCCCTATTTGTAAGGAGATCCTTTTTATAATCGATTTGCACTTGGAACCAACTCAGCGGATGTTTTATTAGCACGTTACTATACGGTTATCAAGAAACTAAACAACAAAGAAAGACGCAGTGAAACTTTGTGGAACTACCAGGGGAGTCAGTTAGTAGTTCTTGGGATGGATTCACTTCATTTTTTAGAAGCGTCCCCAATCACTTCATAGATGATGAGTCATAGAAGGAATAATTCTATCGGGGACAAGATGATAATAATAAATTTGTATTGGATACTATAGCTGGTGGTTCTTATGGGGAATGTCCTTATGTCGAGATTTTCGAAAAGTTAGAGAAAATCTCAAAAAACAATAAAGCTTGGAGTTATATGAAGTCAAATACTGGGAGAAATACCTTCGCAGTGCCATCCACTCATAACCCAGCCACAGATGAGATTCGTGAAGACGTGGCTCATATGAGAACGGACCTTGGGTTGGTATTCAAACATGTCACTGGGGTGCAGAAAACATAAATGCAGTTAACGACATGTCTAAACCACCACCACCAAATGATGAATGCTATTATGAGCAGGAATTCTATGCGGTAAATGAGCAGACAGGGGGTTTTTGATCGAGTGCCTAAGGCTCAAATTAGGAGAATTTGCACAAGGTCAGGAAACCAGTCGGATCTATGTACTATAAACCGTGAAGGTTATTAGTCTGACGAGGAAATATAACGGCGATTAACAAATTCACACAGGGGGTAACTATGGTAACAGAAATTATAGAATGGGCCTATGTCCTCTTCTCAAAATCGTGAATGTTACTCTAGGATGGTGGAGCTGTATGGCTGCGAAGTTGAGAATATCGTGCACAAAATGATGAGGAGGTTCGATTGCGAGTGATGAGACATTAAACAGTTAAGGAGTGATTTAGGGAGGTGGTAGGGTATGGGGAAAACGTTGAACCATCCCAAGATGATTTAGCAGATTTAATTGAGATTGAGTTCAAATATGTCCCAATTATTTGTGACTGTGAAACACGGCAAACCGGGCAGTCTTACTAGCAACACTGTCCAAAATCGAAAAATGATGGACTTCTGGCAATAACCTACTCGGGGTGGGTAAAGCAAATTTACCCACCATGGTCGTCATGAGGAAAAGGTGATAAAAGATAATCAAAGTGTAGTAGAGGTTAGTGCCGAAGTAGAAGATAACACGAGGAAAAGATGTGAAGTGCTACAACATGTAACTCACATTCTCGCCCCCCCCCCCCCCCCCCTTTTCCCAAAGATGGAAAAAAAGACGAGAATGGAAATAGTCAGCATTTTAGAACACAGGTGAAGAGCTTCCTATCAATTGTCCCTTTAATAGAGCTATAGAACCCAATGCCGGTTAGGATAAGTTTATGAAAAATTTATTACAAAGAAAAGGATCGGTCACTTCAGGAGATGATAGAATACAGCATTTTGTAGGTGCTTTGGATACCAAGATCTCTATACAAAACAAAGAAGATACGGGGGCGGTCATATTCCTTGCTACCAGTCGGATTAATACATTTCGCGAAAGCTTATGTGATCTCGAGGGCAAGCATAAATCTCATTGCCCCCTCCCTCGATTTACCAGAAATTTGGGTTATGTGATCTAAAGCCCACTGCGATGCGGCTACTGATGCCCGATTGTTGAACTATTAAAGGCCATAGGGGATTACTTTCGATGTTTCTAGTAAATGGATCTTCTATTACAGAAAATTTTATTAGTCTTTATGTTGAATTCATTTTGATGTGTCTATTATTCGTGGGAGGCATTCCTTGATACGGGTTGTAAAGCCTTTATGATATGGAAGAGGGCAGATCGAAATTTTGTGAATAATGAAGAAAAGAAACAGAAACGACCTTAACATTTGAGTTCCATGAGGTTAGACTGGTGAGGATCCAATCGGGCTATCGTATACCTACAAGAAAATAGGATAGCAGCACCACGACCGAAAAAAAAATTGAAAAACGAGATTTATGAGTTGTGGATTTGTGCTTTTATTCCATTCTAGGTGCGCTGTTTTCGGGAAGCCCAAGTCCAAAATGACTGGCCTTACTTAGTTACCCAATATTCATCATGGAGCAGTTGAGTTGGAAACCAAGGAGGGTGTGCCCATTTTAAGGTGAAATGACAACGAAATAAACTCTATTTTTGCATGCTTGCATGCTTGAATCGCGTGGAGAATGAGGTGATTTTAGGCAACCATGTGATGAAAGGAGAGTAATCAGTGACCTCAGTCGTTCAAACGTTTAAATCAGGCGTTGGTTGGGAAGGACACACACAAAAATAACTTATAGTTTTCTTTCTAGTAATGGGTAGCATTTTCTAATAATGGCTTTAAATTTGCAGGCACATACAAGGAAATTTGTAGAAAATACACCTGCACAGTCACTGACGGATTTATCGAGGAATCGTCACGCATTGCGACGGACCATCGCATGAATCCGTCGTGATAGGTACGTCTTTCATTTATTTCCAAAAACTTAAGGCACCGCCCCGACAGAACCAATGCAACGAAACTATCCCATCTGCAATGGACGTTGTCGGGGATCACTCGCATCATTAATTGGAGCGATACGACCTGAACGATTGGGAGTATTTTAAAATTCCAAGCATTTAGGAAAACACCCCACCCAAACATTGTAACCCATGGCCTTCACCGCGGTGCCCATTTCCCTACATGTAAAACGTCCAAATTCCAACGCCCCTCTCTTCGCTAATCAACTGATCACATCCCCAATTCCCCATTCTGTGTCCTAAAATCTACCCTACTAGTCGTAGGTATACTGTTGTGGTTCTGCTCTTGCTAACCAAGTCCTCATTCTTGTCTTTCTCATGTTCTTCAGGTTGTGTATATGATTCTTTACCATTTACATTGAATTTTGTTTTCAATTAGTATTAGCCTATTTATTATGGATAGGTTTCATTCTTTGATCAAATTTTGTTGACCTGAGGTGATAATCATCAATTTCCTGCTTAAAAACTCTAGAAATAGGTGGTTTATATGCTAGTTTACGGTTATTTGGTTAAGAAACATATAGATTAAACACTAAGTACTCCATGTGAGATCACCCAAAGGATTAATGTGGCAGTCCGCAGTTCTGTCATGAATAACAGAAATGAGACCCCGATGACGAACGTCAGTACCCACGTGGGACCGTCATTACGGTTCTTCCAATCACACCCAAACACCCAATGGCTAATGTATATAAAGGTTCCTCTAACCACAATCTACGACGGCCCGCTCTTCAAATGACGGTCCATCCGTCACACTTCTGGTGGTTAAGAGACCCTATTCCTAGGGTTGTTTCCCATTTTTCAAAGGTACTCTGATGGAACTACGACGGACGTTATACAGGTATGGTCCGCGCTGCAATCCATTCTGGTTGTCAACACAACAATCATAAGGGTCTCTTAATTTTTCTAAGTGTCTCTGAGGAAATCTATATGGACCATCTAACCCTCGAGGTCCGTCATGCACAAACTTATAACTATCTGAGACCCCTCTCCGAAGGGTCTCCATACTTTTTTTAAGTGCCCCACAACGGACATCAACGACAGACCATCATTATCATAACAGTCCGTCCTGCTTATCCGTCATACCTGTTAGAGACTTTTCTTCAGGGGTCTCCACATAAACACAGTATTAAGTAAGACATGACGGACCCCATGACGGTCCGTCGTACTCACAACGAGCCATCACCTGGTCCGGCGTGTTTCACTGTTATTATAGAAATGTCATCACACCTTTTCTCTTATATTTATTTTGTGTCGTTTTTGCTTGTCTTGTTTGCTCCTTCAAAAACTAAGATGGCTTCCTTACAGGTACTATCTATAATGGCACCAAAACAAGATGAGTTTACACACGTGGGCGTTCAAAGTTTGTCGCCCCGTCTGCCCTCCTGGTAATAGGCTATGATGATGAGCATGATCCCGAGTACGTGCCCCCAAGAACTGCCACTACATCAGAAGCTGCACGAGCAAGTAGAGCTACGCCCAAAAAAGTGGCGTCCAACGTAGTCACTGCCTCCTAGTCTAATGAGGAGCGCACACTGACCGGCACACCTTCTAGGTCAGCTACACATGAAAAAGCAACGTCTGTCTCCTTAGGAGTTTAGTGGTCGGAGGAAGCCTCTGGGTCTGCCAAAGTCCCTACCCCCGCCGCATCTGCACATTCTTCCTCATCTGATGAGGCTGACAGTCCTAATTCCACTACAGGCTCACCGACTGGTGCTCTCACCCTGATTGCCGACCAGCCCAACAAATGGTGTATCGACGGGCAATATCAAGTGTATTCCGACGCCATGTTTTTAAAGGACAAAGGCGCCATAACACATTCCCTTACACTGGAGACGCGGGTCCTTATAGGAAGTCTCCCTACTATGCCAGAGATCCACAATCTCTTTACTAGACACAAACTGGAGTGGAAATCTTGTTCTTTAGGCCGTTATAGTGAGGAGTTGGTCCGAGAGTTCTATCCCTCTTACGTGGCTACTCTCTGATCACAGATAGATAGCGGGTTGCCCCCGTCAAGCACGTTCCACTTGAGAATGTCTGAGTACCTGGCATTCAGGTCGACATCTCCCTGCTCTGCCGGTATCTATACGGCAAGGATGTTGATGCCAACTGGACCCCTCTCACCGCCGAGTTCGACTACCAATGGCAAATTATAAAAGATGGCGAATTCTTGCGTGAACCATCGCTGACAGAGACCACCAAGAGGTGTATGGCCCTGCACTTCTCTGTTGATAGAGAGGGTGTCGACTGGGTAACGGAGCCGAAGGGATCCATCAAGAAGGCTAAGTTGACCTTCACAGCTAAGTTCTTATGGTTTATTTTCCCCCACTGCCTTTCCCCCACAGCCGCTGATAATATAGCCACATGGGATCGTGAAATTCTGATAACGGCGATGATAACCAGGTTTGACATGGACTTTGCTTGGCTTCTACATGCGGTCATGCATGAGAGGGCTTTCAAGGTCACAACTAATTACCCTTTTTCGTGCATGATATTTTCCTTATGTAGGTCCGCAGGTGTGCCCCTTTGGCACATTGATCAGCTCAAGACTCCGCTGGTCACTGTTGATATCGGCCTCATCTAGGATGAGGCCAATGAGTTGGCTCCACGCAGATGGCCCCGTCAAGAGTTGCCTCCACTTGGTGAAAAATTTGTGGATACGGTAGCACATGCTCGAACGGCTACATAGGCTGCTTTTTAAACCACTGACACTACCTTAGTCGAGTCTATCCTGGGTAGTAGAACTGCCCCTAGCTCCTCTCGCTCAGCCCCGTTCCCCGCACTAGTCCTTCTTGCTAGGGTCCACAAACTAGAGGCACAGATGGCTACACTTCTTCATCACATCCAGCCTTGGTTTAGTTGTCTATTGCTGAGGCAGAAGAGCGCTTGGTGCGTAAATGGTCCAGCACCCAGTGCGGAAGATCGCTGAGGTTCATCAGCGCTTGGACATTTTTGAGTTGCGGGTGCTAGCCCGGACAGCCCCTCAGGTGGACGTGTCAATCCTTCAGGCTGTGGTTGAGAGTCTGCGAGCGGACATTGATATTATCCTAGAGGCTAAGGTGCCTGAGTCTAAGGTTCCTTCTACAGATCTTGCTGAGGACACAGTGATGGCGTCCTTATTCGTAACTTCTGAGATTCAACCACCTCCACTCGAGATCATGCCAAAAGGCGCAAGGGTCGAGAGGAGGATGAGAATAGAGCACGGAAGAAGGAGCAGCGTGAGATGGAGGGTGCGATGAGAGCCTCGCTTGCTGATGAGGAGGCGCATCGGATCAGGGTTGTAGAGTCAGCTGCTGGTTCATCTAGCTCCATATATGTGGCGATAGCGGGAGGACACTGCTGATAGTGGTGTGATGTGAGGAAACTAATGCGGGTTCCAAAAAACTACAAAGGTGTGGGGTTCCCATGGAACCGGACCCACTAGCTTTACTGATCTCGGCGCTTTGCGCCCCAGTGTTGCTTCACTCTACCACTCTCGTATTCAATTTTTTTTATGCATGGGAGGAAAATTGCAATCTTTTTTTGGGGGGGGGTGAGGGTGAAATGAAAGTGAGGGCTAGGGGAAGTCTGAGTTGCCCAATTCACATCCTCTTTTGGGGTTTTCTTGCGGTGTTCTTTTTCCCTAAGAGAACTAATTATTTTGATTGTTGACCGACATCTTAATATCTTGTGTATATAGTTTAACTATGAAGCTTGATGGCTAAAATGCCATATCCTTAGGTAATGAAAATGACCTGCATGACTAAGCTTCGTAATTGATAAATGTATGTGGCTCTAAGCTGATATAGAGATACACCACTGCATGACCCCCAGTTGAAATTCAAACATAGGCGTCTGCATATCAGATAAGTAATGAGATGTCAAGTGAGTGTGAGGAAGATTTGAATAGTCAACTATTGTAAGAGCTAGAACTTCCTGTCATCCAGCTAAACTAAGTGATGGTGGTATGTACTAAACATTAGGGAAAGGATATGGGCCCTTGTTCAAGATTGCCAATTTTTTTTTAGCCATAAAAAATGAATGAATAAATCCCTCTTTGATCAAATGTATGAGATTAAAATAAACCTTTATTTTTCACCCCAATATCTTTCTGGGAATATGTGTTGGCCCTAAGTCCCTTAATGGGACAGTGCACCTCAGCTATATGCAAAAGCCAAGTTGAGGGTGTTATTGCAGGTAAACAACTTTCGTGGCTGACCCAACTTGGGTATTTTGTACTTTGACTCATGGAAAACATGAGTTGAGGGGTGGGCTCCTTATGAAGAATTCCTAGAATGTGGGTGTGAAAAACAAAGAAAGAAAGAAAGAACATAAGTAAGAGTGACTCAAGAACCAGTTGAAAGAAAAATAATAATAAAAAAAAAATACGATAAATACAAGCAAGAAAAGAAGAGAGTCACTACACAAATGAAGAAAGAAGAGAGAAAAATAGCAAAGGTGAAAAACATGATAACAAATGGGTGAAATAAAATGATAAAAAGTGTTAGTTTGAGATGATATGTCAGGTAGGAAAAAAGTCATAAAGTATACCTTCAAAGTATACCCTACCTGACCCTTTGAGCCTATGTTTCAAGCTAAGACGTCCTATATGTCCGAAGAGTTGTAGGTTGAACTTAAGCAGTGAAAATAAGGTCAAAGTTATGGCAATAGGTATGCATTGAGTTGTGAATATGTGTCTTGAGAGTAAGTTTGAAAAGTAATCCTTAGACTCAAACTGAAAATCATTGTTGTTACAAAATGAGGCTGTTGTTTTGATAGTGAGGACACTAGTTGCAATATCGTAATATTATCACCGTAGTGAGAAATTAAAAGTGTTAGTGAGTGGTGAGTATAGTGTCAGGGTCGGATTCCCCACATGAATTCAAGCCTCATAGTGATAAAATGCATTTAAACATGATGAGGACTGCTCGGGATGATAGCGAAATGATTGCGAAGCTAAAACGGAATAATAGTGACAAGATTGGGTAGTGAGTTCATTAGTGCGTCGCTGAGAAAAACACAAATTTAAGTTGGGGGTGTTGTTGATAGACGTGGTTCACGGTATATTAATGCTTTTCCTTAGGTTAGTAGTGTGTCCAACCCAGCCTTGTTGTATTTCTTTTATGTAAGTTTCTCTTATTTGCAGGAAAATGTCTACAAGATGAAGCGGCTGTATTCTGAGCAAAAGAATGCAGAAAAAGTTACCATACGGAAGCTTTGATGGTGCTGTCGATCTTGTGGTGGTCCGTAGGTGGCATCGTAGTGAAGCTACTAAAGAAGATGGCGAAGTGGACCGCCAAGTATGGGATACAAAGTTCATGGCAGACGTCATAGCCACGACGTACGTCATGGTGGTTCGGTGTGAATGATCAGAGAGTATCCCAGTACCAAATCCAAGAAGTTTAAGTGTTTGGAACGGAGACCCTCGACGGCGGAACATCGTGCTTGTGAACTACCGTCATTACCTTTTCAGCAGGGTCATGCGGAAAGACAACAGACTGATGTGTAAAGTATGGTGACGGAGGCCATGCTGGCCGTGAGATGACAACGACGGCACGTAATGAGGTACACGACTCGGCGCGTTCGACAGATTTTTAGAAATTAAAGTCAGTCTTTTATAGGTTTTTGTTTTTTTTTTTTATAAATATTTGGAAAAACTATTTTTGGGGTTGACTTTGTGTTAATAGACTTTTTATGATGAGACTTTTGATTGTGACTTGGGAATCTTTAGTCCTGGATTAATTTCAGGATTGAGACACTGGTTCTGGAATTGAGTTTGGTGCATTGTTGATTAATCAAGTGAAACTTCTGGATTTTATCTTCTCATTAAATTAAGTGCATGAATTCGATATCTTAAATATTGATATTTTATGTCTGACTAGGATAATTAAACTCCATAAACTAGGATGTGGGAACATGGGCAAAATAATGAGATAAAACCTAACTAAAATAACAATTCTAAATCATGTCTTTGCATGTTTGATAATTCCCTTTGTTTAGGAAGTCATTTTAACGGATGGCCACTTAGATAGAACTCGCCTTAAGCTACTTGCGGACCAAGGACGGTAGTAATATGAAAGAAATATTCACATAGATTAGTGTATATATCTAATAAGCTGTGTGTGATTGGTACGACGGTAAAACTAGTCAAAATCGAATACAATGTGCTTAGTATATGAAGGTAACGTAAGTTGTTGGTATAGGCAACACACGTCGCGACCAAGGTATGGAGTGAGTGAATTTTAGATTCCGGACCACGGATTAGAAATACATAACTATACATTACAGCAGGATACTAAGGAAAGAATTGTTTTGTAGTTAGAATATCAAGTTGAGGAACCTGTGGTACACTTAACCCAAGTTAACTTGATTAATTGATTAAACTTCAAGCTTGAATATGTAGTTGTTACTTTAATTTAGCTAGTTGATTTTCATTAAGTTACAAATAAATACCCCAATAGCTAATAATGATTAAGTTAACTCTGAACTATTTTTCTGTGGGAAACGACCCAACCTCATTAGTTGGGTTTCTTTACTTATCGAACGCCTTACTTCCCATTTTTGCAGTAAGTATTGAGCATATCAATGAGTAATATAAAATTTTCCTATAAAACTTTATCCACTGCAAAATTGTATCCTTAAAAAATAAACAAATATGTGATGATATCTTCGATCGTCTTCTTCTTGTGCTGCTATCTCTGGTTGATTTAATGATCTCCCACCTCTTGATAGATAAGACAACATATTTTATGTCGAGAACTAAATGAAACACAAAAGAAAATTTTTGATGAAAATTATATTTTTGAAAAAAAAACATTTGGAAAAGGTCACTGTCAAGTGCCATGTCACATTAGGTTTAGCGATCTTCTTCGAGTCTGATTCTTGGAGGTCTATATGATTATTTGTTGGAAAGATTTCAAAGTTACTCTACACAACCTATAAACCCATGTTGAAATTTTGAGGCCGTCCTTAAAATTTTTGTCCCAGTGTACAGTCTTGGCATATCTGCCAGTGAGCAACCCAAGAAATTTTTGAGATTCTCTCTAAAATTTTATCCCAATTGCAAATCTCAAAGTATCTTTAGTCTTGACTTGTTGAGAAAAAATCTTCTTCTCGGGAATTGTTGAGTCCCTCTCAAAACTTTTGTCCAGTTTCTATCACATAGAAAAATACAAAACCTGCGGGGGACATGACCGAGCCCTTGTGGCGTCTACTTATCCCGTTGAGGCAGTAATAAGGTCAAACATAGTTCCGCTTGAAAGGTTTAAAAAACAATAAGAAAGTACAAGGAAAAATCAAATGAGGACGGACATAGGCTTCCACGTAATCTCCTTCTTCAGAATTTAGAGTGAACTTCGTTTCGATTAAACAGAATATCAAGGGATAAATGGGGGGATCGAGGACAATAGGGTCACCTACTATCTCAGTCTTGAGAATTCAGGTCGACGTAGTTCATTTAAAGAGGATAACTATTTTACAAAAAAGCAAATATAAGCAAAAAGAGCGATTACAAGAAAATGACAGCAATACAAACCAAAACATCACACATAGTATCTTCTGATAGAATCTGAGTTAATTGGTTTAGGCCATGTGTTGTCATCCATCTCTGACAGAATCAAAGAACCTCCAGATAGTACTTTATGAACCATGTAAAGTCATTGCGAAGTCGGTGAAAATTTCATTTTGTACTCATCTTGATAAGGAAAAATGTGTTTAAGTACCAACTGATTGATTTCAAAAATTTTGGCTCTGACTCTTTTGTAAAAAGTGTGAATCATTCTCTGTTTATACAGTTGACCATGACAAACAACGACAATTATCTTCTCGTCAATCAATCTTAGCTGATCAACTCTCTTACTGACCCATTGAGCATTACTTAATTCAACTTCTTGGATGATTATTAAGGACGGTATCTCAACTTCCGTTGGTATGACTTCTTCTGTTGCATATACTAACAAGTATGAAAGAGCTCCAATAAACGTTCTGACAGCCTTACGGTATACCAACAAAGCATATGCCAACATCTCGTGCCAACCTCGGTGATTGTCAATCATTTTCCTCATAATCTTCTTGATGTTCTAATTGGCGGCCTCTATAGCTTCATTCATTTGAGGATTATAAGTGGTTGAGTTACCGTGAGTAATCTTAAATTACTTACATATATATCTCATCAAATAAATCTTCATATTTGTACCATTATTAGTAATGATGGATTGTAGTACTCCAAACCGACATATAAAATTGTTGCGAACAAAATCAGCTACAACTTTCTTAGTCACCGATTTGTACGAAGTAGCTTCCATCCACTTGGTGAAGTATTCAATCTACACCAAAATAATTTTGTGTCCGTTAGAGGCGGCTGGCTCTAATGGACCAATGAAATCCATGCTCCAAGCTACAAATGGCCAAGGTGAACTCATAGCATTGAGTTCGTGAGGCGGCAGCGGAATCAAATCATTGTGCACTTGACATTTAAGACATTTTTTAACAAACTTTAAACAATCATGCTCCATAGTCATCCAAAAATAACCAGCTCGTAGGATCTTTCTTGCTAAAGTGGGTCCATTCATTTGCGTACCGCAGACTCCAGCTTGTATTTATTCAAAAATCTTCACAACATCGATAGAATCAACACATCTGAGAAGATCTAAATCTGGAGTCCTCTTATAAAGGATTTCCCCACTTAGAAAGAAGTTGAGATCCATACAAACGTACCGACTTCTTCTGATTGAATGTCGCATTCTTAAGATAATTCTTGGTTTCTAAATTCTTCTTGATATCCAAAAACCATGGCAAACTATTTGATTCTGCTTCAATATGTGAATAATGAACTGGATGTTCTTCTAATTCTATATCCACAGGGTCAATATAATCTGTATCTGGATGTTTAATCATGGAAAGAGCATTAGGTAACTAATTCTGTGTTCTGTACTGTGTCTAAAATCAATCTTGCAGAAACTTTTGCATAACTTTTGTATATACTGGACATATGGTGTGATCTTCAGGTTCTTCACAGCCTTGAACCTGATGAATCAACAAATTTGAATCCCCAATAACCAGAAGCTCTTGAACATTTATGTCGATGGAAACTTTCAAACAAAGGATACAAGCTTCACATTTAGCCATATTGTTCGTGTAATTAAATAGGAGTTTGGCCGCCACAGGATAATGGTGACCAGATTATGATACTAAAACTATTTCAATACCTCTTCCTTGGTGATTTCCCGCTCCATCAAAGAGTACCCTCCAACCAAGGTATGTTTCAGTAATATCTTAACCCAAAAACAATACCTCTTCATCAGGGAAATATGCTTTGAGTGGTTCAAACCCTTTGTCGACTTGATTTTTCGCAACGTTATGAGCTAGGACTTGTGATTTTATCGCCTTCTTGGTCCCATACACAATATCAATTTCACTCAAAAGCATCTTCCATTTAGCCAACTTTCTGTTCGGCATCGTTTTCTGGAAGATTTATTTCAAGGGATCCATCCTAGAAATGAGGTATGTGGTATAAGAAGACAAATAATGTCTCAACTTATGAGCAATCTAAGTCAAAGAACAACATATTCTCTCTAAAATAGTATAACGATCCTCATTGGAGTAAATTTCTTGCTCAAATAATAAAAAGCTCGCTCTTTGTTTCCTGTTTTTTCATATTAACCGAGCACACATCCAAATGCGTTATCTGAGACAAACAAATATAGAAACAACGGACTCCGTTCTTATTAAGGAACCAACACTGGTGTATTGGACAAATAATTCTTGATGGCATCAAAAGCCGTCTGGAATTCTGCAATCCACTTTGTGCAAGCATCTTTCTTTAACAACTTGAAGATAGGGTCACACAACAGTAGATTGAGCTATGAACCAATTAATGTAGTTCAACGGTAATTCCTGAGTTGCCTTGATATAGAAGGGTCAAGCTCAATGCCCCTAATGTTGACTATATTCCCAACAGCTCGCCAGATGGCACCCCAAAATCACATTTGACGTAATTTAACTTCAAGTTGTAACGATGTAGGTGATCAAAGAACTTCTTTAAATGAGTCAAGTGATCCAAAGTGTCGCGGGACTTTATTATGACGTCATTTAAATATACCTTAATCTCTTTGTGAATCATGTCATGAAAGATGGTCGTCATAGCCCTCATATAAGTAGCACCAACATTTTTTAGACCAAATGACATCACTCTATAATGATATACACAAAGGTATGATGAAGGTTGTCTTCTCTGCATCTTTTTTATCCAATCAGGATTTGGTTATAACCTACATAACAATCCACAAACGACTGTGTATCATGCTTTGAATAGTTGTCGATTAGAATGAGAATGTTCGGCAATGGAAAATTATTTTGAGGGCTTGCTTTGTTGAGATCTCTGTAATCAACACGTATTATGATCTTCACATCCTTCTTGGCAACCGGAACAACACTGGCCAACCAAGTGGGTATGCGTCACTTCGACTAATTGAAACTCGACTTGTTTGATAATATCTTCTTTAATCTTCAAACTTAACTCGGGCTTGAACTTCTGAGTCTTTTGTTTTAGTGGACTAAAACCTGGATTAATCGGCAATTCATGGGATACCACATTCATACTCAACCTTACCATATCGTTGTAAACCTAGACAAATACGTCAATGTATTCACCAAGAAAATGAGTCAGGTCCCTTCTTTGAGATTCGTTCATATGGACACTAATTTTGACCTCTTTCACGCACTCCTCATCTCCAAGATTCATATTTTCAGTCTCTTCCAAATTCAGCTTATGTTTATTCTCAAACTATCGAAACTCCTCAGCAACATATTTTGGTACCTCATTTCCTCTTCATATTCTTCACTTTCATCAGCACCTGCCTAATTTTGTTTGCTTGGATTATGACAAGACATTGACAGGTTATCATAAATAGGCAAAATTAGGAAAGTAAAATATAGAAAATAAGAAAAAATATACTTTCGATAAAAGAGACTTTCATTCAAATTAAAAAGTAAACACAAAATTTTCCCACGGAAAAAGTCCATGTTGCCTCTTTAAATCGTCACGGCGGGATTTTAAAATTCATACCATTTAAAGAAACTGCAAAACGGTAGGTCATGGGCCTCTTTTGGACTACCAGCAATTTTCAAAATTGGCATAAAAAATGTCCTTTGTACGAAGATGTTTGGGGAATCAAAAGTGGTGTGAAGTTCCGAATTTACAGCTACTCCCCAATCTCAGCATTGTGGATACAAGATGTCGCGACCTCGTACTCTATGACATCATCAATTTGTTTAAAAAGGCTCCAGATTCATTCACAAGGACATCACGATTGGCATACTCATGAACTATAAATGACATATACAAATGAGGGATTGGCCTGACCAATTCTTGATTACCACTCTTGTTGTTCATTTTTTCTTCATCATTTGTGGGGACGTACCCAAAACCAAAGATTGCTCCTTTGGTGGGAACTTGAATAGGCTCGACAATTCCTTTGAAATTCCTTCCCAATCCACACCCTGGATTGAATCCATTCTGGAGCATCATTGTAGCGATGATCTTGTATACAGAGGACATAAGGGGCTATGGAGCCAAATCGTCATTGGTGGCATTTACCAGCTCCACCGTGTAGAAATCGAAGACTCAAGATATTTTATTAATGATTGGCGCAGGCCCACTTGAATGGCTTATTTCACAGTGAATAAACAATTCTTGCTCCTTCCAAACAAATTTCATCAGCTAGTGAGGGTTAGAATGCACATCCCCAGCCATGTGGATGAAGGGCCTTCCCAAAAGAAGGTTATAGCTAGAGTTTATGTCCAAAACCTGAAACTATACGTTGAACTCTACGGAATCCATCTGAATGATAAAATTTATTGCCCCCAATGTGTCTCTTTGCACCCCATAGAAATCCCTCACATTGACTTTGTTGTGTTGAAACTTTCCCAAGTTAAATTTTAGCTGCCACAAAGTCGATAGTGGTAAAATATTTAGACCGGATCCATCATCAACCAAGACGCGGTTTATAATCTTTTGTCGTCATGCAATGGTGACATGCAAAGTTTTGTTGTGCATCCTCCCTTTGAAGGGAAACTCTTCATCACAAAAACTTATTTAATGCCCTCGAATGACTTGGTAGATCATAAATGCTACATTGTCACTTCTTGTGTCCACAGGCACCTACGGGTCATCCAAAGCTTTAATCAGGGCTTGACTATGCAGCTGCAAACTCATTAATAGGGCCCACATAGAAATCTAAAATGGAGTCTTCTCCAGATGCTTCACAATTGAATAATCCTTTGTCTTCATCTTCCTCCATAACTCTTCAGCCCCAGCCTAACTTATCTATTTCTTTTGTTGGTTCTTATTATTCCCTCAATGATCCAACACCTCCAATGTATAACATCTACCAGACCTAGGCATACCTTGAGCAGGAAGCAAGTTTTCAATCACGAACCTGTTGGCAGGAATAGGAATTTGATTTCGCCACAAGGCAACAACTTCTCAGGGGCTGTCAGAACTCCGAATTTCCTCTTCTCTTTGAGGTTCAACAAAGCTATGAATCTTTCCAGTCATCATGAACGATCGGAACTATCATCCTTGTCATGCACCAATCGTTATCTGTCTCTATCATATTAATATTGACACCCCTATAATTTGGCAAAGGATTACTCTTGAAATAGCGTGTGATTGTCTTTAGGGAGACAACCTTCTTGTAGATATAATTTTGGATTTTATGCTTGAGGTTGGTACATTCCTCAGTATAATGTCTAATGTTTTTGGAGTGATATGCACATCTTTTATCATTTTTTTGTAAAAACAGGAATTTGTACATCATTGTTTGGCTTACGACAAACGGAGTGAATTTTTTTTTTTTTTGGAGGGGGGGGGGTTGTTCAATCTGGAATGAGGGGTATCATAGTTGCCTTGTTGTGGAGGAGGGATCTGACGATAATTTTGGATATTAGGACAGGGAACCTTATAACTTTGATAGGGATTAGTTTAGTAATTTGGCAATAGATCTTGGTAGTTAGAGGGGGCATTTTGGTAAACTGGAGATGGAGCTTGATATGTCTGGAAAGGTGTTTGATAATTGGACTACACATTAGCACAGTTGGGAATGATGCCTTGATACTGATGAGGGGGAGTATTGTAAGTTGGAGGGAAATTTTTGTATATGGGAGGTGGAGTTTGATAACTGGGAGGGGGAGCATTTTGATAAATGGGAGGAAGGACATTTTGATAAATGGGGGGAGGAGTATTTTTATAATCGGCTTGTTCGTAACAAGACAGGCAAGGACTCTATAAAGGTCGAAAATGACCTTGGTATGACGATGATCTACTTGGAGACTTCTTCCCCTGATAAGAAACAGTAGATACCTCTTCTCTTTTCTTTTTCAGCAAACCTAAGGATCTGAGGGAGGAAGAAACACATGCAATCTTTCTGGTTCTTAATTCGTCCTCGATAGTCTCACCTACCTTGTGTATCTCTGCAAACTTTTCTCTAACGAGTAACATGATTCTATCATAATACTCAATTTTCTTAACCCGCACAAATACTTCATCATCTCTTTAAGCATAGGAGGCGAACTTTAGCCGCTCCTTGCATCTATACGAAAACTCTTTGTAGTTTTCATTGGAATGCTGCTTCATTTTTTCTATGGAATAACGATCAGGGACAATCTCCGTGTTGTAAGAAAATCTTTCAATGAAGTCCTTAGCCTGGGCATTCCAGCTAGGACACTGCCTTTTTCGTGGACGGTGACCACTCAGAGCTAATTCTGCTCAGACATCGGCAAGAGCTAATCAATACACCTTTATCTCTCCCAACTCCCATGAACCCTTTTGGAAGGTCTAAACTCAAATGAATGTATAGATCTTTATAATTCAAGTCGGCCACCTCAGAAATACATTGCAACTCCTTCATTGCCTTTTGGATCTTTTCTTTTATATCTAACTTCGTTGTCTATTTCCTTCGACCTCCACTCCCTTTCTTACTCTTCATAATGGTCGAGCTCAGAACCACTCATATCATGCTCATTGGGAATGGAAATTTGGAAGGTGGTTTTTCTGGGTAGAGGTAGAGCGACGAAAGGACTTGCAGCATTTTGGGTGGGTTTTCTAGTGTAAGGGGTATGTTTGTGGGTTAGTGTGTTGATTTTGGTGATGGAGGGATGCTTGGGAATTGAATGTTTTTTGATTTTGTGAGGTGGCGCGGTTTGGTGATTGGCATTTTGACAGGGAGGTTGTCTTGCTTTGAGTATTATTGTTTAGGGGGTGCGCTTTCTATTGATGTGGTAGGAGGAGGCTTTTGGTAGGAGGTGAGTAACTGAAGATTTTTACGTGGGTGTAAGTGAGGACTGAGGATTTTGCGCGGAGTGGAAGGTGGGTTCTGAGCTTTTTCCATGTTTGATGAGGGAAAGTACAACGACGACCTTCCATCTTTCGACGCATTACAAGTAAAACACGATAGAGGCAGATCTTGTATCCTTTATTGCATAATCAGTTCATGTTGATCTGCGACGGTAGGTGAGCCACCACAACGTCGGTCAGTCTGATTTCTTCATTGTTATCCCCCATCGTTGCTTTTCCCTTATCTTAACTTTGACCAAGAAAGGAATATGCAGGGACTTTTAAATCTTCTAAAGTGAGGGTAATCAACCAACTTATCGACACAGACTAGTTTTAAGTACCTGTGGAAGGAAAACAACTCAAAAACAAATTTATTAGTTTGACTTCAGAATACATAATGCAAGATATCACATATAGAACAAGTAAAAACACAAAAGTTGATTTGTTTGAGGACATGTTAACCCACGAGTATGGGGGAACTGATTTTTAGGACAAGCAGAAGTTTGCTTGTTTTTATTTTGGATTATCTCAGAAAGGTAAAATCACGTTCAGCTAAGGTCTTCATTATTGCATCTATTTTGACTTGCGTTGATCTGAGCCTCATATTTCCTTGTAGAGATAGAGGTAAGAATAAAAATTTTAAAAGATAGGGGCCGGTACTTGGAAGGCTACCTACATATCCCACAAGGAGAATTCAAGTCCTACGTAGTTCGAGTACATAAGGGAATTACCTTGTTCATGCATTCATTGCAAACGACTACAAGGGAAATTAAAAATAATGATAGCTTTCTCCATTTGATAAGGGATCCATCTCAGCCATTCTTCTTCTTATTGTATCATCAATCACGAGGAACAAACTCAACTTGAATCTTTCCCATGTTGACGAGGGCTTCCATGTCGTGCCAAAATTCAAGGCATCTTTTAATGCTCTAATCAGTGGTCTGGTGATACGGGCAACTATTCCGAACTTCGTTTCCTAAGGAATACAACACTCTCATGTTCTTACGGAGTGGGGCAAAGACCCCATTTCGAACAAGCTGCAAGTAGACTTCAAATATTGTTTACTTGATGTGACATTCACTCTGCATCCGGTAAAATGATTACCCTTACTTTAAAAACAAAGGAAATGGGCTGATTGGTTTGTCTGTGGGAGGGACCGGTGTGAAGCTTGAGGAAGGCCCCCATCATGCGTCCCCTTAATGGGTTAAAGAAAAATAGCTAAAAACAAATAGAATTTAATTCACGGGATATAAGTTAAAGTTTAATAAGTTGAATTAACTAAAAATTACTAATGAACTTTCTCGAATTTTAAGAGCTAAAATACTTGAATAGTTATAAAATCATGATCAAAGTGTAAACTAACAATTCGACAAATTAATTTGATAAAGTATAAGTTACAATGGAAATCTTTTGAGAGGATTTTGAAATATTATAAAATAAACTATAATATATAAATATAATAAAACCATTGGACTACTTAAAATCTTATAAGAAATATAAAAAATCCAATTAACAAAACTGAAGAATATTCTAAACCCTTTTTAGTTAGAACCCATCATTTTAAATCTCATAGAATTACGAAACTCGTTAACTAATTTTTATTGGGAAGGATCAAAATTGGGTGTCAATAATTATCAGATGGGAACCACCAGCTTCAACTAGATGATAAAAATGGACTTGTCTATTTTGTTTGTTCACATGTGATATATGACATTTTATTTAATCTTTTACTAATGAGAACATGTTTCTTTTTTAATTTGAAGTATGTCATATATGGACTAATTTGATCGATTGTCATCAACTTACTGATGTTATTAGTATAAAACAATTAACATAATACATCCATCATTAAACAATGTGAAACATAGTAGTAAATAAGAATGATCTATTCAGTTTGTTCACATGTGATTTTGTAAGCAAGCACATTTTCCTTAATTTTGTAAGTAAGAAGAGTCTGTACCCAATGAAAGTTTTGTGTAGAGCGTAGCCATTGCCCCCCCAAATGAAACGGCATACTCTTTAGTTTACATTTTGTTCACTCTTAAAATCTGGAACTTATGCATCATTTACATACTACTAGATCTCGAAGAAGGCATGTATAAAAATACTAGGTAATCTACCCGTGGTTCGCGTGGGATAAACTTAGGTTTTAAACTTTTTTTAATATCCAAAGATAATATGGGAAAAACATAAATTGAGTTTGTAATGGTGAAATCGAAAAGAAAGAAACATAAAAGACCAAAGAATTAATGAACATGATGTTTAATTCTGTAAACATAACTTGAAAAATAGGTATTATACGCGATAATTTATAGCGAAAAATTAATGAAAATGTAGTTATGGGGTATATTTATCCCAAAAATTAATGAAAATGTATGTTAATTCTGTTAAACATTAACCTTGAAAATATGTATTATGAGAAGTTTTTGGTGCTTCAAAAACTTAATCGAGATTTAGTATATTTCGTTTGATATAATTCACACCATGATTTTTTCAAGGTATATATTTTCTTTCTAATATTAATTAGTTTTTAGTTGATATCTTTTTGTCACACAAAGTATGTAATTTCTCCTGTACATTGTCCTTGTAGATGGGTTTCAAACAAATTCTTGAACATCTAATTCTTCTAAGCTTATGTGTGAACTTTTTCCTACGGTAATAGGAAATTATAAGTTAGCATATCTAATGTATGAGTGAACATGTTATAAATACATATAGACATAAAATCTTTCGGATTCAACCTCCAACTATCATATGTAACTTCAAGTATTTATGGTGGATCACAATAAAAAATAAGATAAAATATGTTGAATACTCCAAACTAAAAGATATGAAAGAATTATTAGTGTACTTATAGGAGGATTTGGAAAAATTTGTATTTTCTTTTCTCCCCCAATATGCATATGCACTAAGAAAAATGTAATGTATTTTTTTCAATGTTGTAATGCTTTTTATAAATAAATTTCATTATCATCGTGGCTAATAAGTTCATCAATTATAATGTTGTAAATTTTAAGACCTTTCTGAATTCATGGGCTTGTTTTTCACATAGTATAAAAGGCAAAAATTATGTCCTATCGGCCTAAATCTAGGATCCAATTGATAGAAGATGTATAGGTTCTAAGCTATGGCAAACCATGAGTTTGACATCATCATGACTGAAAATTTAGATTTACTCAAAATATCCTTTATTGAAGAAAATACATAAATCGAAATAAGTGTTACCAATCGTTCAAAATCATTGCTTGAATAATGTAGACCACAAAGAGAAGACACTTAGAGAGTCATTCACTAAGATGTAATAAGAAAATATAGTACATGTATTAGTTACATACAACATATGCAATATTATAGGGTACATAACTAATACGTAAAAAATTATATTTCCTATCAAGTATTATAAAATATATAGAAAAACTATGGTATTTACAATACAATGGTAGTTAATTTATGGATAAGCATGATTAACAATAAAACCACCCTTAATATACCAAACCACCGATCTTTCGTAAAAATGATAATGTCATACATAGTCTCATGATGAAATTCTGAATCTGTAACTGCAATCTTAAAAGAATTTCTTCCTTTATTCCTTTGACATGAGACTGCTACTCTTATTTCCTTTACTACTCTTTTGCATTTCTTAGTTGCATGTTGAGCCAATGAAGTTTTTCCATGTCTTTCCTTGCTATTTTCAATCTATTATGAAAAGGAGGATTGAGGAGTGACTTGGAAATTAAGATATAAATAGATAAGAAAAATCTTAGGATAGCTAAAGTTAACATTAGCTATACACTCTACCCACTACTATTCTTAAACACTTCACCAAATACCCTGTCACCTATACCTAAGGTTAGTTTAACGTCTGAAGGACCTAAAATATGTAAGGCCAAATTCAAGATAATTAAACAGATATGATTCAAGGGTAATGCTTGGGTCAAATACTTGCTCTCGAATGTTGTTAAGAAAATTGAAAAGGTAGGATCTTGTATACATTCCACAACATTGCAATTTTGTTAAATACAATAAGCAAGAAATTTATCTGACTCTAAATCATATGATTGGTCTGAAAATGTTTAATTTACACAGTGTAATTGTCCATTTTATCGTTGATGTCGAACAATTTTCCACGCAAACAATCCTCTCCTTTATATTATGATTATACCAAAATATGTTATATCGACTTAATTTATAGAAATGAATGGAAAACAAAAAAATTAGATTAACACAAAGTAATTTTATACACCTTATTTGTGATACATATCACACGCTATGTCTTCGTTGGCTTCACTAAAATAATCTGGAAGTACAAAGCTTGAAACATCATATTCTAGTCCATACTAATCTTATTCACGTTATTTGTTTTCTAATAAAGGGGTTTAAATTACTTAAATTAAAAATCTTCCACATACAAATGATTATTCCATTGTAATCTCACAGGTGAGGTATGAGAAGAATAGTGTGGACACAGAGCCTACTTCTATCTTAGAGGATAGGAAGGTTATTTTTCATACACGATTAGTTCAAATCAATAATCAGAGTGAAGAAATCAAGATAAAATCCTACACTTGTCCATATAAATCAAATTAATTGCAGTGGAATTGTAAGACAATTGAAAGTGCACACCTATATGATTACTCACGTGATTTCGAAATGCCAACAATCTTGAGCCCTTTAGGACTTGCCTCACATAAAATCAGTTGTCATGCATGTGCAGATCCCTTCTCTTTATATGGTCTGCCATTCAAAGAATCTGCAATTATGATTAAGTCTCACAATTCTCAAATCATAAGTTACTATCGAAGAAAATTTGCAGCCTACAAATGATCATGACAAAATTAAAGTTAAAATACATAGAAGTTCAAATATAAAAATTTAATGGTTTACTGAATAAAATTACAACCTAAGTAAAACTTAACATGTAGGACAGGAAAATCCACTATTTATAGACAACAAAGGTTGGTGCGAACAAATGATTATTGTGTCTTACCAGAAAGGATACAATTTTTTTGATAAAGTTACAATTCTTCGAAAAGGTCAAAACTTTTAATAAAAGTCACAACTGTTCATAAAAGTCATAACTTTTAATAGAAGTCATAACTTTTCGAAAAGATTATTGCTCTTTGCAAAAATTAATCGCCATAACTCTTGGATATTGAGTGCTTCAGAGATTCGGATTCTTCTGCAGACAAGGATTCTTTTATTTATGGAGAAGAATATGTGTTGGATTTAATTTCCCCAAATGTCAAAGAGATTTTGTATGCTTATCAACCTTGAGGATGTTGAGCTCGTCATGTGGATATCATTACTGGAAATGTAACTCTTGAGACACTGAGAGATGACCATTCTACAAGTGAGGGAGGATGCACAATATCACATCCACCAACTCGAGTTCCTAGTTAATAAGAAAATTGGAAGGATCTGTGATTAGAAGTCGACTGTGTTGGAACAAATTAAGAAATGAGGGAAGAAACACTATGGTAAGTCAAGTTTTGCTGGTGCCAAATGGGTGCGAAATAATGTATCTTCCCTTAGTCTCAGATATGGGCTCTCTAAACAACTCAAGTTTTATATCTCTAGTAATGTTGTTCCACATGAACTAAAAAAGAAACCAATTAATTAAGATACATAATAGCTTTGGCACTTTAGGAAATAGATCCCACAAGGTTTAATCACCATAAATAGGAGAATCCCTCGCTGCAAAAGAATCTGAAACACTGTAGCTGTCAAACATCCAGCCTAATGGTCTCTAAATATATATTGTACCTTCCCTCGACTTTCCATGAAAGATGACGATGGACACGTGAGTACAGAAATTTAAAGATGGAACCAAAGCTAATTAGAGAGCACAATTCAATTAAATATCGGAAGAAAGTTCATTGTACGACATCATATAACCCAATAACTAAGAGATAAGTCCCCCCTAATGGTGACATTCACTCTGCATCGGTAAATTGAGGATTCGTTAAGACGTCTGTGATTCCAGAAGCAAAATGTCAATTGAAAACAAATGTATTCTCCCTCTTATCTCTTTCGCAGAGGGAAGCCTTTGTTTGGAATAAATCCTACCAGAAATAAGATTGCCGTACTAAGGCCAAAAAATGCGGAACACAACAATCCGGTTACTCACCGAGAATAAAAGAGACATATGCACCAAGATTTTTACGTGGAAAACCCTCGCTAAATCAAGGGAAAAAACCAATGACCCCGGACGGAGCAACGAATATTTCTATAGTACGGATTTTACCCTTGTATGTCTGAGAAAACTCCAAAGACCAATTACACATTCAAAAGAAATAAAGCTTTTTGATTTTTTCCAACCTCATACAATATCGCTCACACCTCTCTTTTTCCTCACAAGATTATTCCTCTGTGATTGCCACTTTCTTTCTCTCTTTGGAATTCTTTTGGTTTTGTAATAGAATGAAGAATTCTCCTCCCTTTTATTAGAGAACCAAATTACCTAACCTCCAAAATGTGCATGGAAGAAAAAAACATTTTTTTTTCTTCATAGCTCGGGACTACTCTACAAAACTTTGAAAATGGCACAAAACAAGTTGTTTCTGGTTAGATTACCAACTCTACAAACTTTGAAATTGGCACAAAAGATATTCAAGTTTGGTACTGGGGATTGGATCCTCACAATCTCCCCATCAAGACCAATTCACCCTGAAGGAGGTGGTGCTCCAGGTTTCTAGCTTGAGTCCCAATGGCCGACCAAGTTCTCTGCATAGCTCAACCGTCTCTTAGACCCTTGGTCAGAATATCTGAAGGTTTTCACTTTAGGATTTTTCAGGACCTGCATAGATCCGTCCTCTATCTTTATCCGAATAGTGATAGATCACGTCCATCTTGCTCGGCCTGCATGGTACATGGTTTTCTTGCTCAAGTCTATTGCACTACGCTGTCACAATAGACGACATACTCTTTGATGCAATCCAGTTCTTGAGAATCGGTTCAGCCATTTTACAATCTTCTTTGCCAGTTCAGTAGCAGCAATATATTATGCCTTCAGGTATGACGAGTGCGACACACTGTCGCAAACTTTGCATGCCCAGGATATAGCTCCCCTGAACATGTAAACAAATATCCAGTAGTAGGATTTTCTATTTTATCGAGGTCACCTCCCATATCATCAGTAGAGCCTTCAAGATTGGATCAAACCTTTAAACACACGCACTCTCTTGTTGGTACTTTTAGATACCTAAGTATCCATTAACTGCCTCCCAGTGTTCTTTTCCAGGAATTTTCAAGGAATCTGCTAACAACACAATGGCATGAGCAATATCGGTCTGTACACACCATCGCATAAATCCAACTCCCCATGCTGAAGAATAGGAACTTTAGCCATTTCTCTTTCTCCTCTTTTGTTGTAGGACACATCTGCTTTGCTCAACTTCAGATGATTGCAAGAGAGTGCTAAAGGTTTAGCAATGTTCATGTTTGAAGCGTTTAGTACACGTTAAATGTACTTCTCTCTTGAGAAGTGCACAACTTTCTTTTTGTTCTTCTCGAACATCTTCTCCCTAGAATTGTGTGCTGGGGCCCAAGTTTCACCTAGTTCAAATTGACTGGACAAACTTCTTCAACGTCTGCCAATCAGCTCTTTGTCTTGTCCTACAAGTAACATGTTCATCCACATATAATAACAAAATAATAAATTGTTATCAGGATAACTCTTGTGAAGTATTACACATGGATAGAATAGGTTTTGTGTCGTTTGACTTTTTCATGAAAGAGTTCAAAATTTTTGTACCATTGCCTTGGGGCCTGTTGTCAACCCATAAGACCTTAGTCAATTTGCAACCATTGTTTCTTTCCAAGATACTTCTAATCCCGATGGTTGCTCATATCATCTCTTCTTTCCAAATCTCCGTGAGAAAAGAAATGCGGTTTTCACGTCCAATTGCTCCACGTCAAGATCTAGACTAGCTGCTATGCTAAAATAGTTCGAATAGAAGGCATTGTTGACAACAGGTGAAAAAATTTCATCAAAAAATCATACCTTTCTTTTGTGCGGAAGCAATTTACAACCAACGAGGCTTGTACTCCCCAACTTGCCATTTCCATTTCTTTCTTGAGTTTAAAGACCCAATTGCACTAAGTGGTCTTTTTCTTTGGAAGTTCAATAGCTGGTATGTTGCCATTTTTTTGCTGTAGAGACCAATCTTTCGTGCATGGCTCTGTCATCATTGGACTCTTTTCGGGATGATACAACACCTCCCCTTAAGACTTTCTGGCTCACACTTCATCATGGATAAGAATATCCGAGGAAGGGTATGTGGTTGATTCTAACCCTGTGTCTTTATGATCTCATCAGAGGTTGAGATTGTTCTTCTTTGGGTACGCCATTGCTCAGTCTTATCACCACGTTGCTCCCCCTGCTCAACAATCTCATCAGGGTTGCTCTTCATGCTAAGCAACTCATCAATCTACTTCTGACATATGGGAATGGGCTAGAATAAGCAGGAATGGTAACAAGATAGGAAATATACCATCTTGTTCTTGGCCTTCTCGGATAGAATATCAAGCAGTTCACAACTCCACTTTATCAGAAAGATTACACATCTCTACTTATGATGGTGTGACCTTCTTCTTACAAGACCCATGTCTTGACCCCGAACTCTTCATCTCCATATCCGATTGAATTATGCAGGAACTGATTATCTTAGCTTGGTTCTTTGCTCCTTCGGGACATGTGCAAAAAGCTTTGCAACCAAACACCTTTAGGTGCGAGTAAGACAATCTTTGTTGGTCAAGCTTTTCCTGAATGTCAAAACGCAACGGAACTGAGGGACTAACGATTGATATCGAATAAAACGCGGTAGGAACTGCTCACCCCAGAAGTCTTGGGTAATTTTAGCCATTTGAGCAGTTCTCACCTCTCAACTGGTGCGATTCATTCTCTAAGCTAAACATGTGTTGCGTGGGTTCCAGGAATTTCTTTTCATGTCTGTTCCATGGTTTGAAATACTCTTCAAATCTCTTGAAGTGTACTCACCGCCATGTCGGTTCGGAGAGATTTAGATTCGACTTGTCTCTTTTTTTCTTTTTGTCTATTTAGAGCTATGAAACTTTTGAAATACTTGAAACACTGATTTTGGTCTCAAGATATAAACCACAATTTCGAGAAGCGTATAATTTAAAAAGGTAAACAAAGGCATTCTTACTCCTATCGATTCTATTACATTGGACCACAAAACAAGACTATCCCAAAGTCAGTATATTAGACTTTCTGTCAGATAAACCAACATAAGGTCATCATCGTCTGATCATTCCACGAATGGAATGTTGGATTCGTGAAGGACCATCACGAGGTCTTTTTTGCAAGTATTTTGTACATTCTATCTTCATCTTAGAAAGATCTCTTTCTTTTTCATTTTCCTTTTGAACTAAATCCCTGACTTACCAATTTGACTCAATCTGTAATCTATAAATATTCGACCTTATTTCCATGATTGTTGTTCTAGTTCGTTTCCTTTGAAAACAACAATCATTCCTTGCAGCCATCTTCAGCACCTGAGTTAAAATACGCAATTTCCGTTACCTATCAAAATACACAAGCATACATCACCTTAAAAATATTACATTAACAACAATATCTGAAAATCCATTACAAAACAAACTAACTAACAAAACTTCTCTTGGTCGTTATAGAAATCAGCATTTAAAACTTTAATTTCTCAAAAACGATAAAACGAGTAAATAGAGATATGGTTTCACATAAATTTGAAACAAGACACGCCAATATATAGAACNCAACTTAATCTTGAAATTAAAATTTATAAATGCAAAAGTCAAGCCTACCTAGAAAAAGTACGGATCCTGAATCCCAAACTACCCTAAGGAGAGTATAAGTCATATATCAAAAAGCTAACATCAAGTGTTCTTTGCCAAACAAAGTCAAGCCACCATGATATGGATCCTAATAACGCTATTTCAAGCTACCCATAGGAGAGTATAAATTCTCTATCCTAGATGACCATGACTAACTCATGCATCCTACAATGCTACGCAAATCAATCTATAGAAAGTATAAATCCTCAGTCCCAAAATATCCTATATTGGTCTTATCTTACCATTTAAAGCTACAGAAGAAGGGATCATATATAACTACTTTGAGCTATTTTAATCTATTATGATTTGATTTGTTTGAGGTTATTAATTCAACCTATAATCCTTCTATGTGAGAGAACATTAACATTCTAGTATATTCATGTCTAAGAGTATAAGAGAAAGAGAACACACCACAATATCACATTATCTTGACTTCACCGCTGAAGACCTAAAAAAATGTCTACAAGCCCCACATTCAATCTTAACTTCATTCCAGCACGATCCATGTCTAAACTTGAAGTTATTCAATCGCGTTGTTCAATAGAAGGTAATTCTAGTTATAATTGATCATAAAGATCAATTGTAACATTAATAGTCAAGATCCTTCCCATCCAATCAAGTATACTTCAATTAATCACTAGATGATCCCAACTATGATCAATTAGCATTCCACACATTGATTTAGGAAGATCACTTTAGAACCTTCAACTTTACCTCTTACAACATAAAACCACAATGATCACATCCAACAATTTAGATTAGGGTTCAACATCAAAATTATAGGAAATAATCATATAATCATTAGACAAAGCTAAAAACATAATGGGTTTGAGAGCACTAGATTTGAATAACACCCAGCCTTACCCAGAAGATAATCACAAACCTAGCTAGAATTGGATTTTTTGAGTTCCAAAATTTGGGGAGGGGGGGGGGAACTATAGGGACTCCGTGGGTGTAGAACCCATGGATGAATAGAAAATTCACATACATATGATAAAAGCGCTAATCAAAGATTTAATCATTGGTGAATTCTCGACCTAGGTGCTTCCCCAACTTCCTCTTCTTCCTTGGTTCTTGGAGAGATAATTTCTTGAGAGTAACTTGGAATGGGGATTGGTTTCTTTAAACGTTATTTAGTTGTAGGGTAAATTAAAACGTAATATATGTTGTAATTTAACTAACTAACCAACCTAAATTAACCCCAAATTAAATAACTAATAAATACCCAAACCACTAACTAAAACTTATTAAACTTAAAAGTGGAAACTTATTCAATTTTCGGACATCCTCTTATCTTTCACAATTATATTTTATAAGTTCTAAATTATATGAAAAATGAGAGAAAAAATAATGTGATAATTAATTCAAAAATTTTTGATTATCTTAGGAAAAAATAATAGTTGTTATCAAAACAAATTAATATAGAAAAAATAATATAAATATTGAAGAAGGAATTTGACAACAAAAGAAGAAGAGAAGAAGAAGAAGAAGAAAAAGAATGGAGGAGCTCAACTTGATTTTAAGGGTGGGGTGAGGTGAGGGTGGGAGGTGAATAAGATGAAGAAAGAAAAAAAGAAAAATGAACGGAGGTGTAACTTGAAAGTAGGGGTGAACGATGAAGAATTTACATTGAAATTAAAATAAAAGCAATGAAATTAGCATATATCAAAAAGTAAGAGAGAGAAATAAAGAAAAACATAAATTAAAAAATAATATTTAAAATTCAATTAACACGTGTCACACAATTATTGGTTTGTGATAACTACTTGTTATTTAAAATTTGTTATTGATAGAAAAATAGTGTAATAATATATTATCGGATTGTTTAGTGGGGTACTAAGACGCCCGCTTAGTTAAGGTATCTTTTTAAAAGTTCAGGACAACTTCTAGTGTCACTTTTTATTGTGTAGTTCATCTTACGTATTAAATTTGTATCCAATATCTGAATGAGTATGTGTATGACATGAATTTTGTATGATTTGTTGCATCAATATCTTTATATGCATTGACATAACGTTGATATACATTTTAGTGTCTTTTATAACATTTGTAATATTTTGTAGTCTTAATTAACTTGATGAAATTCTACACTGGCTAATAGGAATTATTTTTTTCAAATGGTTTATTTATGCATATTATTTTGGCATGAATCTTGTTTAATGTTGGCATGAAATTGCTATTATTTGTGCATCTATGTCTATGTGTTATCACGAAATTGATATAACATTGCAGTATTATGGATGAAACAAGCACGATGATGATGCAATCAATGAGAGTAGAGTAACTAGAACTGTTGCTAAAAACTTTGGTGGACCCCGTTGTCACACACAGAGCCTACACCTTGGGCGGGACTGCCACACGAAGGCCATTGTTGGCCTCGAGCGAACCCTTATCCTGACTTACTTAGCTCAACGAAAGACTCTAAGAATTTTTTCAATGATCAAATGCACTTACTCAAATAACTTAATAATAAATCTTGGAATGTTCAAAGATTCAAACATTAACTTGGCCAAAATTCCAACTCAAATATTTCAGCTAGAATGATAATACAAAGACTAATGAATTATTAAACAGTCTATCTATGAAGCCTTTAGTACAAAGAGAGATGTTTGCATAAGACCCCCTATTATCTTAATATCGAAATACTAAAAGCAAAATAAAAGGGGCCCTCCAGAAAGAAAAGAGACTCAACAACAAACTCTAAGTTCTCAAGTTTGATCAACGAGGTGCTACATGCTAATTTTGGTTACCTGCGTCTGCATCATAAGAGTATGAAGGCCAACTGACATCAGTTTATTGAATGTGCAAGTATGCTACTTGGAATGGTAACAAACATAAAATTGATAGATGTTCTAAAAGAAACACTTACCTAGCTCTTCTCATCTCATGAATATTGAACTAAAATCATTCCATTATAAAGTAATTTAAAGCAGATACCATATAAATAAAAACTAGTTTAAATACATGATTTCAAATCTGTGTATATAATTGAATACAACATAACTATGAATGTATGTAAAATACAATAACTGATGTATATGAATATACATTAACTTATGTGGGAGATTCTCTAATCAACAACCATCAATATTCGTCGAAGGGATGGTACAACACTTCACCTAACTTTGCCAATGACCACTCTACACCTTTCCATGATATCGATCCTGAACTCACTGAGTGGATCCACTAGTTTGTGCTAAAAACAATAAGGAATCATCTAAAAGTATGGTCCTTTCCCTGCCCATGATGACTACATGACTTATGGGGGCTCGAGTTAATATGAAATTGCATCCCCATATTGGTGCTCAATAGTGCTCCCTAAATATATATACTTAGCTCATATGTTCTTAAAAGAAATTCTTCTCTAGTTTGATATAATTTCTCAAACTTAGCTTAAAAGGCACTCATGGAATCATAGTTTCTTCTCTACTAATAAACTAGATCACTGGCTCTTTTGGAAACCTTAGTTTCCATTCTTCTTTAAATTTTAAAAACATGTTTATACATCTTTGGAAATACTTAGCCCCCATATACTTCTTTGGGGAAAAGACGTCACTTTACTCTTAACTGAAGTCAAACTTAAGTCTTAAAACAAAGTTAAAATGTTTGTAAAAGGTCATTACGAACTTGAATGAAACTTTTTCCTTATCTATATCTTTACTTCAAACTTGATCTTTAGTCTTAAAAACAGAGTTGAAAGTTGAAAGCATTTGAAAAATACTTGTTGAAAAGACTCTAAGAACTTTCCGAAACTTAAATCTTAACTACCCTTGAATTTGAAGTTATGGACTCAAGATTGAATTTCATGTTTCTGGATAATTTATATATGTTTAGAATTCATTTAGAGTAGTTAGAATCATTAGGAAATGATAAATCACTTTTGAAAGGTTTAAACAGAGAGAATTATGAAACTCGGTGGAAATTTTGATCACGGCGCGTCCGGGGCGTGCCGCGCTAGCCTAATTTGACTAAGGCTCCTTTCTAGCGCAGTGCTGGCGCGCCGCCCCAGTCATCCTAGTTCTATCGTGGAGTGTCGCGCCAAACTTTTCCTTAGGCAAAAATCTACAAAATTTTTCCTTTTGTTTTGTAACCTTAAATCGATTTAATTCGATTCATTTTCTCAAATTAACTTTAGATTCATGTACCCAAATTATATATACACGGATCTAACCCAATCAACAAAACCTAACTCATGAAGAAAATTCTTAAATCTCATCTCATGTTCAATAATGAAAGCAATTCAAGAACAACATTAAAAGTCCAACCTTTTCTTTTGGATAAAATCATGCTAAATAGAATATTCTTGGCACGTGGGTGAACGAACCCAATGTTAAGATAGACTCACATACAAAGAAATCCACAAGTTAATTCGACGATCATGACAAATCTTGCCTATTTTTCTTCTTCTGTTTTCTTTTCCTTTCTCCTAAAACCTAGCGTGAAAATTTCAAAGTTTTCAAACTGACTATGTTTTGATTTGACCTATATTAAGCTCCTAAGCACGGATTAAATTAATAGGGTGTGAAAAGATTAAAATATCTTTTAAAATCCCAGAATTGGACATTTCCTTATCCAACATGCATACTTTCAAGGGGCAAGTTACTAATACGAACTGGGGATCGTGCAATCTCGGCAACATTGAAATGATGGTTCAAAGAGATTTCCAAGCATATCTTGATATACACCTAAATATCCTGAGCTAGATGTTATGGTCGTTTCAAGTTTACCAAACACTCATTTTTACTTTCTTAAAAATTTCAAGATTTCTTTATACGTTCCAAAATAAGTATTTTCTTGATTTTAACTCCTTTCTGGTTACTTCTAGTTGAGAGACTTTAAAATATTTCCCCTTGGGAACATTCGTCCTGGAGAGATTACTTTTACTAGGCTAAAGGTGGTAACATCTAGTTCAGGCACCGAACAAGAAAATGGAACAAAATACACGCACATTCATAATTTTAAAGAGTACTAAGAAGAGAATTAGTACCTTAATATGCATTTTCTCCGGATTCAAAGATATGTGGATATATCTTCTTCATATCCCTTTTGGCTTCCCAAGTAGCTTCCTCAACAAATTGGTTCCTCCAAAGGACTTTGATTGAAGCTACTTCTTTTGTTCTCAATTTTTGAAATTATCGATCTAGAATATGAATACGAATTTCCTCGTAAGATATGTTGTCTTTGATCCTAATATTTGCAGTTAGAATGATCAATGAAGGATATCTCATGCACTTGTTCAACATAGAGGCATAAAATACTTCATTAACCGCTACTAACTCTTGTGGTAGCTCTAATTCTTAAGCTACATTGCCAATTCTCGTGGATATTCTATTAGGTCCAATATACCAAGTACTCAAATACCCCTTCTTACCAAACATCTTGACACCCTTCATGGGTGAAACTTTCAAGTAGAGTCAATCATCTACCTTGAATTGTAACGCCCTCCTTCTTACGTTAGTGTAGGAATTCTCACGACTCTGCACTGTTTTCAACCTCTCTTGAATCACTTTAACCTTCTCCATCGCTTGATGAATTAAATTTGGTCTTATCAACCCTGATTGACAAACTTCAAACCAACCAATAAGAGATTTTCTTCTCCTCTTATAAAGAGCTACATAAGGAGCCATTTGGATGTTACAGTGATAATTATTGTTGCAGGCAAACTCAATTACAGGTATGTGATCATCCTAATTACCTTTGAAATCAATCAGGCATGCCCTCAACATATGCTTTAAAGTTTGAATGGTGCGCGCTCCTTGGTAATCTTTTTGAGGATGAATGGCAGTACTTAAGTTCACCTTTGAACCCAAGTTATTGTTCAAACATTTCAAGAATTGTGCAGTAAATTGTACACCTCTATCTGAAATAATGGAAAGAGGTACTCCATGAGGTCTCACAAGCTCTATCAATCTAGCATAATCTTCTGCCAAATATATAATCTTTACCAGCAAGAAGTTAGTTGACTTTGTCATTTTATCGACAATCACCCATATAGAATCATACTTCCTGTGAGACCTTGGTAAACCTGTGATAAAATCCATATTAATCAACCCACTTCCACGCTGGAAGTTCTATATTCTGAGTCAAACCTCCAGGCCTTTAGTACTCTTCTTTAAATTATTGCAATTCGGGCACTTCGTAACAAATTCAACAATGCCCTTCTTCATATAATTTCACCAAAATAATTATCTCAAATTGCGGTGCAATCACAGGAGAGGGAAGGAAGGAGGATTGTCTTGTGTGGAACCCGTATGACTAGAAATATATTGATCTTGAGCTTTTCCTCCAGTTTCCTCTGGGAGTCCCATCCCGTAGTTTTTACACATAATCACCTTGATATCTCAATACACCATCTCCACGTTGTCCACAGCTAAACTCTTTTGCTTTTATGAACATTTGTCTTCAGTTCCAACACTTGGTCTTGTGTCTTGCTTTTCCTTCACTTCCGACACTAATGACTATTCAACCCCATTCATCACCAATATTCCTCCTTTGTGGAAACTATTAGTCAGACTTCTAATCATGCAAGTCTATACATATCATTTTCTAGTTCTTTTTTCTCTTCCTTAAGATGGCCGGTACTATCCATAGACAACCTTCTTAAGGCATCAACAACAACATTTGCCTTAAATGGGTGGTAAAGAATGATCACATCGTAATCCTTGAGCAATTCTGACAACCTCCTTTCTCTAAGATTAAGCGCTTTCGGAGTGAACATATATTGTAGGCTCTTGTGATCACTGAAGGCATTAACATAAACACCGTACAAATAGTGACGCCATATCTTCGTGGAAAAAATGATAGCAGTCAACTCTAAGTCATGGGTTGGGTAATTCTTTTCATGAACTTTCAACTATCTTGAGGCATAAGCTATAACCTTCTCATTATGCATTAACCCACACCCAAACTCTACATAAATGCATCACAAATACACCACAAACCTTGAATACCTTTTATGTAAGGTCGAACGGGGCAGTAGTCAACGTTGTCTCAATTCCAAGCTTTTTTCACAAGCTTCAGACCATTGAAAACTGATTGGTTTCTCACTCAAATTCCACATGGCATAAATAGACGGAAACGTCTCAATCTCCTATAGTAGACACCCACCCAAGAAACTCATAATATCAATTGTAGATTTGTGGTCAAGGCCAATAGCATTGCCGTAATTTTTAGTTCGCACGCTCTACTCCATCCGAAATTATGTGACCCAAGAATGCCATAACTCAGCAAAACTAACTTGGAAATTGGCAACAACTACTTCCTTTCAAACTCTGAAGAACTATTCTGAGATGACTAGCATTATGTTCTTCATTCCTTGAAATGGATTAGATATGTCCATGAATTTGACAATAACCAACCTATCTAAATAATGTTTGAGACTATATTAGATAAATCATGAATGTTTGGCCGGCTCATTGGTCAACCCAAAGTACATGACCAAAACTTCATAATTCCCATATCTGGTTTTAGAAGTTATCTTTAGATTATTACATACCCTTACTTTTAGCTAATAGTAGCAAGATCTGAGATCTATCTTAGAAAAATATGTGACAGCCTGAAGTTGATCGAATAAATCATCAATTCTTGGGAGTAGATACTTACTCTAGATGGTAACCTTATTTAATTGGCAGTATTCTATACACATCCTAAGGGAACCATCTTTATTTCTCACAAACAAGATGGGATCTCCCCAAGGTTAAACACTTGCTCTAATGAAGCCCTTATCTGAAAGATCTATTAATTGTTCTTTCAACTCTCCAAGTGTCATTCTGTATGGAAAAATAGAAATTATGACACATATCTTGAATGATGTCGATGTCGAAGACTATTTCTCTCTCAGGAGTGACTCCAGGTAGATCATTAGCATAGACTTCTCAAAATTATTTTTCCACTAGAACTAAAATGGGAGGCACCTAAGCACTTGAGTCATTAACTTTGACTAAGTAATAGATACAACCCTTTGAAACTAACTTTCTTTCCTTAAGGTATGAAATGAAATGACTCTTAGGCACTGTTGAACTACTACTCTACTCTATGACTGGCTCATTAAGAATATGAAACATGAAAACTCGATCTCTATAATCTATTGATCCATAACAGGCAAAAAGTAAGGCCATACCTAGATCAGATGTGGTGTTTTTGTGATTAATGGAAATGACACAATCATGATAAGCTCGCTAAGCTAGAATAGGCTACCCAACCGGTGTAGAAACACAGAAGGGTTTACAAAGTTTCTCAAGAATAACTTGTTTGCAACATAGGGGATTACAAAATATAAACTTGCTCCTGAGTCTACCAAAGCATGAGCATCAAAAGAAGACTTTTATCATACAAGTGACAACATCTACAGAGATCTCTTGATCTTGGCGACTCATGATTGCATAGACGCGATTGCTCCTCCACCAGTACCAAAAGTATCTTCTTTAGGTGCAACCCTCTCTTGTGGAGCAACTGACGAGATTGGTCTCTATTGTCAAGACTTCCATCACCCTATTTATTCTTAGTACACTCATTCATGAAGTGACACTCTTGACTACACTTATAATAACCTTTTTACCCATCCGCCACTTACTGAGGGGGGGGTGGGCCTACCATACCTACGAATCATACAGGATCCCACTATTCTTTTGCTACACGACCTTCAACGTTGTGGGCCTATCCAATACGCTCAAAACATCCAACTACAATTCTGGCCATGACTCTCACCTTTTTTTTGGGTGCAAGTGCACTAGAAGATGATAGCACAGGTCCTTTTTGTTGTTGAAAGAATGAACGATTTGCATTACCCTTCTTTTGCCAGACTCATTCCCTGTTTTGGATTTTTTTGTTTGAACTGCTTTACGTCTCTCAGCTTCTTCTCTGCAACCTTCTACACATAAAATATCAACCCCGAAATGTCCATGATGCTAATAAGCATTGCAACCTAACACTCTTTACTTTATGACGGCCTTACCTAGAAACAAATAAACTCATTCTACTCATCATATCCTTAACCATCTCCAGAGATTAACGAGATAGATGGGTGAATTTCAACCCACACTCATGCACACTTAGAGACTCCTTCTTAAGTGTGAGGAACTCACGTACCTTGGCCTATTTTAGTTCTCGGGGAAATAAACGCCCCAACAAGGCCTCCCCAAAACAATCCCATCACGGAGGTGGTGCATCCTCATTTGTACCCTCTTTCAATGATCAAAACAGGTTCTAGAAACACCCTTCACCTAGTATGTATCTCTCTCAACTCTCTCTATATTAACAACATGCATCACATTGAACAGATTTTTTAATTCCTTAATGAAGTTCTATAGGTATTTTACATTCTTAACAACTCATGTGTTCTTAAAGTGTCAGCCTCATCTTGTTAAGCTCCTATTTTCTGCTCAACCTTGTTATTACCGCTCGTATCAGCATCCGGATAGCGTCACAAAGTATTGGATTGGTGACTTCTCTCTAAGGTTTCACGTTTTCTGAATTAGGTACCCCTTGATCTTGCGGTTTAACATTCCTCCTCGCTGGACGACCTCAGAAGTCTCTTTATGGAGGCATAATTATCTGAAAACACGTGAAAACATGACTTAGACATAAACTTTTTAGATATAAGCTCTGACGCACGAAAGAGATATGAAAGAAATGAGGAATTTCTAAATGTTGCAGCCTCCAAATTATAGATATGGCGCGCTTCACACCAATAACTAGGACTCCACGAACATGGATTCATAGACTCCTGTGGGCTCTTGAACTTTATGCTTAATACCGAGTTTATCACGCCCCAAGCCTAAACCTTAGGCGGGACTAGAACTCGTAGTCCAATGTTGGCCTCGAGGGAACCCTTGGCCTTGCTTGCATAACTCAACGGAAGACTCTAACTTTCTTAAGTAACTTAATAATAAAACTTGGAATGTTAACAGAATCAAATATTCACTTGGCAAAAATGCCAACTGAAGTTTTTAACATAGAATGATAATGTAATGACTATGCAACTACTAAATTATCTAGCTATGCAGCCTCTAGTAAAAATAGAGATGTTGGGCAAAGACCCCTAATCATCCTAATACTGAAATACTAAAAACAACATTAAAGGGCTCTCCCCATTTAGTACAACCAATTGATTAAATTAGTTTTAGTCAATTCACTTTTTACCCTTCTTTATTTCCTGGCTCGCAAATATCAACTTATTAACTTGAGAGCAACTCCAAAATCCTTAATCATTAGACATATAATTGTCACCTACACCCAATACTTAAGACTTATGTCACCACCTATTTATTTTGAGACCTTACTGTCACCTTTTTTTAAAAGTCCCGAGAAACATTTAAAAGTTAGTCTCGGAAATGACTTTTGAGGCAGAATGCTCTGTGACAGCTCCGCGATGCGAAATGAAATTTCCCAAGTCTGAACCACTCACAACGCACCATTACTACCACATTCCGTCCGATGAAATTTATCTTTGTTTTTCATCTCTAAAACCTCTAATCTCCATGGGTTCTTTTCCAAACACTTAGAATCTATTAAATGTTTAAAGTACATTAGATTCTACTTAAAATCAACCTAACTTAATGTATTTGAATCAAACAGTCACCTCAACAATTTAACTGAATCAAGAATTTACTATAACTGCAAGCAACCCATCAGAACACACATTTCTAGGCTTTGCATACTTAAACTCGTTGAACTAATTCTTATTGTCGCTTAGGTGAAACTAAATCAACACTATGTGATCTCACATACCGTTGTAGGGATCACCCTCTACTGAAATTTGACCAGGTACTCTTGCATCAATCTTGCACATATCTTCCCTACCTTCCTCTTTTCTCCCTTCATCAAGCCCTACGTAAGTTACTTTTTTAAACTGATTAGATCTGATTTTTAACTCACTTAAACTATAAAAAGAATTGAATATAGTTTAAGGAAAATTACTAAATTGCTCCTCTAAAATACGGATTTAACTTTCTTTATCTAACACACAACTTCCAAGGGCATTAAATAAGAACGTAGCTCAACGAAGGTCGGAGATCCACGCAAACTCGTCAGCCTTAGAACGATAATTCCCATGATCATTTTCAACGCATATCTGGAAGTTCTCCTACTCATCGGAGGCCAAAGTTAAGGCCACTTGAAATTGACTAAAAAACTCACTTTTCTACTTGTAAATTTTTAGATTTTTTAATTGTTTCCACATTGACTATTTTTAATATATTATCTTATTCTAAGCTATTTTAAATTGCGTTGTTACAATTATCCTTCAGAATGTATGTATTGTATTTTATTAACTAAGGAATAAAGTCCATAAATTCTTACTGAACTTGTCCCAAAAGGTTAGGTACATGTTTCAACCAAAAGTAGTAGTTTTTGAAGACCCTTTGGGTCAAAATTTTACTAACAAACCTAAGGAACAGTTTCAAATATATACATTAGTAATTCTTACAACAATATAGTTAGGCTTTATTGGCATAAAAATTAAAAGTCTTAGAGTGTATACACTAGCTATTTATTATTTATGATACATTATTTTCTGTTCCTTTTCAATTAAAGACGTGACAAAGACCACTTTTTATTCCAAAAAAATAGCGCAAGTACACAAAGCCCAATCCGGCTAAGCCCATACCCACCCGAATCAGGAAACAACAACACAAAAGAAAGACAAAGGAAACTCTAGAAACAACTACGGAATAGCAAAAGGGGAAAGTTGCACCAAGAAAATAAAATTTTCATAGGATCCATCAGATCTTCACGAGCAAGCTAGTCTCTATGAAAAAATCGAATATTCTATCACAAAAAGATTATGCAATGACATTAATCTCGCATGTGTTGGATTGATTTCTTTCTAGACATAAAAAAAACGTCACTGATTTCGAGCAATGATTTATGTTGAAGGCTTTTCAGCATATTGTGTGTAAGAAATCATCTCTCAAGTCTTTCATAAGATAATAACCTCAACTAATAGCAGATTGGTAGCTTTACAAAAATAGATGAAAAATTCATTACTTGCTTTTTTCAACACGTTGAACTCAAAAAGAAATTAATATCAATAGTTTGTTAGACAAGTCACCCTAGCAGTCTAATCACAAGACAATTTCATGTGCGAATGATCAAATATTTGGTTTTGATAGAAGAATTTGAACCAAACTATAACATGAAATAATGTTCATAATTATCTCTGATTAAACATATTAACTGATTTATTGTATCTTTGTTGTTAATTGTTTCTCTCATTGTTAATGTTTATGCATTTTTGTTCTGAATGTTTGCACCTGATTTTTTAATCAAGAGAAAAAATTTCTTTCTTTTGGGGGGAAACTCTTAGTGACTAGCTAAATATTGTACCTCAAAACCAACAACTAGTTAGTTAAATAATCTATTACGTTCTCTATAAACCTGCTCACAAATATGGCATTTTATTCCATTAAATCTCCCATACCTTTTCATATTAAAGATCACTTTTCTATCACCCACTGGAAGTATCCTTATTGAAACAAAAATCCTAGCAGTTTTAAATTCGCCAACCTTCCGCTAGAAACTTGTGTCCTTTGTTGACTTCCAAGCTTTTATCAAATATCCAATCGCCTTCCCCAATCACTTATATATAAACCAATTACATTAGGTACTGGGCTCATTTTTGATAATTCATTACAGTTACATTGGTATACTCTTCTAAAAGTCTAGTTATCCCCTTTTAATGAACTCTTCTCCAATGTCTTCTTCTATCGTCATCAGTATTGTTCCATACAAATATAGAAAAAATCTTGGAAATCAGAAACTCATAAAGAATGTAATCAAACTTATTTGAGTTTCCTTTCCTTTAAGGTCGGTATTACTTTGTATTACTAGTTACTTGTAAGTTTTTCCTCTATTATTTTCATTTTTTTTGTTTGTTAGTCTTTAACTTGCATTATTTTAGTGATTGGGTTCTCGGGTTTGAGAGTCAAATGTAGTTTTTTCCTCCACCTATATTATGTGAATATACTTTCACTGTAGCCATGTTTTTATGCTTAAAATGTGAAGCGCGTTAATACACCCAAAAGGATACTCATTTAGTTATCTATGTCACATCAATTTTATGGTGTATTTATTCCATTGTAAATAGAGTTTGGGGGAAGTAGGACTCTTGTTAGGTTAGAGTGTATTGCGCAAATTTCATAATCGTTCAAGGGGTACTTATGCCATTATTCCTTTTATACTTTTATTTTTGAAATTTGAATTACTTTTAGTCAAATCACAGCACCGTATCCCATCTATAGATCCAGACCCCAAGATTAAAATTTAAATAAAATGATCCAACCTCTAGATCCACACTAGATTACGACAAACTTAGGCTGCAATGCCTGTTAAGTCTTTCTGTGAAAGTTAAATTTAAGTGAAAATAATTATGAAAACTGTATACTACTACAACAAAATTTTTGAATAAAATAATATCTAAATATTATGCATTTTCATAGTTATCTTTGTTGATGTGAAGAGAAAAACTGAAGCTCGACACATGGGACGATCTATTTCTACTTAACAACTATTGTTTGAATGCAGTGGTATAATATCATGTCCGCCACACCAGTCTCCCATGGACTACTTCAATCTCAATTCCGCTTTATTGTGGCATAAATATGTTCAGAGTTTCGTGGGGAAAAATGTTTCAAAAAATTTTTTTTTTAACTCAGTCTTTAGGTGCAACAACATTAGATTAATTTAAATAAGACTCTTAGGTGCATATGCCCTGAAAGACGAGTGAATAATTCCCAAAACTGAAGAATTTGTTCAGATGTCACACAGAAATGAAGCTAGAAGAAGCCATAGGAGCACTTCGGCGCACGCCCGGAATACTTAATGCAGCTTCAAACAATAGTTACGTGACCAATAATGTCATGTGCAGAGCTTCAGGTTTTTCCTCACGTCAGAAGAAACTATAGAATGCATTGCATTAAAGATATATTGGCAATAGTCGACACCCCTAGTTTGTTGGACAATGTTTAAAACTCATCACATTAAACTTAGAAAATATAATAAGTTGTTTTTGAAGTTTTAGATGTCTCACAGTGTACTTTGATACACACAAGAACCACTAGCAAAACACGATATTATCAACATTTAGCTTGTATAAACATTCTAAAATACATATCGTATACAAGTGATTTGTATAGCAATGATTTGTATTTATCAGAACTATAGTAATGTCACCAATGCTTTAATTTCTTGTAATGCTCCCCCACATAGGCTCCGGTGGCATAAATGCCTACTAATACGTACCAGTCAATCATTAACTTCAATAAAATGCAGTGATATAAAAGTGATAAAATATATAACTACCTTCAGAAGCATCATTTGAAAGCCTCTAATGAGTTATTATATACTGTTCTCATACTCTTGTGCCTTTCAATAACTCAAAAAAAAATCAAAAATCTCTTTCTTTTTTCTAATGCTTTGTTCTTTCAAAATTCCAAACGTGTCTGCTCGTGTTGGAACATGATAGAACTCTCAAGCAACTAGGTAAATCCCCCTATGTCAAGATTAAATGTCCCAGTCACGTTCATCTTGGGGCTGCTACGGAAGAACTTGTAGATATTAAAGGTAAATGTGCTTATTAATATTTTATTCTAGATGGGGTTTTCAGTATGTGATCGAGCAGGAAGTGTTGAATATGAAAAAACGCTTTCATGGTATGCTTTTTTCACTTGGTTCAGGCTGCTCACTAAGTCTCATGATTGTGCTAGAACAAGTTATAACTAATGTTTGGGAAGTTTTCATGTTCTCTCAAAGTCGCCTAAGCACTCCTTCAGAGAACTTATTAGCCCCTTGACATCTCCCAAGTTATTTAATCACTTTTGACAATGTATTTCTTACGACTAATGATTTCTAAAAACATAAATTGTGGCAGAAAAACTGGTGCCCTCTTCTCATTTCCCATCTACGTTATTCGTTAACATCTTCACTTCAAATTTATTGACCTGTTTTTATCTGAAATTTTTTGTAGGAAACATGTATAGAGCTCCATAACCTTGCCATTTATACATGCAAACATTGAAATGATATCATTACTTCTCACACATTTCCCGATCAATAGAATACCTAGCTTCCATAATTATGACCCCCCCCCCCCTCCACCTTGTGCGGATAATTTTTTAGCAATATTATTCCATGTGAAGTTAGTCCAAGTGACCTTCTTGAATTTGAAAAACTCAACATACTTAGTGGCAACAAGATTTTTGAATATCAAATAGGCTTTAAATCCTAAACTTCCTCATCCTTTCCAAAATATATGTAAACCATGAAACTCGTTGTCTTCTTTACCCTCATCATTAGTGTTCTATAGATCTAGCAAAAAAAGTTTGGAAATTGGATAGTGCATTAGTTGATTAATCGCATACAAAAATGTAACTAACTCATCCGCCTGTCCATTCTTTCTTTTAGGTTGTTGTTACTTTTATTACTTCTCAGCTAGTCGATTTATGTGACATTTAGAATTTTGAGACAAAACAGGTCTATCTTGACCCTAATTTTTTTATATATCTTTTAAATATTTTGAATTTTCATTATTGTGACTGAAGTACTTCTTATGTAAATTAAATATATTAATTTTCATTTAAAAAATATAAAGATTTTAATGAGAACTATTTGGTCAACTTAAATAGTTTGAATCTCGAAAATAAAATTTGTCATATGAAATTGGGATTTCGGACAGGGGTTAGACTAAAATAATCAAATGGTCTTTCTATGTATAAGGGTTGAATTTATTTTGGTCCGTAACATTATTCTGGATAGAAATAGTCCATAATATATGTAAATGGGAATCATTTTGGTCCTAAGCCCTAAATTTAACTTTTTGAATGTTAAAAGCTAATGTTCCCCTTCTCTGGTTCTTTAGTACTTGTTCTTCCTCAATAAAATAATACTAATCCAATTCATATATTGCTTATTCAAACTAAGCCATAACTTTTTTCTTCTTTCTTTCCAAGTAATTCTAGAACTGAAAACTTTTATTCGATTTGAGTGGAAGGGAAAAAACCTCACCGTATTAATTTAATTTTTATGATTTCATTGAATCAACAATTTAAACTCATCCAATCACAAAATCATCCAAGTCGTTCTAAAGCGATTATAAACTAAACAGTAATAGACATAATGAATTGTTTTGTGTGTGTCCATATTATCCCAAACATTAATTACTCTTCTATCAACATTATATTACCCATCTTGCAAATATTTTTTTGATTTATGTCAAATGTGCCAAAATATAAGTGCATGCATACCATAAATGCAAACTGGAACAAACATGCTCAATCACAATGATATTGAATTTTTCTTAAACGCGGATGGAGTCGCAAGTTGAGAAAAGTAGCCAGAAAAATTTGGAAGGAATGCTCCCCATGAGGAGGGGCTGGTAGAAGATTTTGTTTTTATTCATGTTCATTTTTCAGAATTGTGGATCATCAGACACTCCAGGATGTCAAATTTCAAACATTTTTCGTTGGGTATGTAATTTTACATACCTGTGAAAATATAATTTTTATTCTATATTTAGGGATTAATGAAGCCCCCCCACCCCCCCCCCCCCCACCCCCCACACGCCCCCCCCCCCCCCCCCCCCCCGACCCACCAAACCCCCCCCCCCCCCGCGCCCCCCCCCCGCCAATCCGCCACCCCCACTCCCTCCACCCTCGCCATCCCAACCCCCCCCCCTCCCAATCATAGAAATGTTTAAAAAGAAGAACTTTTAAAATCTATTTAAAAAGTTGATGCCCGTTTTAGAGAGAAGATACATGAAACAAGAGTACCCCCATGAAACTAATGACGAATGCGGCGTTACTTTTAACAGACAAACGGTTTAATTTCGGGTTTTATGATCAAAATGGCACTCATTTGGGCATAATTAAGGACTATTTCTGTCCACGGATATATATACGGAAGAAAATAAATACCCTGTACATGATGAAAGTCATTTTGATCATTTCTCTACTTTTCTGTACCTTTTTCTTCAATGATTTATTTCGGGTTCTTATTGAGATGTTGACTTGCATATTTGTTATGATTTCTAGGTTTGAAGAAGTCAAAGATAATTCTTCTCACAGTAGTTATTGTGAATAAACTTCACTTTTCTTTTCTAAAATTCGTCGAGTGTTTGCTCATTTTTGTAGTTGATATGAGGGAGATATTCCCTACTCCTATTGAGAAGCTTTCCCTTTGTGGATTATATCTACCTACAATCTCACTAAACATTTTTATCTTGAAAAGCATATTATTAGTTGTTGAATCTCTTCCACCATATCATCATTGTGTATCATATTATTCGAGTTTCCTCATTCCGGTTTAGGAGACACAATGCATATCAAGCCCAAACATTCCCCTTTCAATCTCTAGGGAAAATTTGGATAACACCTCCAATTCCTTTCACCCATTTGACCTTGTGGGTAAAATAATTGAACGTCTTATTGATATCATGCTTGCCTATCCTAAAATCTATACTAATCTTGAGGAAACCAAAACCAACACAATTAATTAAGCGGAGTTCAGAGTTATATTGGGAGTTCAACAATTTAAATTTCACTTTAAATGGTTTTTAGATATCACATCGTCAAGCAGAGCATAATAGTGTTACATGAATTCATTGGCGTCATAAGCAGCCCATACTTGATTAACATAGAAAAATACTTTCGTTCTATCCTTTCTAAAATTGTGGAAGTCGGAATCAGGGATAGTAATTGACTTAGTTTCTGGATCTAAATGAGAACTAAATCAATGATTCCTCGTTTCAACTTCCATAATTTTTACAATAATAGGATGGAAACATCTTTGATGATAATCAAGTCTGGGATGCTTATGACACCAATGATTTCATGTCACGCTATTATTCTCATATTCACAATAAGATATCTAAACACCCATTTTAAGTGAAATTTAGGTTGTTGAACTCATAAAATAACTTTGAATTCTTCCCAATTAATTGGGTTAGTTCTAGCTTCCTCAAGACTAGTGTAAATTTAAGGATAGGCAAGAATGATATCATTAAGACATTCAATACTTCCCCCCCCCCCACAAGGTTAAGTGGGTGAAAGGCGGTGGATGTGTCATTCAAATTTTCCCAATAAAGGGGGATGTTTGGGCTTTGTACATGCATTGGTTTACTAAATGGAATGATCTAACTCTAAATAATATGATACACAACTATGATATGGTGAAAGATACTCAACCGAATTACAGTATGGCTTTTCAAGCTCAAAAGTTTAGTCGAAGATGTGGTTGATCTATCAACGAAGGGGAACCTACTCCTCTAGAGGTAGAGGATTTCATCCAGCTATTAATCACCATGAATGTTTCTATTAATGGGATTTCTATTACCAAGCATCTGATGAACTTCCTCAAGTACTATCTGCAGCAAACTTACAGCACACGAAGGATGAGAATAACACCATATGATAAATTCTATAGGTAACTTGTCCAACCTTCATCATCTTATATAAGCCCCGATAACATTGTTGGTAATGGTTCAGAACTCAATATTACACATATCGGAAGTGCAAAATTTGTTACTTGATTGGGACATCCAAAATACATATTTTTGAGTAATAATAAGTGTATTAATGGCACATGTTGGAATAAAACTTTGAGAATATGGGTTAGTTGTCAAATAGGTAAAAGTTGTAAGATATATTTTGAGAAAAAAGACTGAGAATGAATCCTTGTTGAAAATTCATTATAATGAATGAGGAACTCCACCTATTGTATTGTCAGTACATATGAAATATTACGGACATTTTGTGTGAGATCATACTCGGTATACTAGTTTTATCCTTCGAACTATATACTGAAGTATTTGATGTACTTGTTCGAAAAGATTTCAGAAAATGGTTTAAAACCATGTTTCAAAGAGGATTAAAGTTTTCATGTGATGGAGGGGGTGAAAGTTCTAATGCTGAATTTATTACTCGATGTTGAATATTGTGAGACAAGTTTGGATGCACAATACTCTGGACAAAATAGAGTTGTCAGAAAAATGAAGCATAGAATATTGTGAATATTGGTATTGACACATTGTGTCTTTTAAGCTACTCTTATTTGTGGGTTCATGCATTCTTGACAGGCTAATCTTTTCATGTAAATACGATCCTCCAAATCAGTTCTCAATAGGAACTCTCCTATTTTCAAATTGTATAAAATACGCATCCCCTGCCTCAAATTTCCCTCAGCTGGCCAGTGTGAGCACGTCAAATTTCTAATGCAGGAGACACAGTTGGGAAGCCTACCTATTTCAGGGGAAGTGTGGACAGAAGGTTCAAAGTTTACGTCACTAGAGCTAGTTGAAGTTACTGTGGCCAACCAATAATCTTACTGTGTCTAAGTATGCCATTGAATTGAATCAGGAGTCACTGAGACTGCTGATAACAAATAGTCGATTTGGAGCTGTTGTCTTGAGAATAAAAGTATGAAAAAAAACAACTCCATGTTACAAATTGATGACTTGTTTGCAATGTTATGATAGCATGTATATTACCCATTGGCATCTACTCAATGGAGCGAGGAAGACTGGAACAACACTCAAAACGACATAAAACCTATATCACACAAATAGGTACAAAGAGATGATTATGAAAGTCTGCAATAAGTAAGGATAGTTTTAAAAGACCAAACCCTCACTAATTTTCCCTAATTGGTCTAACGCGGCAATGTTTTCACTTTTAGAAGAAAGATTTCCATATTTGTTGGAGTGGAGTGCCTTTCTTGTAGGGAAGGTTTGTTAAGACCTATAAAATAGCTTAATTCCTTCTCACTAATTAGATTCAACAATGATAAGTCCTAATGATATTTGAGATTAGCCGTTATGAGAGTAGAATTATTTTTTGTGATAACCTCCTTATATTCCGAGTGAATTGTTTGAGGTTGTTTACCCTCTATATTTTATACTCTCATATTTATAGTGGATATGTCTCATGAAACTTATGTAGGACGTAGGTCATATTGACGGAACCAAGTCAAATTTGTGTGTCTGTCTAGTTTGTTTCTACTTAGTTAGTTTTCTTTCTTGTCTCGGTCCTTTCGAGGTTGCTGGCGTATGGACCAGACTCAATTCTATTTTCACAGAATGTTGCAATATGGGCACCCACCCCGCTCACAAAATTCAGAAACCACCGGTGCCTCCGCAGCTAAATGCACGCACACAGCTTGGTTTCAAAGATGAACCACAGCAAACATCTAAGAGCCAGAGGCATCGACCCCTAATCTCTTACACAACTCTGATAAAATATCCGTCGTCCGGAGTGAAGTACATGGAGATGCTTTCAAAAGTTAATAACTTTAGAGATTTCTTATGTGAATTTCTGGTGGGAAGGTGTCGTCACCCGCAAGTTCCTACGGGTTCCCGTCCCCCGACCGACCCAAAAAGTGAACACCAACCACAAAAAAGCTGCTAACTTCACGCATTAGACTTCTTATTTTGATCCTAAAAGGATCTACATATGGGGATTACACGGTGAGCCCATTATAACACCTACAAGTATCTGTCGATTCTCCCATGATACCAAAACCGGACCTTTTTTGAATTTTTGAAACTAGTTTGATATAGGAGGAATAAAAAGATCCCTCCATCGATGCTATGATGTACACCCATTATACAAAATCCATATTCCCTAACTTTCCTGTTAGCTTGCTAACAGCGTTTGAGTAGTAATTTGTTTTTTTATGCATACAAGTTAAATAGAAAAAAGTTAGAGACTCTCGTCGTTTTTAATCGGAAAGGATTTATGCAAAAGATTATCCTAACAACTTGGCTTTGGCTACTTATTTTTAAATAATGTTTAAATGCGCACAAGAAACCGCTATATGAAATGGAATCGGAGATGACATCATTGCTATGCGAGTAGCTTTATTCTTGGCATTCCTCTAATCATAAGAGTCCATCGGTGCAATGTATATTAAAATCGTTACAGATTTTCATCAACAATCCAACTACAGTAATGTTTCAAGTCCAAAGACAAGCACGTATGAAATAGAACATGCTGCACAAGGTCGATCACTTTATCTAATCAAGTTTCACCAGTATTATATTTAGACAGGGCAGTAGCTTCCGCTGGAAAGGATACTTAACTGTAGAAGAGAGGAAGAAATATTCGGCACTCTGTAGCTGCATCTGGACCAATAGGTTTGACAAGATCGTTCAACCCAACATGTAAAATGCCATCATCTTTTCCCCATCCCGAGTGCATTAAAGTGGGACCCTAGGTCGCTTAGATTGTTCTTACCGACTACCAATATATGTTTGATTGGGAAAAGATACTTGTATTGAATATAAAGCTACTTCAAATTATTTAAATCTGAAAGACATGAGTAGTCTAGTCGTAATATTTGATTAAATTTTTTTTATTTTAAATGAATTATATTATTTCTATATAAACTAAATTATTTCATTTCAATTATGAATACTTATTTCACATGACAAATAATGATTTAAACCAATTTATCATAAAAATGTACGATATATGGACCTGTTTCTTGGTAAAATATATTTAAATATAATTTTGATAAAAAAGTATTTTTGACAAAAGAATTTAGTTTTTTAAAAAAGTCCTAGCATAATATTAATAATTATTGTGTTTGAAAAATCTATTTGAAAAGTTTTTTATAATTATGATTTTCATAAAAGGCATCTTGTGTTTACCGAATATTTTTCTTAAATTTATACAGACTAGGTATAAGTTGAAGACGATAATTTATTAAATGACGAACACAAAGAAAATAGCTTAAATAGAATTACAATTGAGAAGACTTTCCAAACAAACTAAATAAATAAAACCTAACCGATCAAACTACGGATTAGACCATAATCCTAACTAAAGGGATGGTATGTATAATATCTCAACTAAAAAAGACTCTTAAAATTGGAAAATACTTATTTTTATAGAAGTGTAGCGGTAACTTTGGAAATTATAAGCAAAGGAGATTTAAATGTTTTTTCGTCAACTTTCAAACGTGTCATAACTATATAATCTCAACATGAGTTAGGGTTTAGATTTCAGTATGGTTGGAATCTCTTGAAATGATCTTTCCAATGCCATGACAGTATTTGTGTGATATCCAGTTCGTACTACTGTGAGTTCTGCCGATTTAGAAGTTGGGTTATTGGAATACGGGAAGTCCAATCTTGATTTTTACGGGGTAAGTTTTTTGTATTTTAACGCCTTGAACTCCTAATTAATTTGTTTTATTTTTTATATTAAGTTAGGGAGTCCTGAGATGAACATAAGATCCTTTAACACTATTACCAAAAGAGCTCGGGTTTATGAGAGAAGATAGAGAAGAGAGAAAGGTAGAAGGGCGTATCAAGATTAGCCAGTGCGAAGTAAACTTGTGGATTATCGTTGGAGAGTTATCCCTATAAAGGTTTTGTAAAAAATCCTCTAACATTTGGTTTTTATTTCATTGCACACAAGTGTACCAGCATTTTTGTTAAAAGTAATCTAGTAATTTTAGAGAACGATTTGATTCTTGAATGTTCTTAGTTGTTTGTTGTTGAATTGCATTCATTGCCTTGAACATAGAGTTGAAATTATAAATTCTTGAGGTAAAAAGTGTTCAGTTTATTGAGTTCATTGGGTTAGATACTTTGAATAGATGTTGGTACATAACATCTAACAGTATACTTTGATAAGTGGAGATATAATAGAAAAGATTTAAAGGTCAAGAAAAAACTAGAGGAAAAAACGTCAATGAATTGACCTGAGGAAGTCTGGCAACGGAACCCCCCATACGGTAGCCAGGGAGGCTTGGGTCGAGGCGCGCAAAGTGCAGCCAAAAGGAGGGCCATCAGCCAGTGAGGCTGGGTTATGCGCCCGGATGCATCTGAATAGCGTTTTTCAACTCGATTTTGCATTCCATCCAAGTGTCGTTTAAAAAAAAAAAAACCGACCTTCTAAAAAAATAACAAAGTGTATTAAGGACTTCCTAATGATTATAAATACACTGTACTAAGATGACTAGTAACCAAATAAAATCATCCAGAAACAATTATTTTCCAACCTTGAAATATCCATACTCCCAATCAAGAAAAGTTAAGAGTCAAGTCTAGAACTTTTTAAAGAAATTCTTTTATCCCATAAGTTTTTTTACAAATTCTTATTAAACTTTTTTGTTAAAGAACTTAAAGATAATATAAGTAAAGATACAGATAAGGAGAATAAGTTGATTTTCCAATTTTCATAATCTTTTGGCATCGTTAGACGTATCGGAAGTTTGAGTTTCAATATCAAGTAAGTCCTTTTCTTCAAAGAAGTGTATATGGAATGACTAATTATTACCAAAAAGACAGTATAATGTTTTACATTTAATAGAAAGGAAACTGAGGTTTTCCATAGATCCTATCGGTAGTATTTTTACCAAAGAGTAGAATAGCTTCTAAATGAAGGCAGCTAGGAACGTGAGAATTAATCCAACATAGCTTTTTGAGCTAAGTTTTGAGCAAAACTGAAAATCTCAAACCACAAAGTAATATGCAATTTTGCAAAACATAGAGCGAAACATATCATATTTTGGAAGTAGTATTGAGCACTGCAATATGAGGGAGCCTATCCTTCAATAGCTCACAAGACGAACCCCCATAAACCAGTTATCCACCAGAAGTAGAACAGAATCAGATCTTTAATGATTCCTAATTATAGTCATGTTTTTTATATAGCCTATGATCAACTATATTAGTTAATCAGTTATGTTAGTGTGGAAAGGTATATGAAATGACTCTGAACAGGAGGAAACAGGCAAGACGTTGTATATCCCTGTAGCTACTTAAGTGATGTTTAGTCGTTAGAGAAAATCTCACAATAATATTTAAATAAATATATTTTTTATTTCAAAAAACAACAATTATTTTTATTTTTACATACATCTAGAGTTACATTGAAGTCTTTGCATACATCAGATTAAGGATCATGTTTACAAAACTAAACATTTTATTTGTGATACCATACTTATCATTTTTATAACTAAAATTGAAAATGAGTTCTGTCTATATTGAGATGATCCAGGTTAAGTTTCCACAAATTAATCCTTTCAAGCCTAGTTTATTAATTGTTTAGGCAGCCCGCCCAACACCCTCGCTACATTCAGTAACTGATGCCCCCCAGTTGGCCTGATAATTATACTTATATGCAGACACAAAAACGAACAGGATCAGCATTGATACACTTTAATTTACTTCTCGACAAGAAGTAAAGTGGTTTTGCAATCAAGTAAAGCACACCAAATATGAGGTATGGGTCCTCGTTCCAAAACGAGGAAATGGTTATCAGAACATAACTTATATTCTGTTAATTAACAAAATATTCTATTAGGTCAATTTATTTTCCGAAAAACAAATAAAATAAAGGGAGTTTTGACTAAATAAAAAATCAATTAAACTAAAAATTGACGTAAAAAAAGTGAACCACATGGAGTTTCCGTATTGGATTAACAAAAGTACTGAGGTCACTAGTAGGGGAAAGCTAAATTGTTATCCCCACAGGCTCCATAACGAGGAGTAAATTATCAGACTACTAAACAATCCTTCCTAGTATCAATTAGCATGTCACAGTGATAATTAAGGTATCTCTAAAATCCTTGTTCTCATCTATAGAATTCACCTAATTTCACAATCCCACCTTTGATCGGTTGCGTATGTGTGTTTAAATTGAATTACTAAACCTTATTTTTAATTTTACCTCAATAAAGATACCAATATGTTCGATTACTAAGTTGTTATACTAATTGTACCAAACCAGCCTAGCTTTCATATTAAATACACTAATCTATCATTGATAATTCTTTTCCTATTATCTACCCTCTACCTCTTGTCGGCCGATAGCCAAATAGTGGAGAGTTCTAAAAAATGTGGTCAATAACGTGACAAAAAAAAAAAAAAGTAAAAAAAAAAAAAAAAATCCGTTAAAAAAGACTTAAAACATACAAAAAAAAAAGCAAAGGAGTTTCAATAAATGGCAGACAACTAAATTCCTAGAAATTATTAATTTTACGACAAAGATTAAACCTTATTATTTCCCATGAGTATACCCCAGAAACCATAGTTATGGCAGTTTTAATTACCATGCTAATATACACACAAATTCATCTTTAATAATATCAGAATTCATTAGGCACTTACTTTTATGACAAATGAAGAACAAATCCAAAAAATTCACTGGTCATAATTCACAAAACACCAACAATGATTCCGAAAAAAGTATGATTAAATAACAAAAAAATCAAGAGTTCAAATACTTAAAAAACACCGAGAATTTAAACAAAAAACAAAAGTCTAACACACCCAAAACGATGTTTTTTTGAACTATTTAATAAAATAAAATAAAATCTAAAAAAAAGGACTCTATTTAAGGTGCAACTTTTCAACAAAACGTGTCTAAATCGACGATCCCATACCCTTCATTGAGACCATCCTGGTGATTCAACAGACTAAGTCCGTGGCTCCGTCGTTCCATTCCATCTTGGCATAAGATATTTTCTGCGCTTTTCTTCAATCAACTCATCTAATTACCCTCGACGGATAGATTGACGGACCATTGCAATCACGGCGGAAATCGCGTCGGGGGTTCCGTTCCACAACAGTATAAAGAAACTTCTTGATATTGGGTACTAGAACTACTCTACTGACATAAAAACCCAACAAAAAAAACGAATATAACCTGACGAAAGCCCGTCGAGACTATTACGGTCCCGTCATGAGCTTCGGAGTCCCAAGAACACTTGGTGTCATACTTCCCCATATTCTCCCAAAAATTCAAGTAAGGCCCATTTTCAATCTACTATGGTTGCCCCACCTACGTAACCCAGTCGTGGTGAATGCTCTAGTAAGGTGGCAACTAGAAACGAGAAAGCATGAAAGAAAGTTTAAGCAATTTACTTAAGGGCTCAATTCCTACCATCCGCGGTCCTCCTTTGGACAGATATTTTGCAAATAAAGAAGAACATCATAAAAAATTAATCAAGGGTTTAAGCACACACCTCCTAAATATAATCACCGAGCATTGAATTAACCGTGGGAGACCACGGTGTCAAATCAGCACCCTCAACTGGAATTCCGTTGTTTGTCCTCAAGCGACGAACTATGACTTACTACAAAAATCCGTTCGTAAACAGAGTTATCCGTATCTTGTTAGAGCTTTACGCGATCATTTGGCTGATCAATCCTTATTTTTTTTCCTAATTATTTTCATACGTGATATCACTATTAGGCATTCAATTATGTGGACATACCATGACCCAACCTCACCACAAACTTGGACACATATCCTCTTTCGACAATCGTCACCTAGTGCTAGATTTTTGTCGGTTTAAGGAAGAAAGAAGCACTAGTGTCCTCACTAAAACGTCATAATAACATCTCTTTTCACATAACGCTTTTTTCCCCATTTGAGGTATGAGGATTACTTTCAACACTCGCTCTCAAAAAACTTCCCAACTCATTTTACAATATTGTCATGGTTGTGCCCTTATTTTCCTTGCCTTTAAATATAGTCGCCATAAAAGACACTCTATAGGATCACAATAGAGACTTTCTTAGCTTTAACATAGGCTCAGGAAATTAGGTAGGGTATATTTAGGTATATTTCACAGTGACTTGGTTTCCCTCCTTGACCATATTGGTTCAGCGTCCTACCTTATTCATTGTTTTATTCCGCTCTTTTGCTTGATATTCTTAAATATTATTTTCAACCATTGCTATTATCCATTCTTTCTCTTTTGGGGTAAGTGACTCTTTTATTTTTCCTTGCTTGTTATACATTTATTACTTCTTATTATTATTAAGTATTAAATTAATAAAATTAGTTTATAATTATTGTGTTAATTATAGTATTTATTTGATATTCTTATCACGTTTTCTTTCTTTCAAACTTTCTTGAGAATAAATACTTTTCTTTTTGTTCTTATCTCTTCTTTATTGTCTTCCACCCACTTTCGAGCAATCCTCATAATAGCCACCCTCACTCATGATTTTCCTGAGATCAAAGTACAAACAATACCCAAAGCGGGTCTGGATCCACGACAAGGTTGGTTTCTGAATAGCCAGCCACCCTCAACTTAATAAGATGCTTTTTGGCATAAGCTGAGGTGCACATGTCCAAGGAAGGGACCAATGACCCACACATTGTTCCCAGAAAGATCATAGTTTGGGGTGAAAAAGAGGTTCAATTTAAGCTTAATATAATTTGATCAAAAAGGGATAAATATTCATATATTATTTCTCTTATTAGGACTAAAGATTGCTATCTTTGAACACGCTCCTATGAACCTTTTTCCAAGTTGTCTATTTACGGCTACTTTTAGTCCAGACTAACAGGCAAGTTCTACGCTTGAGGTACAAATAGTCTAACTATTCAATTTTACCTCACCCTCACTTGTGACATCTCATAAACTCACAACTACCAAATTTATCATAAACCACTGGAGTTCGAGTCTTAGATTTATGTCATGAGTGGTGTAGCCAGTCCATATGCTTAGAGCCCACACACATTATATCCAACAGTTTACTATGGCTAGTCCATAGCATCATTTTCATTACAATTACAATCAGGATATCCATTTTCTTGTTAGCAAACATGCTCCAGAGTTTATACTAGGTTACAACACACGATTAAGACATGCCGGTTCAAACCATAAAAAATACTCAGTCGCTTGGGGGTGGAAAACACCATGCAAACAAACCCCACGAGGATCATGATTGTGGCTACTCAGACTTCACGCCTAGCCCTCTCCATTTAGGACACCCCCAAAAAAGATATGCAATTGTCGTCAATTCATAAAATAATCCAATAAATCCAAAATATAGTGGTAAGGGACAGCACACTGAGGCGCAAATCAAACGTCGAAATCAACAAGCTGGTGGGTCCCGGTGTCCCTGAATAGAACCCACTCCCTCTGTAGTCCAGAGGCGACCCTCAGTGTAATTTCCTCAACGTCCCTCACAGTCTCAACAGCACCCTCAGTACAGTGCCTCTGTCAAACAATCCACAAAGCACCATCGGGTTGCTCTTCTCTACATCACAACTCACGAGCTAGAACGCTCCGGCAGCCAAATCAATAGCCCTACACTGATGTGCCATCCGTATTCAGCAATCGAGGCTCCCTCACAAAAACAATCCTCGCAACGATCTGTTAACTCCCTCTTCTTTACCTAACCCACGTCCAATCCTCATTATGAGAACCTCAGCGCCTCTTGGCCTGCTCTTTGTGGTAGAGGTGGTGGCACTCTGCAGCAGTGGAGAATAAGATCCGACCTAAGAAAAACAAGTCTCCTACCCTCTAAATGAGGCTCTGCAGAAGGGGCCTCGACTTGTGGACCACCGTAGCTTTTAGACACGTGTCCAGCTACTCGCACACCATCCTCTACAACAAACCCGAACGGTTCGACCACGTCCACCAGAGGGGCTGGCCGGGCAGCACATAGCGCACCTCAAAAGCAGTCCAGCGCTGATAACTTCCTGATCTTTCTAACTCGCCGTATGTGCTTGCCAATTTTCTGCTCATGCTCCTCCTCCTCCGCCATAGCAATAGACCTCTTCAATCCCAGGCCTGTATGTGAGGCGTAAGTGGCATATTCGTCATTCAAATTTGTTAGACCATGCAAGTGGGACCAGAGTGGCGGAGGGAGCAGCGCTCAGAGCTCGGAGTGGTGCTATCACTCCGGGATGACCCGATTCGGGGTGGTTTCATAGGATCACTTGACCTGGGTATCTGCTTGTCTTGCCTCTAACAGAGTGTCCTCCAGGTAATTCTCTACCAAGCGGAGGTACACGAGGAACCCATCCTGAACAGGGTCCCTCTGCGTGGGGGACCAACTCATTGTCCCATCCCTGATAAGGGCCTATATCAACAGGTTCCTGGTAGGGTGTTGATCTGATTAATGTAACCGAATAGGCAACACCTGCGGACGACGTGCACAAAGCAAACACCATGCACGAAAATGGTAAGTAAGTGTGACCCTTGAAAGGACGCTCGTGTCGTGCATGACATCGCTTGAAGAAAGCCAAACTAAAGTCCGCCTCGAACCCGGCTACTCATCGCCGCCATTATGAATGCGCGATCCAAGTGACAATAATTTCTGCAGCAATTGGGGGAAAGGTACTGGCAGAAAGAAGATCAAAACCGCAACCACAAAAACATGTCCATGGGGTAAGTTCTGTTAGGGGAGCGGTCTTGATGGCCCCCTTTCGGCTCAAGTACCACCCATCACGCAACTACTTCCATCAACAAAAATACCGACGCAATCTACCTCTTGTCTTGTTGGTCTCAGTCTCAAATTTGCTCACACAAGAACAATCAAGAAAACCGTCCATCTGTATACCATTTCCTTCCACAGGTAGTCCAACTTGGCGGTGAGAGGAGTCCTAAGTGGCATCCGTCACATTCTCGATGTATTGATATCGGAGGAAAGCGGGAACAATGGCTGGCAAGAGATAATGGTCTATTCACTTACCTCTGCGACATCGATGTGATCTAGCGGGACCTGTTTGGCGGGGGCAGCCCACCTGTCTATCTGGGATCGGTGAGTCACCACATACAAGACGTAAAACTCTCTAACAAAGTCCTCGCTGTATCGGCCCACATCACGAGCCATCTATTCTAGCCAGTGCCTGATGAAGAGGGCATGGATTGCCAAAATGGTGGGGAGATCCCTATAAGGATCCGCCTCTCCAGTGTAATGGTCCAGGTCATAACCCCTTTGTCATTCGGAAAGCTTGATTATCTATGTACACTGACACACTATCCCCTCACACTGAAGCAGACAGACACATCGTGTGGCTGGTCTTGCACCACGGCAGCGATTGACTAACCCATCAGTGGTGCTAGAGAAATCACTACTATCGACCCTCTCAAGAAAATGGTGATTGGGATGCGTGGCTGGGATAAGAAGACCTCCTACCATAGACCCGGAGAGTCATCTGACCCGATACTTCCCTCAAAACCGGAAGCATCGCTGGAGTGTGTGGGAAAACCAAGATGGCGGTCGTTCAGTATTTGTTTCCCCTCAAACAGAGGGCAGTACTTTGGCAGCGCCACCATGTTCATGGAGGTGTCTCTGGTGGTATACAGAGCCCTTGCAGAGTGACAGTAGCCTGGGGGCACGTATTCAGGGTCACTCTCATCGTCAAGCAATGCACTCGGGAACATGGGGCGTCATACTTTGTAGCGTCCTTGTGCGAACACGCGATCTAATCTTTGGTTCCAATGTGTTATAAGTACCCTAAAAGAACAAAACAATTAAAAAATAACCAGTAAGAAAAACAACAAGACATGTCAAAGAAGAAACAAAAACATAAAAAAAACGAAAACTGAAATGGTTATATGTTGTAGTTTTATGTGTTGAGACAGAAACGCTAGTAGACGGTCAGGGTAATGGTGAGGATTACATCCTGATGACGGTCCTTCATGAAATACTTAAGAAAAAATTATTGGAGACTCGCAGAAATAATTCTCTGTCATTCCGTACGGTTGAATTAGGGAGGATCGTCGAGAGCACATGGTCCGTCATAGGTACTGCCGTCGTTGGACACTTAGAACAGACTTTGAGAACCCCTAGGAATAAGGTCTCGACAACTATGACTTTTTTTGCAAGGCAGACCAGTCGAGGGTAATGATGGTCCGCCAGAGGTCCGCATTGGACACTTGAGAAAATTTTAGACTCTAGGTATACAAGTGTCTCATGTTCTCTGACAGAAGAACCAATGACGGTTTACACATGATGGACCGTCAAGAAGGCAACATGTTAACCGGTCGATAGCGGTTAATCGCAGAGGACACTTATAGAAATAAAGGGATTTGTGATACGGACTCGTACCAACGACGGTCATTCTAAACTCGACGATGTCCTCATAACTTGTCCTTCAGTGACAGAACTGGGGAGTCCCATCAATCGCCCAGCCTAAAATTTAATCGACAGATACTTATCAACCCACAATTTCTAACAAAATTACACAGCATACTAACAATCCTAAGGCAATAATTTCTCGAGTTTTAGCACCCCAATTTGGAGGACTATCAACCTAGGTCAGAAACAATTATCAGAAACATATACCCCCATTTGATTTAGTTATCACAATACCCCCATTCTGTTTACTATGTGAAGGGTCTTAAGGCATGTAGGATTAACGGGATGAGTTCGTAGCATGCAATAGGGGTCAAATTTTGAAGATCCAGGATTCATAGTCAAGCATGTAGCATGGGAAAACAAGAGAGAAATATAGATGATTTAGATATTAGAACCACATACCTGATATTTGGAGAAGATTAAAACAAAGTAAGGCACACAACTCTTGTGATCAACAGATGAACAGTTGACTCCGACCGGCAGATTACCTAAAGAAGCAGGGAGATTGGAATATGGAATATTACGGGAATTTTGGGAGGGATGGGGAATCTGATGTTTTGGGGAGAGGAAGAGAGTGTTAGGGAGTTGAAGAGGGAGTAAATGGGTAAGTGAGGGATAAAACGGTTAGCATGAAGAGGTGGGCAGTTAAATGGTTTAAAAACTTTAAATATTCGACGGTCGGGTCGGGTCAGGTTTACGGGTATTGAAACGATGAGTCCCCGTCGACGGTCCATCACAGGTGTGATGGTCCATCATGGGTTGCCTAATTTTAAAAAAATGGAAATACTTACCTGGGCACGACGGATGCTTGCGAAGATCCGTCGCAGGCGTGACGGTCCGTCGATGGGTCCGATAATGAGTTCTGCAAACCAATTTTTCGGTGATGTGCTACCTGTAAATTTAACACCCATAAAGCTATTCTTTTTGTATTTTTTGGACACTTTTTTTTTGACACGGACCCTAAACGAAGCTCTAGACAACACTTCTAACAAAAAAAAAAAGCAACGAAAATGCAACTATTACTAGAAAGTCATAAAAAAAAACTATAGTTAGCTTAGAGGATACATATTGGGTTGCCTCCTAACCAGCGCTTGATTTAATATCGCGGCACAATGGAGGACATTTGATTACTCAGACTTCATCAATATGGTATGGCTCGATTACTTTATTTGTCGTTTCAGCATGCCCCAGATAGATTTTGATTCGTTATCCGTTCACCCTAACCGCACACCCTCCTTGTTTTCCAACTCAACTGCTCCGTGAGGGAATAGTTGGGTGATCAAGTAAAGGCCAGTCATTTGGACTTGAGTTTGCCCAGAAACAAGCGCAACCTATAATTGAATAAAAGCACCAAATCCCCAACCATAAAATTGCGTTTCTCAATCTTTTGGTAATGGTACTTCTTCATCTTTTCTTTGTAGAGGGCTGAGCTTTCATAAGCTTTTAGGCAAAATTCATCGACCTTATTCAATCCATTTAACCTCTCTTCTGCAGCCTCATTCCAATCTATTTTCAACTTCTTCATTGCCCACATGGTTTTATGCTCTAATTCAACCGGTAAGTGACAAGCCTTCCCATATAGAAGTTAGTATGGGGACATACCTATGGGAGTCTTGTTTGCTGTCCCATAGGCCCAAAGAGCATCATCAAGTCTCCTTGACCAATCCGTTCTACTAGCGTTCACCGTTTTCAACAAAATCTGCTTAATCTCCCTTTTTGACACCTCAACTTTCCCACTAGTTTGAGGATGGTAACGAGTCGACACATTATGGAGAACCCCATATTTCTCCAATAATCTCTTAACAATTTGTTGCAAAAGTGGGATCCCCCATCACTAATAATAGCCCTTGGGGTGCCAAATCGGGAAAATATGTTCATTTTCTAGAACGTGATGATACTCTTCCCTTCATTATTTGCGAGTGCGATAGCTTCTACCCATTTATACACATAATCAACCACTACTAGAATGTACTTCATCCCGTGAGAACTCACAAAAGGACCCATAAAGTCAATACCCCACACATCAAATAACTCAATCACAATAATGGGATTTTAAGGGAGCTTCTTCTTTCTTGAAATGCTTCCATCTCTTTGGCATGTATCACATGCCTTGGCGAACTCATGAGCATCTTGATGAATAGTTGGCCAACAGTAGCCACATTGTAAGATCTTGGGAGCAGTCCGGATACCACTATGATTTCCACCTACGGATGAAGAATAGCATGCCTCCAAAACACTCAACATCTCAACTTTTGGCACACAACGCCGAACAAGCCCATCGGCACAACTCCTATACAAGTGTGGTTCATCCCAAAAGAACTTTTTCACATCATACATGAACTTTTTCCTTTAATGAAAGGACAAGTCTGGTGGGATGATATCCCTAGCCAGATAATTCTCAAAATCTACGAACCATGGAATCAAGTCTTGAGAGGCGGCCAATACATACTCATCGGGGAAGGTATTATCAATTTCAGTTTTATCCTCAAACTCTCTGATTGCTTCATCTTCTAAACGGGACAAGTGATCAGCAACTTAATTTCCGTTCCCTATTCTATCAATCACCTCAAAGTTGAATTCTTGCAATAGTAATACCCAAATAATCAACCTCGGTTTCGCATCCTTCTTTTCCGTCAAATATCTAAAAGAAGAATGATCAGTATGCACTATAACCCTAGTGCCAAGCAAATAGGAGCGAAATTATTCAAAAGCAAAGACTACTGCAAGGAGCTCTTGCTCAGTCACGGTGTAGTTCTTTTGGGCTTCATTTAGGGCTTTACTAGCATAGTAAATGGGGTGAAGGATTTTGTCCCTTCTTTGACCCAATACCACAACAAGAGCAACCCCACTAGCATCACACATTACCTCAAATGGCTTGCTCCAATCCGGTGAAATAATGATAGGTGCAGACACCAAATTTTCTTTCAAATCACCAAATGCCTTAAGACAGGATTCATCAAAAAAAAACTTACACTCTTTCTCAAGAAACTTACACAAAGGATGCGCAATTTATGAAAAATCCTTGATGAACCTCCTGTAAACACCTGCATGCCCAAGAAAGCTTCTCACACCTTTCACAGAGATAGGTAGGGGAAGTCTCTCTATTATCTCGACTTTAGCTCGATTAACCTCTATACCCTTCTCTGATATGCGATTACCCAATACAATACCCTCTTTCACCATGAAGTGACATTTTTCCCAATTTAGTACTAGATTGCAGTCTTCACACCTCATAAGAACCTCAGACAAATGACTCAAACACCGCTCAAATGAGTCACCAAGAATAGAAAAATCACCCATAAACACCATAATAGTGTCCGTCACCATATCGGAGAATATCGACAATATACATCTCTGAAATGTGGCGGGTGCATTGAACAACCCAAACGGCATTCTCTTGAACGCAAAGGTCCCATATGGACATGTAAAGGTGGTTTTCTCTTGATCTTCTGATGCAATAGAGATATGATTATACCTCGAATAACCATCAATAAAACAGTACCACACCTTTCTGGCAAGTCTATACAACATCTGATCAATGAAGGGCATAGGAAAATGGTCTTTTTCGGTCCAAGCAATTAGTTTCCGGTAATCCATACACACCCTCCGACCAGTCACCGATCTGATTGGAACAAGCTCATTTTTCTCATTGAGGACCACAGTCATTCCCCCTTTCTTAGGTACACACTGAACAGAGCATACCCAATAACTATCAGCGATTGGATATATCACTCCGTCACCCAATTACTTAATAGTTTCCTTCTTCACTACCTCTTGCATAGGTGGATTTAGACGTCTTTGATGCTCAATACTTGGCTCATGATCGGTCATGAGTTTGATTTTATGAGAACAAATACCGGGAGGGATGCCAATAATATCCGCAATAGTCCACCCAATGGCTCTTTTTAATCTTTTTAACACTTTCACCAAACTCTCAACTTGATGCACATTAAAATCTGATGCAATAATAACCGGCAAAGTGTCATCTCTTCCTAAAAATACATACCTCAGATGAGGTGGCAGAGGCCTAAGTTATAATTTTGGAGCTTCCTCAATAGAAGGTTTCAATGGTGGAGATTCGTGATGTTGCATATCTTACTCAATTTTTTTGGTTTAAAATGAACATTAACTCGATCAAGTGCTGGGACCAATGACCCATACTCTTCAATACCATCACTATCAAAATTCATGATCACTGCCGCCAATGCTTCTACATCCAGAGGATCTTCAATTTGTACCTTAGATGACTCTTCAACTCTGTGGGATATAGTAGATACCGATTGGAGATCACCACTCTACCTCATGGACCTACAAATGTTGAAGGTCACTTCTTCATTGTTCAATCAAAATTTCATCTGCCCTTTTTCCATATCAACCAAGTCTCTAACCGTAGTAAGGAATATCCTCCTAAGAATAATAGGCACCTCAAAATTGGCCTCACAATCAAGAATCAAGAAATTGTATAGAAATATGAACGACTACACTTTTACTAGCACATCATGGAGTATACCAATGGGCCTTTTTACAGTTCGATCGGCCATCAGTATCCGCATCGTAGTGGGATTTGGGTCACCCAAACCCAACTTTTTGTAAATTGAGAGGGGCATGAGATTTATACTTGCCCCAAGATCACATAATGCTTTCGCAAAATGTAATAACCCGATTGTACAAGGAATAGTGAAAGCACCCCGATCTTGTTTCTTTTGCACTAGAGATCTTGTAGCAATGGCACTACAGTGTTGCATTCTATCATCATCCTCAAAAGTGACTAATCTTTTCTTTGTAACCAAATCTTTCATGTACTTGGCATAACCGGGCATTGTTCAAGAGAATCTACAAAAGGGACATTGATAGAAATTTGTTTCAACATCGTTATAAAACGTCGGTATTTACCATCTTCAGTCATTTTTACGAACCTTTGTGGGAAAGGAGGTGGTGGTCTAGGCATCGTGGTCAACTTTTGGGGCACCTCAACATCTTTTACCGTTTTATCTTCCAACTCACCACTAACTTCCACCACTGTATTATCATCTCTTATCACCTTTTTTACACCAGATGACTTAGGTTGATCAATGGTTTTCTTACCACCCTGAGTAGTTATTGCCATCAATGCCCATGATTTTTCTAATTTTGGACAGTGTTGCTAGGAAGAGTGCCTGGTTGCCATGTGTTCACAGTTGAAGACAATTGGTCCATTTGCAACTCAAGATGCTTAATCGAGATTGCATATGTATCAAATTTTTGCCCTATTCCTGCTAAGTCATTCCTTAACTCTTTAGTGTGCTCATCACTAACATCGAACCTCCTCATTATTTTCTGCATCATATCCTCAACTCACACCATACTACCTCCACCATCCCTAGGAGCAACTTCACGATTTTGAGATGGAACATAAGGTCCACTTCTATCATTTTGTTACCATAATTACCACGGTTGAAGTTGTTATCGTGGTTGTAATTCCCATCTCATACATAATGACCCTCACGGTTATAATAACCATAGTTCCCACCTTGGTTTCCTTGACCTTGGTGCCAATTCTTCTTATTGGAGCCTTTGGCGTTTGGTCGGAAACCCCTCGTATGATCATTCACTGCATTAGTGTACTCCTCATAACAATATTCATTATTTGGCGGTGGTGGTTTAGATAAGTAGTTCACCGCATTTACCTTTTCCACACCCCCATCAACATGTTTTAACACCAACCCAAGCTCAGTTCTCATTTCAGCCATCTTCTCACGAAGATCATCTACGACTGAGTTGTGTGCAGATTGGACTTCGGAGGAGTTTCTCCCAGTATCTGACGTCCTAGTCCTCCAACCTTTGTCATTTTGGGAGATTCTCTCTACCTTTTTAGCAATCTCGGCATAAGGACACTCCCTATAAGAACCACCCGCTATTGTATCCAACACCGCTTTGCTATTATCATCTTGTCACCGGTAGAAATACTCTTTCATAAATTCATCATCTATTCGGTGATTTGGGACACTTCACAAGAATAAACTGAAGCTATCCCAAGAACTTCTAACTAACTCTCCCGGTAGTGCCACAAAGTTGTTCACGTTGTTTTTGTGGTTTAGTTTCTCAGACACCGGGTAGTAGCGTACTAAGAAAGCATCCTCAATTGATTCCAAGTAAAGATTGATTTATAGGGGAGCTCAGTAAACCAGATAGCAGCCTCTCTCGTTAGTGAGAGAGGAAAAACACTTAGCCCGATTACATCCATATTCAAATCGAGCCTCCCTACATAACTTTTGCTCACTGCCTCTTACCTTAGCGATGTGGGAATGTGGATCCTTAAAAGGTATCCCTGAAAATAAACCTCTGACAGTGAGCATTTGCATCAGACTACTAGTTACCACAAAAGTGTGGACGTGTGGTAGAGGGGGAAAGACGAGATGCCCATCAAAGTCTACGATATTTTCATAGCCCCTATAGTACTCTTGAGGGCGTGGAGCGGGAGGTTGTCTCCGTATTTCACCTTCCCCACGAATATCAGGTAATACAGGGTCACGAGTGTCGATCAATGGTGAAATTTGTGGGTCGACCTCATAACCTTAGATGCCCAAATTCTGATTTATTCTTCTTAAAGTAAGCTCTAAATCGGGGCCAGGTTCAATTACGAGTATTCCTCTACTCCGTGTATTTGGCACGTAAGGAAGTTACACCTGCAGGAGACAAAAACACAAAGAAAAAGTAAAATTAGGAAAATGTTGACTAAACTTTGGTAATAAGCTTAAAGTAATCTAAAAGCCACTTTTCCCGGCAGCGGCGCCAAAATTTGATATGCTCAAATTTACTTTTCGAGAAGAAGTAAAAGAGGTCGCATCAATCAAAGAACCCAACTAGTGAGGTTGGGATCGTTCCCATGAGGAAATGGTTCGGACTTAACTTTATTATGTTATTACTTCTATTTAGTCAATTATTTCCCGAAAACAAATAACTAAAGGGGGTTTTGAATAATAAAAGCAATTAGATAAATTAAAGTAAACAAGTACTAAGTTTAAGTATTGGAGTTTAATCAAGTAATGAGAGTAACTAAGGCGTAAGTGTAACAGGCTCCTAACTGGGTAATTCTAGCTATAACAATCCTTTCCTAGTATCTTGCATGCAAAGTGATAAGTTAGGTATCTATAAATCCTTGGTCCGGCATCTAGAGAATTTCACTCCGCACCTTGATCCAACTACGTGTGTTGCTTTACTATACCTTATCTTTACCTCATATTAAGCATCATATTAGATATTTGACTAAGTTGTTAGTTCGTACCAACCAACATTAGCTTGTTAGATAGTACACACTAAATCTATGTTGATAATTCTTTTCCTATTATATACCTCCTTGGTCCGGCAAGTAGAAATAAGGTGAAATCTAACGTTGGTCATCCGATAAAAAGACTTCTAAGTGAAAGAAATAGCAATACATGCAAGACACTATTCTAGAATTGTTATTTTATCTAAATTTTACCTTGTTATTTATCCATGGTTCACACAACCCTAGTTATAAAGTTTAGTTACCCATGCTAATAATCACACAATTCATATTGATAATATAAGAATTCATGCACTTACTTTTATATGAATAAAGAAATTCCAGAATTTCACTTGAATAATTCACAAAACCACCAAAAATTGATTCCCGAAAAATATGATCAAATACCAAAATCAAAAGTTAAATACTTAAACAAAAGAACTAAAACATATCCAATAGTCTAACCCCAAACGTTGTTTTTCGAACTATTTATAATAAAATAAAACCTAAAAAAAGAAGGACTTTATATAAGGCAAATTTGTCCAAAATGTCTCTGAATCGACGATCCCTACGACGAACCATGATAGACAAGATGGACCGTCGTGGGCTCCGTCGTTCCATACTTGGCATAATTTTCTGCTGCTTTCTTCATCAACTCTTTGTTACCCTCGACGGACAAATATGACGGACCGTTGCAACCATGATGGTCCATCGAGGGGTTCCATTCCACAACGCTTAGAAACTTCTTGAAATTGGGTACTAGAACTACTATATGACAACCACGACGAATATGCAGGACGGATCGTTGTGGTTATGACGGTCCGTCATTAGATTTCGTAGTCCCACACTTTGTCAGACTTCCCCAACTTCCTTCAACAACAATTTTCATCTCACTATGGTGCCACCTATATACCATCACAGTCACGACGGACCGTCCTAGGCTCTGTAGGTTGTCACTTCTGCAATTTCTGCCCAAATCCTCTGTGTTCTCCTTTGGACAGATTTTTTGCAACTAAAGAGAAACCTATGTCAAAATTCAATACAAAAAAGTTTTATACACACACTAAAATTAAGGGAAAAGCATCAAAAATACCGTGAAACCACGGTACATCAAGCATCCAGCGCATCGTTGATCCAGTGAGTAGTTCAAAGTCTGTTGGTGAGCCTCTTTGCATTCCGGAGGAATGTTTGTATTGCTTTCAATATTTATGGGGTATGTCCCAACATCCATCACAGTCTTTTTAGAGGCTTCATAGATAAACAGATAGTCATATATAAGTCTTTTAGCTTTTTATTTCAAATGTTTTGCTATGAGACTTCAATAGCCATTTTGCCTAGTTGAATGCTTTCATTTAAGACATTCTCACTTTATTTCACAAGTTCTTTAGATAGACTATTCTTGTGTTTTAATTCTTCCGCTAAGTAAGTAAGTCAGACCAATGGTTTGCTTGGGGCCAATAATGGTCTTCGAGTGTTTGTCACCCCTAGGGTGTAGGCTCGAGGTGTGACATAGGTATTGCTCAAACATAATATAACTAAATAACTAAATTAACTCGTGAAGTTCCAATATGCCCCCTCAAGTTAGGTTATTGGTCACTAAGCCTAACTTGAAAAGATTACTCTAAAATGCATATTTATGCAATGCCTTGGTGAAAGTGTCGGCTATTTTATTGGCACCATGAACATGAACAACACGAATCTGTTTGGTGTCGCATGATGGCAAAAAAATTGAATGTAAATGGCAGCATGTTTCAAATGACTATGGAGGATATGATTCTTTCTTAGGAAAGTGGCTCCAAGATTGTCACAATATACTGTGGGAAACTGATGGACTTGGAATTACAGCTCATTTATGAGGTTGGTGACCCACAAGGTTTCACAAAGAGCATTAGTTACTGCCCTATACTCAGACTCGGTGGAAGAGCGTGAGACAGTATTTTTCTTCTTTTAAGACCAACTAATCAGATTGTGATCAGGAAACAGAATATAACCAGATGCTAAAACTCTATCGGTGATGTATCCACCCCAATCTGTGTTAGAGTACATATGTAGATTAAAGTCATCAATAGGGGTAACTCGTAGGCAGAGATGAATAGTACCACACAGGTATCAGAGGATGCAATTCACATCTTTCCAGTGAAGGTCTAATGTTGCTTGCATGAATTGAGACAACTTGTTGACTGCATAGGCTATGTATTGTCTGGTGAAAGATAGGCATTGAAGTTTTCCAAAGACTCGATGATAACGTGTGGCATAAGTCAGATGAGTACCATTAGATAAAATAAGTAACTCAGAGGAACTCATTGGCGTGTTGATACTCTTACAGTCATTAGATCATCATTTGAAATATCGTTCACATAGTTTGCTTGGGTGAAAATTAAACCACCAGAGTTACGTAGCACTTCAACACTAAGAAAGTAGTAGAGATTACCTAAATCTTTAATAGATAATTGAGAAGTAAGGAACGTAATAACCCAATTGACACTGAAGGTGTTGCGCCTAGTGATAATAATATCATCAATATGGATAAGGACAAATAACGTGTCACTTCGACCATGTTTGACAACAAGCGAGGCATCTGATATAGTCTTAACAAATCCTATGGATCAGAGATAAGCCATAAGGGCATTGTACCACACCCAAGGAGCCTATTTCAAGCCATAGATGCCTTGCGCAGACGATATATATGTGTTGTCTTGTCCTCACAAATAAACCCAAAAGGTTGTGCCATGTACACTTCCTCATCTAGGTTTCCTAATTGGAGAAAATAATTATTGACATCAAGTTAACGTAGGAGCCAATTATGATGAAGTGAAACAGAAAGGACGATGTGAATCATGGTTGGCTTGACAATTAGGATGAATATGGCATAAAAATACATGCCCGACCTTTGGGTGAAGCCTTTTTGCAACCAAACACGCTTTGTATTTGTCGATGGTCCCATCTGCACTCCTTTTGATCCTGAAAAGCCAGACACTAGATACAATATATTTTGTTGCGTCAGGAGGAACAAGTTCTTTAGCCTGGTTCTTTATTAAAGCATAAATACTCATTTTTCATGTCTTATGCCACTTGGGGTATGTTTTGTTCTTGTTAAAGTTGTGGTCTAGTATGGTGGGTTCAAACTTTGCTAGGTAATAAAAATTCTTTGGATTTGTGATTTTGTTTGTGGGGATCGGAGTGAAAGTACGGTATATGATGGACATTAGGCAGTGAAGGATGAGCTCTAGCTCAGGGATATGATATGATGGCTTATGCTCCAACAGTATTGATGGATTGGTATTTCTTTTCTGCATTGATTAGACAAGTAAATGAGCAAGTTGGTAAATGCATGCTCGTAGATATAGGCATTGTGAATGTGTCGGTGACCTTGAACTGATAGATATTGGTAGAAGTGAGGGAGATCAAGCCTGACTTGGAATGAATAACTAATGAGAGAGAATATACTATACCATTGATGCATTGTCGGACGAGGAATGTGCGTTTAAGTTGTCTTGGCTGTTTGCTGACAACGAGCAGATTTGATGGGGATCTGTTTTGCGTACCTCTATTTCTAATGAAGTCCAGATTTGTACTTAAAGGAATTTTAGGTGTGGATTTGGGAAGAATCGAACCTGTGTTGTTTCCCTTGTAGGGGACTCGATTACCCGGCAATGGGTTTGGAGAACATAGTTTTTAAATGCAATTTAATTCTCCAACAAATTGCCTAACTCCTTGAGGTAAATATACACTTTGCAAAAGATTGCGTCAAAACATTTATGACATCAATTAGACAATAGAAATCCGATATGACACAGTATATATTTTTGTTCAAGTTTATTTGTGGATTATGATTAAAAGCATGATACATAAACACCAAGGTGCAACAGAGCGCCTATAATCAGTTGATTTTTCAAATATTTTTTGTAATGGGATTTATTATCTAGTGGGGAGGTAAGCATACGGTCCCGATGATGTAGACACTGTGGTGAAATGGAAAGACCAAAAATTATTGTAAGAGAGCCCTCATGTATGGATTGTTTCTAGCATTTCAATGATATTGGTAATGTCGTCATTCTTCAGGTGGCAACTGTTGCATCGTACAAGATGGGGTGGAAGGTGTACATGGAACGCTCGCCAGACAAACTTTGAATTTCTAAAGAAAGATCAACGAGTGCTGCATGATGATCCTTGTTTACCCCTGCATCCTGCATCATAAAGATGATGCCGGCTAATACATTGAATTTACAGTAGCAAGTTGAATGCTAACATCATTCTTGATCGAGTATTCTGAAAGAACCCTTACCTTCGCTTCTCATCTCACGAATCTTGAACTAAAACTCATTTCATTATAACTCAATTTAAAGTAGATGCCATATAAAAGTAAAAACTTTTTTAAATACATGTGTCAACCTGTATATATAAAAGAATCAACTCAACTTGGACTATGTAACAGACAATAACTAATGTATAGGAAAATACTATCACTTTATGCGAATTCTCTAACCGAGAGACCATCACTAATGGAATAATTTGAATGGTACAGACACTAACCACCTACCTCACGTTGCCAAGGACCAAGTTTTATGGCCTTGCCATCGTTATATAGAACCTGAACTCACTAAGTGGATCCACTAGTCTAACGCTAAAAAGCATTGAGGAATCATCTCAAATGTATGATATTTTTCTCTGCCCATGATTGCTACAATGTTTATTATGGCTTGAATTAATATGAACTCCATTCACATACATGTTATCAATACTACTCCGAAAATATGTTAACTCGTAGTTTTGAAAACACTTCTTCTGCTTGTTGTAGATAATTGCTCAAACTTAGCTAAGAAAATCTCATCTCTCTGGAAATCATAGTTGTCTCTTTGACTACTCAAAAACTAGCTCAATGCCTCTTTTCTACAATCTTGAAGTTGTTGTTTCTTGTTTAAATGTGAAAAAATTATTATACTTTATTTTGGAAATACTTAGTCCTCCATACCTCTTTGAGGAAAAGACTTCTTCACTTAATCTAATTAACCCCAAACTTACGTCTTAAAAACGAAGTTAAAACGTTTGGAAAGACTTATGAGACTTGAATGAACTTCTTTCTCATTATCTTCACTTTTACTTACTTCAACATCTTTAAATTTTGAAAAAAAAGTTAAAAGATATTTGCAAAAACACTTCTAGAAAAGACTCTCAGACATTCTACTAGACGTCACTGTAGCTATCCTTGAATTTTTTATGTTATGGTTCAACGTTGAAATTCCTATTTCTTGATGCTTTCTATATGTTTAGAAGTCTCAATTTAGAGTACTTAGATTCATTAGGAATTGTTAAATACCTTTAGAAAGGCTTAAAAGACTGACTTTACGATCCTTAGTGAAAACTCTTGTTCTAAGGCCGTGCCGCCCCCAGCCTCACTTGACTGCGGCTCCTTTCGGGCATGCACCCCCGCATTCCATGCCCCACGGTGCTTTGCGCAACCTCTTCTTTAGAAGAATCCGCCAAATATTTTTCCTCTCATTTTCTGACCTTAAATCGTTTAAATCATTTTCCAATTCACTTTAGATTCATGTACCAACATTATATACACAAGGATCTAACTCAATGAATTCCATAACAACCCCTAAATCATGAAGAGAACTCCTAAATCTCATCTCATGTTCATGAACGAAAGCAATTCAAAAACAAAATACAAAATCCAGTCTCTTTAGGATGCAATCACGCTAAATCAAACATTTTTGGTACGTGGGTGAACGAACCAAATGTTAATATAGACTCACATAAATTTTTAGGGATCACTACTGACCAAATCCACAAGTTAATTCGACCATCTTGGCGAATCTTGCCCTTTTTCATCTTCTTTTTTCTTCTCTTTTTTCCTTCTGCCTAGGGTAAAAACTCCCAACTTCTAAAACTAAGTTCTTATTTGACCCATATTAAACTCTTAAAAACTTATTAAATTAATAGGGTATTGAAAAGACTAAAATATGCTTTTAAATCTAGGAATTGGACATTTACTTAATCCAACAACCCAACTTTCAAATGGCATAACTCACTCATATGAACTTGAAATTGCTAATCTCGCGGTGTTGGAAAGATTGTTCGAAGGACTTTCCAACTATATCAGGAAATACAACTAAATCAGCTTGAGCTAGAAGTTACAGTCGTTTGAAGTTTACCAAAAACTTACTTTTTACTTGCTTAAATATTTTCAGATTTCCTTATACTTTCCAAAATAAGTATTTCCAATTTTTTAACTCCTTTCTAATTAATTCTAGTTGCGAGATATTAGACTGCATAGCAAAAGAATATGCTCCGAACACTAATAATTATCCTATACCAAAACCACATAAACAAAATTTGAAACAATTGCATCTTAGACTCTTAATCATTACATGTTTAAATTTTTTGATGATGTATATTTCCTTTTTCTACCGTTTTTGACAACAGTATAATTTGTCCTGTCTTTCATTGTTGGATGTATTTTTTCCGATCTCATACCAGTGTAACCACTTCATCATTTCTTTACTTTTTTCTTTACCTCAAATTTTTGAGTTTGATACCAAGTGTTTACAAATTGGATATAACATTAGTCAGAGGTCTATTAAATTTTTTGTTTTGAAAAGAACTCATCACTAGTATACCACAATTCTATACATGTGTACACTGAGTTTTTCCAAATCAATTTCAATTTGATACAACATTAACTAGTTTTTATATTGACTAATTTTTATTAAATCTTTAATTACATCTTTTTACTACGATTTTTTGAAAATAATATAAAAACTTGTTTTTCTATTTTTTCAAGTGGGAAACCACTTTGATACGAAATTCATATTAATGGGATATAATTAGTTTTAGGTTTACTAATTTAATTGAAATATCAATTTCACCTTTATGTTTCTATTTTGTCAGTGGGACATCAGGTGAAACTAAAGTACGCCAATCGAAAATTAAATTAAATAGTTTGGTGACTTTACTTTTGTGGTCCAATTTATTTCTAATGAAATTAAGAAATGACACCAATTGTGTTATCCTGTTGGTATCCAATTTGTATAAACTTGGTATCCATATAGGAAGAATAAATCAGACAATGTAAATTACCTCATACACATAGTATACAACAATTTTTTTTTTCACTAACATACCACTTGTACACCAAATGCATACCAATTGGAAATTACATTAATTCAAATGAGCAATGAATTCATAGATAGTTCAGAAACTCAAAATCCTCATAAATCATGTCTTGCAAAAATAGGAACATGATCATACTTTTTAGATGGATTTGTATTACTTAGTGGATACACTTAGTTCAGAGGTATTATACCCCCGACATGATTTAGGATAATTCAACTGTGTGGGTGAGATGTTCAATCATCATGTAGCTCACAGTGATGGTTATCGATTAAAAATACTCCCAATAGAGTTAAAAGTGTATTTTAATATATCACTTATTATGTGGAGTTCAAAGATGAGTCAGTATTTTTTAAAGCTTTAAGTAATTGAACTCCTTTATTTCTTTACAGTTAACTTGAGTTATTGTTTATCTTATTGTGCAATCTTTCATTCATATTTCGTCTCGACAATACTACATAATTGAACATTTAAATGTACTGATGTCATTCGACCTGCATCTTTTTGTGATGCAAATACAAGTGTTCAGGATCATCAACAGGCGCTCTGTTGAGATCACTCTACACTTCAGAGACTTTTGGTAGCCTCCTTTCATTTTGGGGGACTTCTGATTTACTTTCAGTTATGTTTTTTTGAGGCAAAGTAGGTCTTGTCCTGAAACCTATCGCAAAAATTAGAGGCCTTATAGATAAAAAGAGTCTAGGAGACTATTGGTACTCTCTTTCCTTTAACAAAAGCTCTACAAACAATTATAATTATCGGTATGAGTGCTTTTAGATATTTGAGTTAAGTTTTATTTTGAGATCAAATTCTTTTTTAAGTCTATTATTTCTTGAGTGAGTCTTTCTCTAAGTAATCAGCTAGACCAAGAATTTACTTAGAGATCATAATGGTTCTCGAGTGTCGGTCACATCCATGATATGAACTCGAGGCATGACATTTCTTCAATTTGAAACAAATAAAGCTCAAATGTGTTTGAGAATGTTAGTTATTAGTATAGATAGTAACTCATTAATAAAACTCAGCTTCATCTTGCAACCACATCAATTCATATCCTATTAATAAATCAATGAGAATATTTATTTTTAAAAGAGAGAAATCAGATTTAAGGTTTTTCTTGTAAATTTTTGAAACTTTGGTATATTTAGTGTAATAAAAAAAAGTTATAAGAAGTGTTTGTAAGCCAAACATAGAAGACTCATTATTGAGTCATTTCACTTAGCCATTATTTCTAGATCCAAGACCATTATAATCCTTTGACTGATTTGTTGCTAAATATGACATAATAATCAAACTTTACTTTTACATTATTTGGAAAAAAAAAAAGGAAATCTTCAACTACTTTTAAATAAATTCAAAGTGTTAATTTTCTTTGGATTTTAAAATTATTTCAACTTATTATTAATGCAAACTTTACCAATATTAAAAATATCATGACCAATCCTATTATATAATTAATTTGAAAGAGATAAAGATAATATAGTTACACAAGTTTATCGCTATCAATAAGCAAAAGGAACTCGGATGTTTCTCCGTTGATAAGAACGAAAACAAACAACTTGCTCATAAAATTACCAGCTTTATTTCTACTTGCAGAACACAAATCACGCCTCGCCTACCATCCCACTCATCATGCTGCCATAAACATTCTACCACCCCACTAGCATCACAACTACCACCATCATTGTCAATGTCTCATACCACGCATAATATTAATAGTACCATCTCGATTCCATTTAATTAACCCCCCCAATAGATGGGTCTCTCTGCCATTATTCTTGAAATTTTTATCTTTCATATGATGACAACCAAAATATATTCTGGAAAAGAACTTTGTTGTGGTCAACAGTGGCGGGACGCGGATTTTAATTAAGGAGTGTCAAGTGATTATAGGAAAAACCAATTATAGTGAGCTAGTAGGGATTGAACACATGACCCATGGAGTGTTTTTTGCAAGCTCGTAACAATAGACTAAACATTCACGGTTTTAAAGTGTCAATTTTACAGTTATATTTATAAATAAAATTTAATCATTATATAGCAACGTAATTTTTCGACGAAGGGATGTTCGGCACACCATGTAGAGTCTGCCACTGCTGTCAGTGGACTTACAAATCAACACAAGGAGATACATTGCAACTCTTCACATACAATGAAGGAGTTTACACAAGAATTTCAGTGCGCCTTATTAGGTAACTCCTTCGCCTAATTTCAAAATTGCCTATTTTTAATGACATTACAGGGGGGGCTTCACACACCCATCCATTTTATCTCGCCACATTGGGATTTTGGTGATTATAAAAATTGTTTATAATAAGTTTGTGATCGTAAAAAAAATGCCATTAAGATTTTTAAGTATTTTATTTGAACTGGATACTAAGAAAAGAACGGTTATTCTCTCAGTTTTAAGTTTTCTTTCAATCATTATTTTCAGCACTCAAATAGTTTTACCACTCGCATTGATTGTATTGCCAAACTACATTTTGCAGCCAAAAAGTTCCAAATAAATAAGTTCAATTTAGAAATAAGAAAACAAATTATTATACTGTTTTCCTTGGTATAATATTTTTAATTTTATTTCTCATGGTCAAAGGGCAAATCTTCCCTTTTACATGGGCCGATTTCAAAAGGTTTACTAATACACTTTTTTTCATCTATTAGTAGAGTGAATTTACAAACCTTTTCCTTTTTAGTTCTGTGGGTGATATCAAATGAATTTCTAACAGAAACTTTTTTACCTAATCAGGCCAAGAGGGTCATAAGGAGGTCCATAAATTGTGACACCTGTCAACGATCCAACAGGTCATAACTGACAACCCCCGACTTACCCTCGATAAGGTGGGACGAACCAATGAACCAAACCCTAACATATTCAATGATTCAACTACAAATAACAATAAACTGTAAAGCATAAACTTATTACAGTAACAATCACATAAATCTCTAAATTCTATTACCTTTATACACCAAAACCTGAAGTCATCATAACAAAGACATGTTAATTGTTCAAATGCAGTCTACAGGGTAATTAAAGACCAACCGGAAAGCAAAGTAAATGAATAAAGAATTTTATGCACGACAACTTAGACATGATGTCATGACCAAGAGATCCAACACGAGCTAAATGAATATCTCATAGCCCTTCTCCAGCACATCAATTCCAAGGCATAGTACCAACCCACCTGGACTATGATCGAAATCCCCAGAACACATAACGAACTAAGGTTTAATTACTCGTTTTGAACTTAGTTTTTTGTAATTTTGTGGACTTTTTTTACTTCGTGGCATCCAATATCTTCTACGCACCTATACTTGCATGGAGTCATGGAGTGTGTCACATAATACACAAGTGCCAACAATTACCAAATAAAAATTAGGGGTACTATGACCTTATTTTCGTTTAGGTGTGTCTCTGAAATTTCTACATAGTCAAGAGGGGGGTACTTGTGCATTTGACTACATTATTGGAATTTTAAGGGGAATAGGGGCGCCCATTAGTTTTTCAATGGCTTTTTTGGAGAATTCGGGACCACTGCCGATGTTCGGTTCGATATCTTATATATCTCTATTCCAATTTTATGGGTGCTATACAGTATAGTAGTACTAGATAATTATGATACCTAAAAAATGTTGTCTTATTTTCCTGTTACTTTTTTCTAAATTTTAAATTTGAATGTTTGGAGTGGCTAGCTTTCTAAATAAGTCATGCATTTTTAACATGGTCCGCATGTAATTTTTTACTATAAAAGGCATTTTTTATATATATTCAAGAATAAGGGAAAGAGCTAAAATACAGGCATTCCCATTCTCCATTCTTTGACAAATTAACTTCGATCATGTAACTACTACTACTGAAAAGCTATGAAATTTCAACGAATCGTACTGCCCCATTAATATAAGAGGAGTTTTTGATAACACAATTAAGAAATATCTATATCTGAATTACCATGAGCTGAACACTAAATTTTTTGCACCAATCACTCTTTACAATCGCCGTACAATAGTGGAAATTAGTATTGGTGTAATGAATAGATCAAATTCATAATATAAGATTATAATTATTCATATAGTGAAAATCATATGTCATTTGATTCATCAAGCTCTCCGGTTTGTTTTTAAAAAAACTTTCCATCAAAAAGTGTAGCACGTTATTGATGCCTGTATCCTTTTCTTAGTATTATATCAAAACTTTAACTTTGATAGATAAAAAAATCTTCTTTTGTCAAAAATATAACGCTTCTGACCTGGACAAAAGAACTCTTCATATACTGCAATCACTTTAAGTCTTTTAAGGTCTTGAGTTAGGATGGTCATTGCAATTACATTTACCAAAATTAGTGGAACATCACTAATGTCTTTGTTATTTCCTCTTGAAAGGACTATCTCGGCATCCATTTACCAAATAAACCTACTATATCTTATGCCTAAAGTAAATAAAAATAAATGTGACTATTCACTAATCTAGTAGAATAAAACTCATTGTATTATGTAATTCTATCTAAAAAGTAATAACAAAAAATATTTCTCGCTAACTTCTTTAATTACTCTAAAGGTACTTTCAAGTTTAATGTTTTTTAAAAAACTCTAAATTATGTTTTCGCTCTTTCTTAAACAAATGATCACACTATTGTAATAAAAAGGATTTGAATTAGTGTTGTTGCACCGTGAAACTGAGTTTCAACAATGAATTACTATCCATGTTCATGACTAATATTTCAAACACATATGTGTTGTGTTCGTTTTACATTTAAGCAATTTATCATGAACTTTGTGTTATATTTCACAAGTGATTTTATGTTTATAATGCAAGCGTTATTTATTATGGTTTACTTTACATCGATGTAATAAATTCTTTAAAATGTATGTGTCAAGCACTGAGTTGATCCCCTCCTGCTCCCTCTTTCCATGTGTTTAGGTAAATATTTATGATTAATTAGTGATCTCTCATAATTTACATTCGTTCATCTTGTCGAAGTCTAGTCCCGAGACTACATTACAATATTGGTATTTTCCATGGCTTGATTATTTGATGTTAGGAAGTCCATTTAAAGAAAACAGTTTTTAATAAAGGAGACAACAGAGGCATTGGTAATGTTCCAGTAATTTTATTCTAAGAAAAAGGTGAATATCGTCTAGCCATGGAGCATTAAGAGACCAAAATGAATGGTGTATATAATTAATTTCTAGTTCAGTAAGAGATTTTCGAAGTTTGACATGATCAAAAGAAGTTAATCTGATAAAATATAAGTTGGTAGCCAAAAATAAACCTAGATGTTAGTTTCACAGTGTATGAATATGTGTAATCCTGGATGTTCGTATTTTGAATTTGATATGCATTGAAACACCAATATTAATTTTCACTACTTTTTCCGCAATGTTAAAGAATGAATAGGTAAAAGAATATAATTTATTATTAGAATTAATGTCATTATGACATTGAATTCCACACTTTAGTTTTAAACAGTGAACAGGTAAAAGAAGTTGATTATGCAATGAATGAAGTATTGAATGTCTACAAGTTCATTTAGGAGCTTTCGTTTATTCTTGAATAAATAGGTTATAAAAAGTATTTACCAACCCAAGCATTAAAATTTCATTAAAAAAAGTCTAGCATAAAATATCTGGCTATTAAATTGTTTCAAAAAAAAGTACGTAATATTATAATTCCACTAACATAACAATAACTTCTTCATTTCACTAACATAAATATAATAAAATAAAATCACTGCATTTTAATGGTGCAATGTATATCCTTGCCTTTTATTGCAGGTCAAACGAAGATAACTGAGTCTTTTTTCCAGACTAGTGCATACTTCTGCAACCTTCCATCACTGGAACATTCGCTATATCAGTGAATTTGAAGTCATTAGCTAGGTGTTGGTGGTGTGTCATGTGAGTCTCAAGGAGCAAAACCATGGTTGGGCGATAGTAGTTAAGCATAACGATAACTTCTACTGAAGTCTCGGATTGTCCTCGGCTCCCCGATAAGGTCCATATCATAGACCGCATTTTTGGGGGGTTCTTCATCGTCTTCATCTGTCTGGACTGGTAAAATGTTTGTACTAAAAACACTGCAAATTTTTTGGAGATAGGATTTGTTATGACTGTTATATCCATGTTGCACTTGCTTACTCTTACTGGGCACATGAGTATGCATGTTTTGCTGTATTCCTCCTCTAAGATGAAGGATTTCATGGAATTGACAAGATACATTTTTGTGCGAATTCCCTGTTGGAGTTCCATCAATGGAGGAGGAGTTGTATCCTCTTCGATTTGTGGTTTGTGTGAATGTGGGGTATCATGAGTATTTCATGAAGGGACTGGAACTGTGATCTGAGTCAGTGAGACTGATAAGTTATTTGTTAGCGATGTTGTCACTTCGGGTTATTGTTGAAGGCTTTTAGCCCGAACCCTCGTCCTGTCTGTTACATTGTGAGTGCATAAACCCCTGTGGTCAAGGATATCCAGATTAATTTTATTGTTTATTGTCTCCTCTTAGGTAAACTCCCTTGGATGGTCGGAGAACCCCATCTGCACCCATGATTGAGGTTGTTGATCAAAGGAATCGGAAATGGTACGTCTAATTGTTCCTCCTTGAGGCATTGATGGTGGTGGTGGTGGTGATGATGGATGAGTGGCGGATCGCTATTGGGGTGATGAGTGTGATGGTAGCAAGGCTTGATTTGTATTATGCAAGTAGAAATGGAGCTAGTAATTTTGTGTAAGATGATTGTTTGTTCTTATCAATGGAAACCTTCTTCCTATTTATAGTCATAAGCTTGTTTATTTGAATTATCTTGTATTAGTAGGATTGGTCATGATTTTTGAATTAAATAATTTTTGAATAATCTCATTTATTCAATAATAAGATTTGAATTAAATAATTTGACTTAATATAAGTTATTTTGGTAATTTGTCCACATTCTAATAAGGCAAAAACTGACTTTTAAGATAGTGTGATCAGCTTTTAAGCCCATCCAAACAGACTTTTAATGTGGTTGCACAATGAATTTAAGTTTTATCAATAAGTTACTATCTATATTAATAACTAATCTACTCAAACACATTTGAGTTTTATTCGTTTAAATTGAATAATAGTTATATATTTTACTAGTGTGCAACATTTCAGAAGTTTTTAACAAAAAATAAATAAAGGATTAATTTAGTATATTTTCATGTTTTTACTTTACGCCAACATAATAAATATTTTAAAATATACGTGTTGCACTTTAAGTAAACCTCCCTCCATTCCTCTTGTCTTGTATCTAGCATCTAAGTAAAAATTAATGATTGAAATTCATTAGTCATCAAAAGACTAAAAATGAAAAGGTTTAAATTAACTTACTAATAGAAGAAAACGATTAAGTAAATTTTGAGATATGACCATGAAAAAAAAATTGACCATGACAAATTAAATAAAAAATTTGTTAACAAGGAAAACAATTAAATAAATATGTTTTCTCTAATTTCGAATTTACCTCTTTTTAATTGACAGTAGACTGTAATCTCGACAAAATGTAGTTTGACAATAAATCAATTAGTGCTAAAGCTATATGAGTTGCCTTGAAAATAACTGGTTGAAGGAAAAGTTAAATTGAGAGAATACAACAATACACCATTCGTGTTATTAGCGTTCAATAAAATAATTGGATAATCTTAATACATACTTTAACGGCAACAACTAAAGAAAACAATTCACAAATATAAGGCGATTGTATTATATAGTTAAACTTAACTGAAAACTAGATTTTGAAAAGAATATCGTGAAAAAGTCCCAAGGCAACAAGGAAGGAGATGAGAAAACAGAGAAACAGAGAGTTGAGATATCTAGACTGAAATTACAACTGCCTAGGTAATTCAGATGCCTACGTTTGCTATTTATCAAAGTTGGCACTTTTCACGAACTACACTTTCTTCCCCTTGTCCACATTCTCGTCACCCCGTTCCCACTATGAAACCAGTTAACCTTGTTGAAGGGTTTCTCATGCGCTTACTTCTTTTCAAAACCGTACTCTCCTGCTGAGTGTCTGTCTCCACGATGGCTGCTGATGCTTCCTCCAAGTCAGTTGTGGCTGCTGGCGTGTTCTCCAAGTCAACTTGTCGGGTCACAACATTTACAGTGACAGAATTATCATAATATTTTTATAATCACAAACCACAATTACGACTAATAACATGGAGTGTGAAGGAGTAATATAGATTTCCTAAAAAGTTAGTTTTACATAAAAACATCACATCAGTATTTAAAGTTAAATAATATAATTGATTTAAGTTTTTTAAGAAAAAAATGTAAATGAAAAAAAAACGTCCAAACCTCGATGGGATGTCATATACATACTTAAAGTGATAGTAATTGAAAAAAAGTGAGTATGCATTCTTTTAGCATTATGTCATAAAACATATTCAATATTGTTTTTAATTCAATCAGTTTAAGATTCTAAAAGATGGCCTATTAAAAAGGCTAAACACAAACAAAGGAAAATGGTAGTAACTGGAGAAGATAAAACTAGTTTGACTCCAACTTTAATGTCCCTCCGTAGTGTCCATTAAAAACTCATCAATGTCAAACTAAGGTTTCAGGGACAAATTATTTAATCAGACGCGCTGGAATTTTTTTTTGGTGTAAACTTATCATGGTATGTGAATAGCACAATGTATGTCCTTGTTGTTGATGTAAGTCCATTGACAACAACAGTCTTTTCCCTAGACTATATTCTGATTGTTGTTCATATGAAAGGTAAATGTCATTGAATGGCCAGAGAGATCCAGCTCCACTGACGATTGTTGTGCTTGATCAATTGAACCAACAATGGTACTATTTAATATTATTCGTTGAGGTGTTGATAGTAGTGGTGGTGGTGGTGATGCTAGTGGGCTGGTGGAATGTTTATGGTGGCATGATGAGTTTGATGGTAGGTTATCAACATCATCAAAGACACTTCATCCAGTACTAAGCTTCTCCGATCAATAGTCAGTATACAACCCAATCAAGGGTTGGGATCGTTCCAACTGGGAGTGGTAGTGAGAATATTTCATCCAAGCACAAACTAAGTCATGCTAGTCGTAGCTACACGTAATTATCGAATAAAAACATATTAAATCTAAGGGGGTGACGCAACTGTCAATTAACAATTGGGGGGAGGGGTTTGTAGTCGAAATTAAACAACTAAAAACAATAAGATAGACTAATGGAAACATGATTCTTGGTATGTGACCAAACTATAAGATAAAAGAACACCGAAGGGTAATTGCTATTGATAGTATATCGTTGAATACATGTAACTAGGCTAGACTTAAGTGGGGTAAATTATCTCTCGAGCAACTTACCTCTAAACAACACGGTTTCTCTCGAATATTGAGTTGCAGCCTTTAAGCACAACCTCTGCCTTAGCCCAACCACTCTTTCGAGCTAAAAGTGCAGGAATGGGACTAGAATTCACTCTCTCGAGTTGAACCATGACGACCCAATAACCATCGGTTATCAACTTAGTAGTCTTAATTTTAAAATCTCTCTCTCGAGCAAGCCAAAAACACTAAGGTAAAACTGTATTTACGACTACAACCTCATTTAGTTCAAACACAACTACGTACCAAGTGAAATTATATTTAAACAAGGAATATACTAACAATTAGTATTACCCAACAATGAATATAACTCATATTCACAAAATCACACCCTAATAATCGAGATTTTAGCAGACCTAAAGTAAAGCAAGAAAGTGATACCAATCGAATTCAACAACAAGACTGTTTATGATTTTAATTTAGTCTCACATCAAGTATAGGAGATCACTTCCAACCCCACACCTTGCCAACTTCTTCAAGATGAGAATTTTCAAATCTCTAAGGTTTAAGATGTATATTTAGTTTTCAAAAAGTTGTGCTTCGAAGGACCACTGGGTGCAGTTAGTCGGGATCATCGATCAACTCGGTAATCTCCCCTTTAGTAGATTCATCGTCGACTTGTGTTAGCCTAAATCATCCTCGTGTTTTGGATCATTGGGAGACATAGTACGGCTTCGCAAAACTGCTTGGCGACACACCGACTTTTTCTTATCACCATCAATTTGATCATTTCCTTCTAGGCTTAGCTCACTGGAACAAAAGACAAGGATGGGACCTTTTGGCGACACGTCGAATGGCTTCGGCTATCCTTAGGTCTTCACTTCTTCATTCTTTCAGCTGGCTTTGTTCCTTTTTGCTCAAACATGTCCATGTTCCGTCTCCAGGTATGTATACCTAAAACACAAGGTATTTTAACAATTTTCGAGACAAAACATGTATTTGAGGACACTAAATTTATCAAAACGTAGCACTAACTAAGTCCAAATTGTGGACCTCCATGCAAACACCCCCAACTTTAATACTTTTGGGCTTCTCCGCAAGAAACTTCAAGTTTCATAGTTCAAAAAGGTTCTCAAATAGGCTACCAAGGAATAGTCATGATTCACAAAACCACTCACTTACTCATACAGGATCAAATGTGCACCTCAAATACTCAAGTTGGGACCTCACATGATCAAAGATTTTGAGCCTACAATACTTCCTTCAAATGCAAACTTCAAGCTCAACCAAAGTGATCAAATGCCCTCACGTAAAGAATGACTCCATATTCACACAGAATGGTTCACATTTTAAAGTTTCGAAATCAATTAATTTCAACGCTTACACTCGCAAAGATGAACACAATGCATGAATCAACTCATAGGTATGCCCATATTTTCCAATGAACTTTTGTTTCAACTCACTCAAGATCAAATGGTCTTTTTACGCTTGTAACGGGGTTGAGTGCGTAGGTATGGTTATTTAGGCTCAATTACCTTTTATTAAATATCCTCAAAATGTGATTGCCCTAACACATCCTTTTCTTTCTCCTTCTTTCATCATTTGTTTTGTGATCATAAGTCATCCCTTTATTCAGTTTTCATGGATTGTTCGAAAAACCTCATTTCTTATGGTATTTTCATAAATTAATTCCATGAATTTATCTTTTTCGTTCTTTTCTTCTCTTTTTCTATTTCTTTTTCTTTTTTTGTATGGAGGGGTTCAATTTTTCTTAACACCATGGGTTAAGGGAGACTATTCTTATATTTTTTTACTTACCTTTTGTTTTCAGCATACCCCCAACTTGGCTATTCAATTAACAACAAATCAAAAGGATTATGGATAGACAATTTATAGAGGTCATTGTTTTCATCAAGTTTCATCCAAAGAAAAGTAAGGCTCAAAGGGTGTTCAAAAGAGGTTCACACACTGACAAGGTAAGCCACAAAAGAGATATATGTAAAATTGGTTCTCACGCTTTCAATGGTGCCTAAGATCATATCATGAATTCACATCACTTATTCAACCAGACTAATAGGATAAATTCTAGGTGTAATCATGCATGGTTTACGACTCACAATAATATAAGCAAACAAGGCATTGACACAAAAGTTAAACAAGACTCAACACTTTTGGAAGTGTGCAATGTTTATTTCAAGAAACTCAATTTGATATTTAGCTAATCACAACGAGATGCAAAGAGTTCACATATTTTCTATGCAAATTTATTTTGCCTCGTTGTAGCCGCACGTTTATGTTCGTTTAATTGCAAGCACTATACAAGACATTGGTATTGATCAAACCGAGACCCAAATTTGTCAAAGAATAAACACATTCAAGTAAATGCAAGAAGTGGAGGAAAGAAGAATTTTTTTTTTACGGGTCAAAATATTTTGCAATTTAAAACATAAGGAGCCACAAGCTCAAACATCCGTAAAAGGAGTATAAACATAATTTTAAACCTAACAAGCAAAATGTATACACAAAGCATGAGTCACAGTAACACACAAAAGGTGATCTTCACCCCACCACAAATTAAAAGTATTTGTGAAATGACATAAAAATATCCAAAGAGAAAATAAAAAAAAAAAGACAGAGTGAGATAAAGAAAATATTGGCTATGAAGTCTCTCCATCTGTCAGGGCCCTAGTGTCTGGTTCCACAACATGAACTTAAGCCTCACTGCTCGGAGTCTCTTTAGAAATCTCAGCTCCTCTACGACATCACTAAGAACAACAAAGGGTGTTCCTACCATGGAAGCTGCAATTAGACATCTATCATAATCTCCTCAGTCACAGACAGACCCTCATCTAGACCTTCTCCAGCATCTCCTCATCAGTTGCTGCCTCAGGCTCAGAATCAGATATTTGCGTCACACTAACCTCATCTCCAGTATTAGCTGGAGGCATGTCTATCTCATCTGGTACCTCCACGTTCACGAAGACCATGGATAAATCTATAGTGGCTTTAAAGGTCGTCACCTCCTCGGTTTCTCATTATTTTTTCTCATACATCGCTATTCTCACAGGAATTTTACCAATGTAACTGCGCAGTGGTGTCATAACATCTATTTAGCTATGTTATTTTTTCTTTTGCCTTTTTCTTCTAATGGGAGTTCTTGCCTTCTCTTTTTTGGGAGATTCGATTCCCCTTCGTTTATATTAAAGCCCTGTGCTTTTTTCGTAGCTGGCATGGTTAGATTTGTGCATACCATATATGTAGAAGATCGGGAGAATTTAGGAGAAAATCAAACATAAGCATAGACAACCTATTGCATGCAGACTAGCCGATCCAATCGTCGATCCTCTTTGGTGAGATAGATACGCTTGCCAAAGGAATCAGTTCAAAAATTAAATCAAGTCGGCAATAGGAAGGCCCTTTCGGCGAGTCACCGACTACATTTGGTGGCAAGGGTTTGTCCGCCAAAAATTACGATGCAACAAAGGTTTCAAGGGTGAAGACAAATAATGATCAAGTATACTATCGGTGAATCGTCGAGTGCTTTTGGCGACTAAAAGCTTCTCGCAAAAAATTATAGAAACAAACCACACATAGATCATGAAATTAAAGGCGAACCGCCGAGTGGTTTGGCGAGCGCCAAATGGCTCAATGTGCCTATTTCCAACCTAAATTCTCGAATTTAACCTCGCGACCCCCGAAAATAAAATCAAAGAATGAAACACATAAATTAAGCTCAAACCCATATTACACATCGCCCTAGAATACTCAAACTTCTTCCGTTTTTGCCAACTTCGGCCATTGAACAAAAATTACCCTTAAGAAGAGGTCACGCTCTATTATTGAGCAATATATGTCATTTAGTTCAAACATAGGCTACTTATACTTCACCCAATCAATCTATCAACATGAAAGCACAACCCAATAAAATTTTATTCATTTAAAAGCACAAAAATTATGGAATTTCGATGTTCAAAGGAGTACGTGCAAAATTTTTAACTTAAAATTGGCATTAAGACAATCTATTCCTATCCATACAGGCCAACACCCCAACATACGATAGATAGTTCAATGAAGTGCAAATTTTTCAATGGTAAAACTCGAGAAACTGAGGTTTTCACGACAACCTTAGATGCAGATTAAAATTGGATTGAAATGCTAGGCGGCAAAGAAATCCTAGTTTAGAGATCTAATCAACACCCAAAATAGTTATTGAAAGCAAGAATATTGAAAATACTGACTTGGTGTGAGTTTGTGAAGTTGAAAAATGAAGTCAAGTGAATAGTTTGGAAGTTTAAAGTCCTTGTCCATATAACCTTCTACTTCATGTCAATTTGGGGAAGTTAGTTTCACTTGCCGATCCAATCAGCGACTCGCCAACTGGTCACTTACCTCATCGAGGTTAATGAGACCTTTAGGAAAAATGATGTTTCGAGTGGCGGTATACGTCAGATTGCTGATCTAGTCAGCGACTCACCAATAATTTCCTATGCTCGTCAATTGTTACAAACTCCCATGTGATAATTTCCCGAGTCTAAAACAAAATTAAAGCATTAATAATATTGGGTTGCCCCAAGAATCCCTTAATTAATGTTGTGGTCCGACGCAAGTGTTTACTCACTCTCCGTTATTGGGGTTAGCCCTAGTGTTAGTAGGTAACCCTAATAGTTCATTTATGTGGAGATGAGGCACTGCATAACTCATGAGCTTTTTGATCAGCTGGATAGATCTAGAGTGAGAGTCAATCATCTGATTCAACACTTCAATATTCTCCATCATCTCTTCCGACACTCTATCTTGCTTGAATATCTTTTGGAGAATTATTTGTACCGTATCTTCAACATGATCTTCTTGCTTTCTCTTGACTTTTTCTGCTCATGGGGGGGTAAATACCTCCTTTTTTGTTGCACTGGACTTCTAGATCCCCAATTTTCTTGTCAGCTCGTCTAACTTGGTTAACATGACTACTAAGCTAAAGTCTCTCCAATTTATTTCTTAATCTAGCTCAGTGAAGTTGTGAAGAAATTTGGCTGCTATCACATAGGGTTGTCTTATAAGACTACCCAAGACAATTTGATTAGCCATCATTTCTTTCCCTAGACTCAGACTCCGGTAGAAAGATTCCAGAAGGACTTTGTCGGGTTATTCCATCATAAGCCTTGAATCGAGAGTGCTTTAAACCCCCACCATGCCGTCTGAGTTAATTTTCCTTCCAATTTCCTAAAAGTTAGGATGTTGTCTTGGAACATCATAACTTATAATAGAGGAAACTCCATTTTCTCGTGAATACTGCTTGACATATTCACCTCCCCTGTTTCAGAGCTTAATCAAGCAAAAATATTAAAACTTAAGTGAGTAAAACGAAGACTAATCAAGAAGAAAATTTCTACTTAACTAAAAATTCTCACGTGACACCACTCCTCGGCATCGGTGTCATTTTGATTAATGTCATCAAACACTTCATCCAGTACTAAGCACGACAATTGTTAGTTAGTATAGCCCTAAATGAGTCCAAATCGTAGACTCATAAGTAGGCGATGTGTAACTTGTATTTTACAAATAAAAATAAAGTTGGTAATTGTATGAGTAACTTATTTTTCTTGGTTGTTATCAATAGAAAAACGCATGAGTTCCTTTTACATATTTATAGTGATAAACTTATGTACCTCAATTAACTTTGTATCTTTCAAATTAAATATATTAGAAGGATTCATTTAGATATTTTTATTATTGGTCAAGTTAACATTAATAATAAGTTGAATAATTTGCATATAAAGATATTTTACACTTTGAAATTAGTTAGAAGTAATTGTATATTTCCCCGCCTTCTTTTCCAAAAAACAATTTAAAAAACGAATTTAATTAATATTTCACATTGGTCTGTCAAAGATTATAGTGGTCTTGGATCAGAAAAAATAACTAAGTGCAATGACTCTATAACATCTCGCAAAAAAGAAATAACTAGGAAGAAGCTAAGAATTGGAAATAGTCATTTTTGGAAAGAATGGAAATCTGGAAATTTTCTTAAGTTAGGAAAAGTTGAATTCCGGTCAACTTCAAGCGACCATCACTTCTATATAAAAATGAGTTAGGTGTACTTCCATATATGATAGGAAAGCTCTTGGAATGATCCGCCAAGTTTGTGCGATTCCGAGTTTGTTTGAGTAAGTTATGCCCTTCGAAAGTTGGATTGTTGAAATAAGGAAAGCCAAAAACTAGATTTTAGAAGGGTAGTTTGGTCTTTTCCTTTCCCAACTTAATTAATTCTATTTTGGTAATATTTTTAGGGCCTTAACTGATAGGATTTAGTTTACACTTTTAAAAAATAGAGTTAGGATTTTTGGAGTAAGAACGCAAGAGAAAAGAGAAGAGAAAAAGCAAGATTTGTCGTTTTCGTAAGGAATTGATTGCGGATTTATTCAAGGATTTGATCCTACAAGGTGTGTGAGTCTTTCATACAGTTATATTCATGCTTAAGCGAAATTCGTCCTAAAAGAGTTTGAATGTTGATGTTCCTAACATCTATTCTTGAATTTGATTGTCGCTCTTGAATTGGGATGAATTGAGGAGCTTTCGAGATCTTATCATTGAGTTTTAGAAATCTTTTGAGTTAGATTGTTGAGTACATATGCTGGGTATCGAAATCTAAATTGAATTTGAGAACCATAGTCGAGACTAGGCGAATTGGGGCTGGAAAACGAAGAGGGAAAAAGTCTAGCGGTTTTGGCACGCAAGTACGCGATGTAGACTTGCTCCCACAGTAAACAAAATCAGCTGGGCCGCATCGTTGTTGGCAACGTCCGACTCTAAAAATGCCATCAAAATTTACTTTCGGGAGCAAATATTTAAATAAACTTCATCTTGGACTTGTTCCAAGACGGTGATTTCGTGATTTCGTTTCATGTTTACTATCTAAGCACTCCTACATATCGTGAGACATTTCCTATTACAAATTACAATCCTTGAATCCATAATTCAATTCAAGAAAAATTAGGAGTCAAGTTAAGTAAAGAAGTGAAAAAGGTCTGTTTGAAGAAACGTCCCTGTAATGTGGAAATTGGTGTACTTACTAGGAGTAATAATTAATACCCGAGTAATTAATACGTCTTAGTATTACACTGACATTTGGTTGCACAATATAATTACACATGTCCCGTTTGGATGTAACTGTTATTAATATGGTGTGTTTTGAATTATCATTGGCAACCATAAAATTTAATACTAATTTTTTTTTTTAAAAAATAATTATTTATAATTTATACTACACAATAGAAAGTTTTACAAATAATTAAATAAAATTTGAAGAGAATATTCTTTTTTGAATATATATTACTTAATCACCTATGTTTCTTAATAAGATTATGAAAAAATTATTGATTTATATTTTTTTCAAAATAATATATAATTCAATTGAATTGATCATAAAAACTAAATTACGAAGTTTTCACGAAGATTGTGAAATGCATGTTTGATAAAAAGAGTAATACATAAATAATATGCCATAAATTATTAAATATTTGATAAAAATATAATCTATCAAGTCTAAATAAAAAAATTATTTGCAATGTGAATTTGATATTACTAGATCAAATGAAAGTGAAAATATAACGTAAATTATAAATTCAAAACAAAAAATTTAGCATGATACTCTTATAGAAAATATCAACATAACATACATAAATATGATTTATTTTTATTTTTATTATGCTAATAAGAAAAAATAAACATGTCATAAACAAAACATAATACAAAACAATTGCATAAAATCATGTGAAGTAAGGTTGAGAACTAAAAGTAAACTTTTAGCAATTTTTAGAATAATAAAAATAAAGCATAAAATAATAGAAGCGATTTTTTTTAACAAAATATAATTAAAAAAATAAATGAAAAAGTAATCCGCATGCGATTATTGTTACGATCCAAAACTGGACGTGATGACACTCATCTTATTCCTTAGCCTAAAACTCAACAATTACAATAATTTGCAGAAAAATTACAATCAACTTAAAAAATACCCTAAGACCTGATTGTTACGTGTACAAGCCTCTAAAGTATTATATTGATTCAGAAGAAAATATAAGTATCATATGACATTGTTTCTGAGAGTAGAACAAAATCATAAACAGGAGTAAGACGGTCTGTTGAGATGACAAACAGTTATCTCATAAATCTCTAAGAAGCCTCGAAAACGACGAGAATATATTACAAGATCGGGGCTCTACCTACAAAAAAAGGGAGAAGCAAGGGTGGAGTACGCAACCACACGTATCAGCAAGTAATCGCTAAACACATCTAGGGGATGAAACTAACGGGACTCCGACCACTCCAACGAACCTTAACAGCTACAAACCTGCATAAAATCAGTCCAACCTAACAACTCACAGTTACATACACCTAGCTCAACAACAACATTAAGCCCAATACATATCCCAACCAACACTCTTCACAACAAATTACATAGCCTCACAACAACATTTAACAATTACTGTCCCCAACAACAACCACTTTAACAAATTACATGGCCGCTCAAACAACAAGCTCAGTATTATCCATCAAAGTTTTCCAAGAAAAGGAATTCACACGATCAACAATCACAAATTAAATTTTCACTAATACTAAGTATGTGAATGCAATGAAATGCAATGTCAATTAGAATGATGCCTGTTCCTGACCTCCAATATACACACCCGCTGCTCTCAGTCTGAGACCCATTGGGGACATATTTTCCCATTCACTGTCGCGGCACACGACACAACCCTCGCTATAGTAACCTCACGGCGTGCAACTCCCGCTCTCTAGTCATCATTGCGGCATGGAACTTCCCTCGAAGTAGAGTATTCAATCGCGGCGCGCAATACGTTCCTCGGAAATGGTCATCCTCTTTAGTGTTTTTAAATTCTTTCTCAATGCACATAACACTTTTTCCAACCATGTCTCAAGAATATGCAATGACTCTTCACAAAAAAAATAAAAGAGAGGTCATTTTCATAACATTTTCACAATTCACAAAACATGACAATGATTCACAAGCTTTCAAACGTGTTCAACTCAGCCTACATAAACACTTAATCACGATTTCTTTTATTCCTCTTTTTCTTCATTGACTTTTCAACATGGACCAAGTTAAAATCCATCGGTATTCCCACCCACACATATACCCCAGATACTTAATTTCGTACAGATTACCAAGAGTTTAGAAATCCACTTGCATTAATCCGTAAAGAATTCACTCCCGAAACTTGAGATTGTGTCCGATATTGTTGACTTCGAACTAAAGCAACTAATCACATAATAATCACAAATGATTTGGAACAAACAACACCCATATTACCCATAGGTCTCCCTTACCAAAACTTGTCCAATTTATAATCCAACTACTCCAAATTCTAATTGCCAATTAAACAGTTCCATTATCAATTATCATTTCATAAGCGTAGGGGTAGTTCAATTTCTCAAGTAATACCATCCTAATATTTCATTATATAATATACCTAATAAAGTAATACTTATCTCACTATAATATCAATATTTGGAATTAATTTTAATGTTAGAGTAAATTTAATAATGAAAAGATCAACCCAGGTAGTGACCTAAAGCATTTGATGGGAAATTTTTCTTACCTACTCATCCAGGCCACATGGCTACATGGCTAATTAACCATACATTACATTGTACCACTAAAACTATATTATATTAATTTAAAGACTCACCTTGACTTTTCCCCAATCAATTCCTTTTACTTTTTGTTCAACGCCAAACAATAATAATGACAAATCTTTTGTCTCTTTTTTTCTTACACTTTCAAACAATAAACCACACTAACAAATTACACTGATTAGATTTAATAACATTTACTTGATTTCCTTGGGGTTTTACCTTTTGTTTTTCATCACCCGCAACATATTCTTGTTCTCGTTCTTCTTTTATCTCTTATATTCTTTTCTAAATTAATTAGATATCAAAAGTGATAAACTGTATTATCTTATTCTTATATATATGGGCCAAATGGTATAGGTCTTAAAATAAATCATGGACTTATACAATAAGCCATCAATAAATATTAATAATTATTTAATATCAACCGTCACATAAATAATCAAAAAATTACAAATACTTAATATTTTTTAAAATAATTTTTTGGGTCTAAAAAAAAAACAAAAAACAACATTACAATCACATCACGTAATAATAACTGTAATGCCACACCTTTGCATGTAAATTGAAGAGTCGTGATTACCCCTGCCAAAAAACAATTACAATGTTTACCAAATAATTATTATGTCCAATCAAACATGACAGACATTGTAATAACACCAATTACACCAAATTCAATTATTAGGGTGTCCTTCCAAGCAGGCCCTAAGAGTTATATTAAAAGAAGTTTACAAAGTTTTGAGAAGTCTTTTACAAACATTTTAACTTTGTCTTAAAGACTTAAAGATTAAGTTGAGTAATTAACGAATAGATGGAAGTCATTTCTTCAAATAATTAATGGGAAATATGTATTCCCAAAGAGTTTTAAAATGTTTTCACATTTGATCAAAAAAAAGTATAGATTTCAAAAATCTCAAGGTAAGTTTTGATAAAGTATCTAAAACCAATGAATGATTTTTTTTAAAAAAAAATATATGAGCTAAGTATATTTTGGGAGTAGTATTGAGCACTAATATAGGGATGTGAGTTCATATTGACTCAAGTCTCACATAAACATGTTAGTCATATGATATAAAGGATCATAGTTTTTCGAATACTCCATAAGATGCTTTTAGCATAGATTAGTGGATCCACTAAGTTAATCGTTTTATAGGATGACAAAGTATAGAAATAATCTGGTAGCGTGGGCAAGACGTTGTATTAAAACTTAGGCTCATAATGGTGATTTTTGGTTAGAGGAACTTCCACAAACACTATATTACCTTGTTACATAAGTAAAGTTGAGTTTGTTATTGCATTTTCTTTAACTAACTAAGTTGTTTTCCACTATTTTACAAGTTTTACATGTATTTTATGAGTATTGTTTTATATTGAGCTAAGTTATTAATGAGTTGAGAAGAGTTAAAGTAAGTGTTTCTTTCAGATACTTCTCAAGACTATGTGTGTTTAACATACCAACTCGCATACTTGTACATTCAATGTATTGATGTCAGTTGTCATATGTCATTTTATGATGTAGACGCAGGTAACCAGAATCATCATCCAGCACCTCCTTTATCCAGTTGAGCACTCAGAGTCAATTTTCTAGTGTGTTATATTTCATAAGTTTTTAAGAAACAATATAAAATAAAAGAGTTGTTTAGTTATTTTTTTCATGTGTTTACTTTACATCAACATAATAAATATTTTAAAATGTATTTGTTACACTTTAAGTTGACCTCTTTCCATTTCTCTTGTCATGTATCTAGGTAAAAATTAATTGTTGAAAATCATTTGCTAACAAAAGACTAAAAAGGAAAATGTCTAAATAAACTTAGAAGAAAAGAACTTAATTTAGTGAAATTTGAGATATGACCATGAAAAAAAAGATTTGACCATGAGAAATAGAATTATTAACAAGGAAAAACATTAAATTAATTTTTTTTCTTTTTAGTGAATTTAAGCTCCTTTAATTGACATTAGGAACGTAATATGCTGCAAAATGAGTTTTGCAGTAAATCAATGAGTGGTAAAGCTATTTGAGTTGCTTGAAATAATTGATTGAAAGAGAACTTAAATTGACCAAATACCCTGATGTTTACTTATTATCTGTTCAATAAAATACTTAACACTTTTAATAAGACTTTTACAACCACAGACTTATTATAATATTTTTATCATCACAGATCGCAATCACAATTAAAAAAATGGAGTTTAACGTCCCTTCGTAATGTCAATTAGAAGTCATCAATATTAAACTCAAGTTCAGGAGAAAAATTAATGACGCACCGGAATTCCTTGTTTACACTAATCACTTTATTTGAACAGTCAATGTATCTCCATGTTGATTATGTAAATCCATTGAATACAACTAAGTCCTTTTCCCAGGCTACATTTTGTTTGTCGTTCATACCAAAGGTAAATGTCAATGAATAGCCAGAGAGATCCATCTCCACCCACGATTGGGGTGGTTGGTCAATGGAACCGAGAATGGTACTATTTAATATTATTCGTTGTGAAATTCCTTACTGGTTGGTTGGGTGGTGGTGACCAATGCTAAACGGGACTGGTGAAATTTTGATGTCGGCTAGAGAGTGGTATAGTTAGGCGAGGCGTGATTTGTCGTCGCAAGTTTTTAATTAATTTAGTTAAGGGTTTGTTTTGTTTTCGGTTCATTCTGGACAAACATGTGAATTCATAGCAATAAACTTGAGTACCTGGATTATCTTCATCTCTTTCAAATAAATTATATTAGTAGGATTGGTCAAGATATTTTTACCATTAGTCAAGTTTGCATTAATAATAAGTTGAAATAATTTACAATATAAAGAGTTTTTACACTTTGAAATTATTTAAAAGTATTTGTATATTTCCGCCATCTTTTTCAAATAATTTAAAAGTAAATTTAATTAATATGTAAAATTCAGGTAACATATCAGTCAAGGATTACAAAGGTCTTGGATTAGGAAAATAAATGGTTGAGTGCAATGATGACTCTTCTATGTTTAGTTTACAAACACTTCTTGCAACTTTTTTATTACACTAAATATACTAAATTTACAAAAATTTATAAAAAAAAAAACACCTCAAAATTATTTACTCTCTTTCTTATATAAATATTCTCATTGATTCAACAATAGAATTTGAAAATAATGTGGTTGCACAATGAGTTACTATCGATATCAATAAATAACATTCTCAAACACATTTGAGCTTTATTCGTTTAAATTGAAGAAATTTCATGCCTCAAGTTTACACCATGGACGTGGCCGGCACTCGAGAACTATTTTTGATCTCCAAGCCAATTTTTGGCCTGACTGACTACTTACAGGAAGACTCACTCAAGCAATAATAGGCTTTAAAAAGAATTTAATCTCAAAATAAAACTTACCTTCAATATCTTAAAGTACTTATTGCAATAATTATATAGTTCGGAAAACATCTTTAAACGAAAGAAAGTACTAAGAGACTCCTCGACTCTTTCTTAATCTAAAAGCCCTGATGTCCTAGATCGTATCAGCAAGACTTTTCTGTTACCTTAAAAACTAGACGAACTAAAATGACGACTGAAGTCTCGCCGAAAATGCAAAAAGGCTCACTAAAACTGCTTCGAGTGAAGAGTCATCTCAACGGAGATAGGAGTGTAGAGTGATCTCAAATGAGATGCAAGTTGAATGACATCAGTACATTTAAATGTAAAAGTATGTAATATTGACGAGGCAAAATAATTGAATGAAAAAATTGCAATAAATAATAATATACTCAACTTGAATGTAAAGAAATAAAAGATTTAAATTACTTAAAGATTTACAAAATTCTTACTCATCTTTGAACTCAACATAAAAAGCGATATATTAAAATACACTTTTAAGCATTGTGAGCTATGTGATGATATATCGTCTCATACACACTGTTAGAACTGTCCTATATTGTATCGGGGTATAACACCTCTTAACTAAGTGGATCCACTCAACAATAAGGATTTATCAAAAAAGTATGGCAAGACATAATTTTTAAAGATTTTGAGTTGTCGGATTTAATGTAATTGCGGATCCATTAGAAAAAACTTGGGGGTCGGCCTCTTGACTTCAATGCCTTTATTGAGTGATGGCTTGAATATGTTTTTCCCTCGGTTGGATTATTTGGATTGGGCTTCAATGACAGCAAATTGACTTGGGAGCAAATATCAAAACGGTCACATTGTATACACGGCCATAACGAGATAGAATCCTTTTTGAATTCGACTGCCTTCTTTTATAATGAAAAAGTGTTTTTGCTTCCACCAGAGTCCCCGATTTGCCTAGATAGTCCTCTGAGATTCACTCTCCTCTGGTAATCTCTTAGAAAATTATAATCTAGCAGGGCCTGGGTCTTCATTCGTTTCCCCCAACGAAGGGGAGTTTGAGATTTCCTTGATTCAACGCATGCTTGGGAAAATCCTTTTCAAGTCTTCTCCAGTAAGATGACTCGAACAAATAAAAATCACTTAATTGCGAACTTTTTGAGTAGAAAAATAGCAAAACAAAGAAGTCAATTTTCCTCTCTTTGAACAAAGTTGTCTGCTGATAAAAAAATGGAGTTAGATTCCGTCAGAAGAGTATAACCTGAAAAACTTGTTTTTTACGAAAAAAGATAGAGATAAGCACGCATTGACCAAATTCAGAACTTGTCTCTGTATGGCAGGAATTCTCTCAATTTATTTCATTCATTACTATTTCTTCTTAATGTTCAGGTGCTTGAGATGAATCTTGAGACCATCCCCTCTCTAGTCACAAAGGAAGATAATAAGATACTTACGAGCCCTCGTAACATGGAAGAAGTTTAAAAGGTAATTTTTAGCATGTCGGCGCACACTGACCCAAAAAAAGCTCTCCCCTATCCTTTAAAGCCATTAGTCTTTACGAATTATTTTTATAGAAAATATTGTTGGGATTTCAAAAACTTCAAGCCGGACACCTTATTTATTCATTGAAGGTGCGATCCCCCGGTCCATCAATGCTACTTTCCTTTATTTGATTCCTAATAGTTTGATCTAGGACTACCTCTATTTAAATCTTAAAAAAACTCTCATCTTCTGGATAGAGTACAATATAAAGTTGTAGGATATGAAAGCATTGTTATCAAGTGGATTTTGAAAACATGTTCTTTTTCTCGATACCTATACACCTTCTTGCAGGGATTCCAGTTTCATAGGGAGTTCTTGACCAGTTGGAAAAAATGTTCGCTAACTTTTAGGGAGGCGTTGATGAAGACAAAGAAAGCTTCACTGGATATTTTTTGATACTATGTGCCTACCTATTCAAAGAAGGGGCTTTGGGTCCTCCTACTACAATACATTTTCAAGAGCTTTCAAAAGATTTTCGTATGAAGTTTACCTGGTCAATATAGTGGTTCTTTTCAATGAAAGATATCATAGAGCCCAGGGGTGAACGAAAAAATCCCATGCTTAGCTCCATTTCCATCCGCTATTTTTAGCCTTATGTATTCGTGTGGGTTCCTGAAAAAATAGAAATAAATCACTCCAAGTCCTGACAACCAAGTTTGGAAGCAACAAACAATAGGGGCTTTCAGATAGTTTCTATTGAAAAAAGCAGTCCAAACTATGACTCCCTCTTATTAACTAGGAAAACTCCTCTACTAGTTATTTCTCCAAAATCATAGATGTGATTGACGCACATGGAAACTACTTTTTTAATAATATCGAAGCATTTTTACCTCACAAAGTTGTTTATGATATCGGGAATATTGGTATATTCACTTCTCATCAGGAGGATAGGGGATATGGAAAAAGAATCATAGTGAGTCATTTATTCTCAAAGCTGGTTGGGAATCGATAAGAAATCGAACGGGCATTCAAGCTTGGACTCAATTTGTCTGGGATAAAGTCATTCCTAGAAATAGTATTTTTGTGTGGAAGCTCTTATTTGACTTTTTATGCATGATTTCTGAACAGTTAAGGGAAAAAATTCAACGACTGGTGTTAAGATTAGCAAGCAAATGCTTGTGCTGTTCGGAGCAGCATATAATAAAGTATTGATCGCCGCTTCATCAAGAGTGAGCTTGCTATGGAGGTTTGTACCGCATTTTTGATCGCCTATTGATATAAGAAAATCCTTCAACGGATTCCTTACTGTCCCATGGTAAACAATATCGCAGAAAACCCAAATTGCTATTTCATTTCTATGCTTACTATTTTGTCTGTTTGGGTATTCATAGAAGGGAAGGCAATAGCAGTAAATTAGAATACCCAATATCTCAACCGACTGCTGTTATTCAAGAAATTAATGACCGGCTGAAAGACTGTTCTCAGCTTCTTGACATCCGATCATCTTGGACATTTACTGAGTCTATTCTTCTGGATGATCTCTACATTCATCAAGCTCGTAAACTCGCAATTGACTACAAAATTATTGTTGATTTTGCTTCAATGAAAATAAAGGAGCCCCTAAAATTACCCATACCTAGACTCATGGTGGAGCTTCATTTCATCCGAATTATCGGCTGGCCATTTTTGAAACTCGTCTATACATTTAGAGAAAACAACTAAGTGGCAGACTTTTTACAAAACTTCGGCTGTGATTCTCAGTTTGACTATAGGTTTTCCTCTACAGCCGATCTTCCTCAACAAATTCAGGGTTTTTCTCTCAAAAAAGTGGGCTTATTGAATATCATATTTGTTTGGCTTGGTTCACTTTTATTTTATTAGCAGTAATGTTTTTGTCTGTCTTGTAGCTCTTTGTGAGCAGGTCTATGTACTTTTTTTATGGTAAGGTTTTGACATCCTCCCCCTTAACCCCCCGGTGGGGGTCTATGGAGTATTGACTAAGATCTTGGGACTGACAACATCCCCCCCTTACGTAGTCATGCTTAGGAACGATGTTGGCAAATGAATTGTTGACTATTGTTACCCCTCACATCCCAATTTTCTTCTGTAGGGTTACACCAGGCCAGGTGCTTCCCGAGGACCAAACCGGATGCTGCGAAAAAAACAAAAAAGCTTTGGTATCTGTCATCCTTTTATCAGCAAAGGCGGTATAGTCGCATTGACATTATTCCACCAGTACGGCACTTAAATCGCGACATAACAAACAGTGTAGTAGCAACTACAGACGAGGTCTACATGAGACGTCGGTTCTTGATTAGCATCCTTTTGCCACTATCTTTCTTTCCTAGAAATTCAACCCCTACCATTGAGATCTGGGAATCAGTACTGAATCAATCCAACATTTCATTCGGTCACTTCAGCAATCATAAAAAATATAATTTTATTAAGTTGATTCCATCTCCTTGACTTTGTTCACATTCAATAGCAGCTTGATTGTGTCCTTTCAGGTCAGGAACTCCTGCAATAGGTAGCCAGCCTATTGGAAAAAGACAACTCTCATCCCTCTCTTTTCAGTCGAGTGAGCTAATTTTTTTTGTGCTTCTTAAGTCAATGTTGATCTGTATATAAGTCAGATGTTGGAAAGAGAAGCCCCCATAATATAAGCATTCTTTCAGTCAAGTAATGCCTTTAGAGCCTATACTATAGCTGAGTAGCTAAGAGCTTCTGGGAATTGAAAAACACAGGAATTAAATTGTTTTGCGTTAATAGGGCTTTGAGGGACGTCTTCTCTTTCCCTTATTCAAGCTTGTAAAATCTAATCGCCTTTGATGCCATCTTGATAACTGGACTGAATGTCTTATCATAGTCTATACCTATTGCTGGTTGTAGTCTTTGCCTATCCAACGATCCTTGTAAAAACACGATAATAGTCCAATTAGGCATTAGTTGTCTTACCCCTAGGGTACCAATTTTAGAAAACCTGCTTGGGCGGGTAAGGCTGAAATTGAGGAATTATTTGTCTTAGTACCCTGGACATTTATAAGCTCTCCATATATATATATATCATATATATATCTTATATATATATATATATATATAATCTTATATATCTCTACTCTCTCTCTTATATATATATTATCTGTCTACTCTATCTGTATGTAATATAATACTATGTCTATACTATGTTATATATGTGTATGCATATATATTAAATGCACTTTCTTACTGTAAAAACTAAAATATTTGAGAAATCTTAGTTTCATTATACTCTTGCTCAAATCTTGGTTAAAATTCTTTCTCAAACTCCTCTTAATTAGTTTCTCATAACTCAATTTAAAACAATAATGTTGGCTTTAAAAGATTTACAACATTAATAACTAAAAATAGGTTTCATGCTAAAATATAAACATAAACAACTCAACTCAAGGATCTTAATAATAATATATAAGAAAACTGAATACTCAGAACTCAACAAAATTATTCATCTCAAGAATACTCAACTAATAGGGTCCATGCCGAAATATAGACATGAACAAATAAACTCAAGAATCTCAAAGCATAACATATAGCAACTTAAACATTATGAATAGAACTCAAAACTGAACAACAAGCTCATCTCAAGAATTTTCAAAACTAAGGGTATAAATTGAATTGAGATGTAGGGAGTGAGGACAAACTCGGTTTATCTGTTGGAATATTTATGCCCATTAGTTACAATAGGACTAGGTCCTTAGAGAGATTACAATAACAAGAAGTAAATAAATGTTGAAATAAAATATTGAACACACAACTTTACGTGTAAAACTCCTTGCTCAAGGTAGTAAAACCACGACTTGTCTCAAATGATTTTCAAACTACTTTTACTAAAACTTTACAAGCAAAAGTAAAACCTAGTTTATAATACACACTATATTATCCTACTAATCTCTATCATGAGTAATACACTATCACTCAATGAGCCAAAGCAATGCATGTATTGCCCACTATACTAATTCAATTGATTAATATAGACTTTGACGTAAGACACTAAGTAAATCACAGCTCAGTTCTTACAACGATTCACCCAAGGTTGAAATGTTTCTATCACAGGAGAAACTATTCCTATAATAGACGCCCAACTACAAGCAATCAAAGTTACAACAGATTTATAAAGCAATAATACACTCTATTAGGTCTTTTGGAATAAGATAGTTGAATATTTTCTTCATTTTTTCTAATGGCATATACAAGGCATTATATAAATCAGATTGTAGAAAAAAATCAATCTAGATCCCATGAAATCTTGAATTCTCAAATCATATATTCCTACTTAAAAGAGAAAACATATTTTAGATACAATTACAATATCTTGAGATCTTAGGGGATCAATTCTTGATGTGGGAATATCCTCTATCAGCCAAACACTCTTCCCCCTCATCGGGTGATGGATATATTTTGTTCCTAGATGGCTTATTAGATCTTTGAATAATTATTTGGTAGTCTTTTGGTTTAAAACCAAAAACACTAAAAAAACAATCGGCCACCTATCTTTTGTAGAGACAAATGCGTACAAAATGAGTCCACTACTAATTTTCTCCTTAATGAAATGTCGATCTCCCCTCAATATGCTTAGTGCATTATGTTTGTACAAGATTACTGATCTATACTTATTGCCTGTTTTAATTGTCACAACATATCTCATGGGCCTTCCCACCTTATCTTCCAAATCATCAAGGATAATTTTTACCCATACAACTCACAAACTCCCATAGCATAGATCTGAAACTCGGATTCTGCACTTGTTCTGGCTACGAACATTTTTTTTACTCCATCCAAGTCACCAGATTTCCTCCTAAAAAAAGTGCAATATCCAGAACTTGACTTCTATCTATTAATAACCAACATAATCTGCATCAGTATAAGCCTCTAAAACAATGTCTCCTCCTCTTTTGAATAGTATTCCTTTTCCTAGACTACCTTTAAGATATTGTAGAATCTTGTTGACAGCTTGAAGATGCATTTTTCTAGGATCATGCATAAATTGGTTAACTACACTTACGGTTAATGCAATGTCCGGCCTTGTATGAGACATGTAAATCAATTTCCCTAAAACCCTTTGATACAAGCCTTTATCTACCACAGAATCTTCTGGAGCATTGCACAATCTATGATAATATCCAATTGGTTTACACCCTAATTTTCCTGCTTCCTTCAGCAAATCAAACACATATTTTTGTTGGGAAATAAAGATTCCTTGTTTTGAGTGTGACACTTCAATTCACAAAAAGTACTTTAATTTCCCAAGCTCTTTGATGTCAAATTTCTTAAGTAAACATCTCTTCAAATTTTGTAGCTCATCTGAATCATCACCTTTAACTATAATATCATCAATATAAACCAATAATGTTGTCACCTTTCCTATTTCTGAGTGTCGTATGAACAAGGTATGGTCTCCTTGACTTTTTCGATAACCTAAATTGATCATAACCTTTTTAAATCTTCCAAACCATGCACGAGGTGTTTGCTTTAATCCTTCAGTTTTCACACACTTCCGTTCTTTCTTCCAAAACCAGGTGGCACCTCCATATAGATCTCCCCATTTAAGTCTCCATGTAAAAATGCATTTTTAAATTAAATTGTTGTAGGTTCCAATTAAAATTTGCACCTAGTGATAAGAAGATTCTCAGTGTATTCATTTTGGCCACATGGGCAAAATTCTCCAAATAATCAATGCAATAGGTTTGTGTATAACCCTTTGCTACCAAAAGTGCTTTAAATCTTTCCATGGACCCATCTGACTTATATTTCACAGTAAACACCCATCTGCACCCGACCAACTTTTTCCCCCTTCTAATAATTTCATAATTTTCAAAGTTTAATTTTTTTCCAACGCTTCCATTTTAACCTTCATAGCTTTCTCCCGCTCTTTGTTTCCTAATGCTTCAGACAAAATTTTGGGGATAGAAATGTTGTGGAGGTTGCAGAGAAAAGTTTTATGTTTTGGGGATAGATTTTGATATGTCACGAAAAGGCTTAAAGGATGTTGTGTGCAAGTTCTGGTTCCTTTTCTGAGGGCAATGGGAAGGTAAAGATCATTAGGTTGGTGAGGTTCTTCATGATCAGTTTGGTTTGGTGTTATTGATGGTTCACCAGGTTCAGGATGGGTACTAGGAGAAGTAACCTTATGAGATGATTGCAGCTGAGTAGTTTAATCAATTAGCCTTTTTTTCTGAATAAACTGCAATGAGATTATTTCTATGAATTCCTTATCTATCCACATTAGGATACTCAATGATTTTTCATCTCAGATTTTAAGACTCATGTGACCTAAGAAACATGACTCATGCAAGGATTTGGCACGACCAGAATAGAAAAATCAAATAGTGACAATTCCTAGAAGAAAAAAGGGTTTTTTCCCTCTTCCCTTCAAAACTGCCCCTGATTGTAAGAATGCCAAAAAATGATTCACTCTCACATAATGTAACATCAGCTGAAACAAAGAATTTCTTCGATGATGGTTGATAACACTATGTAACTAGTAGGAGAATTCCATAAAACACACATAAAGCATGTGGTTGTAATTTGACTCTATTTTGAGAATGAATTTTAACATAGGAACACTCCAGAAGATTCTAGAACCAATTTATTGGATTTTCAAAATTCGAATAAGTAAAAATTCCTAAGTATGAAAGCGGACTGTTAAAGTTCAGAATTCTTATGGCATGTCTGTTTACTAATATGTGTAGCAGTTAGGGACAAATCCCTGAATACTGTTTTTGGCACCTTTTAGAAATATGTCGATCTAGTAATGTCAATAACAATCGTTTCTTCTCTCTTCTAATCCACTTTTTTTGAGGAGTTGACACAGAATAGTTCATGATAATTCCCTCGTTTGGGAAAACACCGAGAGAGAGATATTGAATAGCCCCTTGGCATTAATCAAATCGAAATCCTTACTAGGTCACATCATATTTGTTTGATCAGATTCAAAAGGTGGGAAGAATTCTGACTAACAATCTGATTTTTTGCTTTAGCAAATAGATCCACGTTACCTTCTACAATCAATAATGTGAACAAACCATCTCGGCACCAGAAATATTAAGAAATGGGAGGGTTCCCAAACATCACTATGAATAAGAGAAAATGGAGTTTGACTTCTTTTGTGACTAATTTGATAAGAAACCCGTTTGTGTTTTGCAATTTCACAATCATCACAATGAAAAGACTCAACAATCAAATTTTTGAACAAAGATAGAAACATCATTTTGATTGCATAAAAGAAGGATGACCTAATCAACGATCCTAAAGTCATACATTTTACTTTTTGGAGATAACAATTCAGACAAGAGAAACGAGATAGGAATTATTAGTTGTATCTCCACCATTGTTACCATTCCAGACATAAAGACCCACCTTTCCCTAGCACGCCCATCACTCCTTCGTGTTATGTTCCCCCCTAAATAAGTTATGAAGGGAAAACATACTTGCCATTTGGAATCTTTGTTAGTTTCTTCTGGATGGAAATATATTTGCTATAACTTTTGAGACATGAAGGACATAGTTAAGTATCAAGGATTTTCCCTGTGATAAGTCTCCTTGTCCACTACATTAAATAACTGAACCATCAGCATAGTTATTTTTATTAGCTAGATGCAAGGAAAAAGATGAGATGAAGAGAGGAGAGGATCTGTTCATGTGATCATTTGCCCTGAATCAACCACCATATTGGAGAAGTTTTCTATACCCATTACCTACAAACGAGCAAAAATACTGTGACGGCCACTGAACAACTACCATTCTGAAAGTTGATTGTGATTTTGTTTCATTAGCCAAGGGGGTTGGTGCTAAATGTCCTGTTTTCCATCAGTATTATATCTATTTGGAGGTCTACCATTGAGTTTCCAGCATCTCTCTTGGGTGTGCCAATATTTTTTGCAATAGGTACAATAAAGATTGTCCCTATTAAATGGTGGTTTGTATGAACCCGTGGGCTTGATGATACTCTCTGATTGTGAAACTTCATATTCTTTTCAACTTGTCCCTTTTGCTACAAGAGTTGATCGTTCATTAACTTGAGTTTCAAGCATAACACTCCTCCGTCCTTTTTTTGTCTGTATAATGGCCATTGTCTCATTCAATGATGGGATCTTCTTTTCCAAAGATTTTAACTCACACTAAATCAAATTATGTATTTAATCCTGCAAGAAAATCATATATCCTTTCTTTTTCAATAAATCTTTTCAAAATTACAGCATCATCTTTACAATTCATTTGAATGCATTGATAATGATCCATTTCTTGCCATAACCCTTGTAAAAAGTTAGAAAATTTTGTGACAGGTCGAGCTCCTTGTTTTGCTGCAGAAATTTTTGTTTTTATCTCAGAGATCCTAGCAGCATCATGTACTTTAGAGTACGTCTCCTTCATTTCATCCCAAATTTCCTTAGCGATGCTCAAAAACATAATGCTATCGCTGATTCTGGAAGAATAGAGTTCCATAACCAATACATCACCATTGCATTATGTTCATCGCATGCATCAAACGTGGGGTCTTCTTTTGATGGTCCTGTGCCAAGAAGGTGTCATATTTTCCCTTTACCCTTTAAAAAGGTACGAACCAGTTGAGCCCATTTAAGGTAATTTTTTCAATTCAACCGATAAGAGGCTTGAATGTATTGAAGATCTCCAGAGGAAGCTGTAGAGTTATTCTCTACAATTGCAGAAACACTTCCAGAGACGGGAATAGTTACAGTAGCAGACACATTTTCTACCATGGATCTTGAATTGTTTCAAGAAAAGATGAATAAAATTAGTAAGGAATAAGCCTAAAGCTCTGATACCATGTGGAATAAGATAGTTGAATAATTTTTATTCATTTCTTTCTATGTCATATAGAAGGATTTATATACATGAGAGATTGTAGAACAAAATCATCTAGATCCCATGAATGTAGGATTCTAATAAATCATATATTCTACTAAAAATAAGAAAAAGATATTTTAGATTAGAACAATTTTCTTTGAGATCTTAGGGAATCAAATCTTGATGTGGAGAATATCCTCTATCAGCCAACAGGTCCCTTGCTGTTTTGAAGCTTGAATATCTCTCTTTAAATGAATTGAGTTGATTTGTTGTTTGTCACATTGAATATATCAAACATCAAGAGGTAATACACAATGGACAAACAACCTAATCCCTTTCTGGTTGGTGTATAGTACTCTTCGACACCACTTCTACAAAACGCTATAACGGGGAACAACATTCCACTTGTACTCATTTTTTGTGGACTAAACATACTGGTGCAGATGACTGGTCCTATGAACCTTGGAGAAGAGCAATATAAACATCTTGGAGAATTAAGACTTATCACTATCACTATAAATAGTCTAGATACTAAAGACAGTTTCTTGGCCTATTGATTAAACTCCAAGAATGCTTGAACCCAGTTTTGTATCCTCTTGGACCCCTTGCTTTATGACTTTGAAGTGTTAATGAATGTAAAAGAACTTATTAACAACTTTTAACCCTTTCACTAGGTGAAAATATCATGGTTTAGGCTTTGAATAAGGCTTAAAATGACATAGTTTAAGTACCAAACACATATGGGAAATACGAAAATGGTAGGGTAAAAAATAATATTATATAGTACTACAATATGGTAGGGAGCGTACATAGAGTATTAACTTCAAGGCCCAAAGGCAAGTGGAAAATTGGCTCGTTTTTGGGTTAAAGTCGAGAAATTATGTAAACCAAAAAAAGGAATCCTAACATTTAGGAACAATATAAATATAAAAGATTTAAAAAAAAAAAATCATTTGTAATAAACTATTTCAAATATATAGTCTTTGAAGTAAGGCTTAAAATCGATATGAAGTTTCATAACTTATTGAACTTCAATTATTGTCCTGAACTTTAGTATTGTGTCCCAAACATAAAACTTGGTACATATTAAGGGAAAATTCCCAGTACCGCCCTCAAGTATTTCCCGAAATTTTAAGAAGACGCACTATACTATACTAAAGATCCTATTACCCCTCTTAACTTACTTTTATAAGTAATTTTGCTATCCCTCAGCCTACGACGGGGCAACTGCTTGAAAGCAAAGTCAACCAGCGTTGGCCCACGAGATTGTGTCCATGTAGGCCGAAAAGGGGTAGAAAATGTAGAATAAAATAGTTCGTGTGTAATAGGAACCTTTAGTATAGTATAAGTGTATCTATGATTTCGCGATAATTTGACTGGGTTTATACATTACTCCCCAAAAATTAATTTTCGACAATATGTATATATATATATAGATGTTCAAATCGAGTATCAGTACACTTCTTCTCATTTAGAAATGGCCCAATATTGTACCGTGAGAGTGGTAGCGATTCTAACAAAGCCCACTAGAATATATACATTTCGATCTTGAGTTAAATTTGGGTTAGTGAAATATGAATTATACTTGAAATAAATGTGATGCCAATGTCAACGTAGCAAAATGTATGCATAATGTAATAATATTCATCTACATCGTCTCTTCAAGTTTCATAAACTTTAAAAGTTGGAAGGATGTATGTAGTGGCGGATCTACCCTTAGCTCCTCCCCAATCCAAATACATAAGAAACACAATTATTTGTTGTGTATATTAACTTTATACTATTGTGAAATTTTATAACTATAAATTTAGATCTCTCATGGGCTTACAATCTTCTTCCTACTACCTATATGAAAGCCACTTTCCATTTAATTATGTATTCATCATTTTTCATTTTTTCGCCTAGCAAACACATATTTTTCCCAATTCACATCTGCATAATAAGCAAATCTATAGAATCTAGAATGCCTAAACTCAAAATCCTCAAGCTCTGCCTTTTCTAACAGGTAAAGATAATTCGATATATAATCAAATTCTCACCATGCGAATATATATATATATATATATTTTAACCATATGGATAATCCTATGCATAACACAAGGCACCTCAAAATTGTTTCTCTTTTTCTATATATAATCTCTTTGATTCCATAATCTCTAATTTCACTTTTTTATTTTTTATCCGCCCCCCCGCCCCCCTCCTCCCGTAATCCCCCCTAACACAAGCCCCCACACCCCTTCACAAAAATTTATGTTTTTTTAAAAAATATTTTTATACTTTAAATTATTGTTTTTAACCCCTACCATTGGACCTCTCACCTCCGGACCTCCCCCCTCCCCCAAAAAAAAAAAAAAACGAGTTTGTTTTTTAGAATATTTTCAACATTCAATTTTATTATTTCAGTTTTTTCTACCGCTTCCACCCCAACCCCAACAAAAATTATGTTTACTTAAAAATATATTTTAGACTTCAATATTTCATTTTATCACCCCTACCCTCGAAACCCCAACACCCCCCTTCCCACCACCGCCACCCACCCCCAACCTTGGAAACAAGGAGACCTCCAACCCCCCAAAAAAATTATTTTATTTGTTAAAAAAATCTTTCAACTTCAAAATTTTTTTTATCACCCTACCCTCGACCCCCACCCCCAAAAAAATTAAATTTGTTTTTTAAAAAATATTTTCGATTTCAAAAATTATTATCTACTCTAGTAAATATAAAATATATTTCTCAAAAATATTTTTATTTATTAATCAAAATCTTTTTTCGAAAACTATTTTTTTCTAATCTACAACCAAACACGAGAAAATAATTCAAAAATATACCTATTTCCCAGGAAAAACATTTTCCATGAAAAATATTTTCCTTCATACCAAACACACTCTAAAAGGAAAATGTCATAATTAACTTATTAATAGAAAAAAAAACCTTGATTTAGTGGAATTTGAGATCTAACCATGGAAATAAAAAATCAACCATGACAAATAAAATTAATATTTTATTAACGACGAAAATCATCTTTGTTTGACATTAGGAACATATTCTGCTGCAAAAATGTAGTTTTGCAATAAATTAATGAGTGGAAATAAATTGCTATTTGAACTGCTTGAAAATAATTGGTTAAAGAAAACTTAAATTGAGAGAATACACCCTTCTTTTTCCATTATCAATTCAATAAATACTTGAGCATCTTAATGGCATACTTATATAACTATGAACTTGTTATAGCACATCTAAAATCATAAATTTCAATCACGATTAATAAAATGGAGTGTGGAGGAGTAATATATGCCTAAAAAGTTTGTTTAACATAAATACATCACATCAATATTAAAATTTAAATAATTGAATTGATTTAAATTTTTATAAGTTATCATTGGGATATATGTAAAATGAAATGACATCAACATTTTAGTACGTCTTAGAGTAAATTAAGTGATATGTAAATTGAAACAAAATGAGTAAGGATTCTTTGAGCAGTGAGTTATTGTTGTTTATACTAAAGGTTAATGTCCTTAAATGGTCAGAGAGACTAATATCCAGCCATGGATTGGCTGGTTGATCAACATAACTGAGAATGCTATTATATAATATTGTTTGTTGAAGTATTGGTGATGGTGATGGTGGTTGTTGGGTTTTAGCAAAATGTGAATGGAAAAAGAGAAGAGAAAAATTGAAAAGTGAGGGGACCAATTTCGGAAGAAAAATGAAAAGTCATTTGCAAAGTGCAAATGGAAAGTCATTTCTCCCTTATTGGTAGAAGAAAGGAAATCGTTGTCCCTATATTAGGAAACACTTCCTTTAGTTCTTAAAGGTTTAAGAAGAAGGTTCTCCCTCGCTCCGTCGTCGTCACTCGCTCGACCTTGGCTTCAGGCTTCGAATTTTTGATGTATTCATTATTATACTTTTTCGATAAAATTTATTTCATCAATCCTCATTATTAATTTTTTTTTCTAATTTTCCTTTTCTGTATAATTAATTCCAAGATGTTATTTAATTTAGTTATTAACAAAATAATTTAATGGTAACTAAGTTAATTTAATTCGAGAATAACGTAACTTTTTCCTGACTAGAAACGTTCCTTCCCCAAAAATCATTGTTTCTCAATGAACTCACACTGTCTGAAACGACAATGTTGAACTAAAGCCCGTTCACACCATTAGTCAACAAACGCTTTTCTTTTTGCTTCAAGTGGCGATCATAAGCGATTGTTTTCACTTTTAAAGATACTAGAAAATTTCATTTATGCATACATTTTCTCTATAAAAAAAATGGTATAGATTGAGTCTGTGTGTCCTCTTGTTACGTTCTTGTTGTTGGTGTAATTATTGAAGTAATGAGGTACCCCGCTCCTTCTTTCCCCTTTTTAATCCATTTTTTATCTTGGGAGAACTAATCTTTACCTCGGGTATAGTAGGGGTTAAATTTCCTAAGTAAATACAGTGGTTTCTGTGGACTTCTGAATTTACAATATGCTATAGATTTCATCTGTTTTCATTTTCTGAGTTTTTTTACTAGCCTGAATACATGAAATACGAATCTTAAGAAATTTAATAGTTTCTTTATTTGACGTTTCTGGAGATTAAAACCTTTATAGTTTTCTACTATGTTTGAATTTTTAAAATTCATCCAATTAATGATTAAAAGAACATAAAAACTTTATCGTTTAATTAGAATATGTTGTGTAAGTATCTATTTTTACTGTTAGAATTTCACATAATAAAATTGTTTGTTATTTATGACAGAGAAAATGACTAATTCAAGTTAAGTAAATGTTGTAACAGTGAGTGTTGCAACAGTAAGTGTTGCAACCACATCGGTTGAACACAATCGTTCAACTGCTGCCCTAGCACCGATTGAGAGACCTGCAAAGTTTTCTAGAGTTTATTTCAAGATATTATAGCAAAAGATGTTCTTTTATCTCACTATGTTATGTTTACAAAAGTTCATTAATGAGAATGTTCCTATTATGTCAGATGAAACTACACTTGAGAACGATTCTTCCGTAACAAGCATGGACACCTAAGATATTTGTGTAGAATTATATTTTGAGTGGCCTGCAGAGACTGGTACAAATGTCATGATAAGTCAAAACCTCAAAAAGAACTCCTAGATGCTTTAGAAAAGAAGTCAAAAACAGAGGATGTCGGAATGAAAAAATTTCATTGGGCAACTTTTATGGTACAATAGATGATGACAGTAAGACTGTCATCACCCCAATTTCAAGAACGCCAGGCCATAATCTCATGATCTCCTTGCTGAAGGTATAATTTATTTTTAATGCCTATATTGTAAATATTAATTTTATTCTTAATACTCACATAATCTTTAATGTAGGATTGGTTGTGAATGATGTTTTTCAAGTGGCTACAATTGTGGAAGGACTTTAAAAACTACTTGAAACATAAAAGCAAGGAGATGATTGTTGAAGATCTCATAGTAAGGTTAAGAAGCAAAATGGATAACAAGGATGTAGAAAAGAGGTCACATGGTAATTCAACAATATCTGGAGTAAATATTGTTGAAGAAGATCCCAGAAAATTAAAGGAAAGAAAGAAAGTGACTGGCCCAAAAAGCAATCCTCTAAGAGGAAATTCAATGGGAGTTGTTTTAATTGTGGCAAACGTGGTTTTAGAGCTACTTAATGTCGGGGTCCCAAGAAGGACAAAAGAAGAAGGATCATGCATATTTGGCTGAATTTATAGGAGAAATGAACAATCTTTGTACAATGCTTTCAGAATGTAACTATGTCGGAAATCCAAGAGAATCGTGGATAGATTATGGTGCCTCGTGTCATGTTTGTTCCAACAAAGAATTATTTTCATCATATACTTCAGTACCTACAGACGAGAAGTTCTTTATAACAATCTATGTTGTTGCAAAGGTGGAAGGAATTGGTAAGGTCCTATTAAAATGACATCAGGCAAGGTGGTGACTTGGAACTGTTTGGTATGGAGATAAGCAAGGAGTGGGGAGGGATGAAAGGAAGACGAGTTAGGAGTTCGAGCAAAGAGGAGGGGTAAAATGTGACTACAGACGAGAAGTTCTTTATAACACATCGATGGTGTTGCAAAGGGGGAAGGAATTGTAAGTCCTATTAAATGACATCAGGCAGGTGGTGACTTGGAAACATGGTTTGGTATCCGAAATTCAAAAACTATTTCTATTCATTTTGATAAGAAATGGATTCAAATGTGGATTATTTCTGATAAGTTGTAGTGAGTAAGAATGAATGTAGTCGGAAAGGTTACCGATCTTATGGGCTTTTCAAACTCCAGTAATTGATATTGATATGGAATCATATTTGATTCTTCTTAACTTGCTTGAGTCTAATGTGTATGAATGAACGTTTGGGACACGTTAAACAAACCTGGCGATAACTGATTAACTTAACTTTTTTGCCTAAATTTGAGTGCGATAAACCAAAATGTCAAACTTGAGTTGAATCTAAGTATGCTAAGCATCTTTTTAAATATGTTGAAAGTAATTCAAATCCTTTAAAACAGATTCATATTGATATTTTTGACATGAAGTCAACTCCATCACGTGGTGAGAAAAGTATTTCATAACTTTTATTGACAATTGCACTAGATAATGTTATGTTTATTTGCCAAATGGTAAGGATGAAACAATAGATGCATTTAGACAATATAAAGCTGAAGTTGAAAATCAGTTGTATAGAAAGATCAGAATGATCAAAAAAGTGATAGAGGCGCAGAATATGAATCTCCATTTGCAGAAATATATTTGGAAAATGAAATAATTCATCAAACTGCTAGTCCTTACACTCCACAATCTAATGAGATTGCGGAAAGGAAAGACCGAACTTTAAAGAAAATGATGAATGTCTTATTTATAAGTTCAGGTTTACCACAAAACTTGTGGGGAGAAATTATCCTTACTGCAAATCTAACCCTAAATAGAGTGTCTCACACGAAGACACATGTTATTCCCTATGAGAAATGGAAAGGTAGAAAATCTAACTTGAAATACTTTAAAGTGTGGGGGTGTTTAGCCAAAGTCCAGGTTCTTATACCTAAGAGGGTTAAAATAGGGCCTAAGACTGTGAATTATGTATTCATTGGATATTTCACTACAGTAAGGCATGATTATTTTAGGTTCATACGTTCGAACATCTGTATATTCATGATAATACGATAATGAAATCAGATAATGCTGAATTTTTTGAACATATATATCCGTATAAAACTAGACTTGAGTCATCTAGTGGGGATTCTAAACAACCCCGAGAAGAAACAAAAGAGAATGAAACCAATGGAGAGAGTCCAACGCGAAGTAAACGTCAAAGGACAACTACTTTATTTGGATCTGATTTTGTAACATTCTTTCTTGAAAGTGAGCCTCAAATATTCAAGGAATCAATGTTGTCTAGTGACTAAACCTTTTGGAAGGAAGCGGTCAATAGTGAGATTGAATCAATCCTAATCAATCATACATGGAATTGGTTGGTCGTCTTCTAGGGAACAAACCCTTGGGTTCAAAATGGACCTTTAAACAGAAGATAAAGATGATGGAACTATTGACAAATATAAAGCAAGACTTGTTGTCAAAGTCTTTAGACAAAAATAAGGTCTTGATTATCTTGACACATACTCGTCAGTGACTAGTATTACATCAATTCAGATGTTAATTGCCCTAGCCGCAGTATACAGTCTTAAGATCCATCAAATGGATGTGAAAATGACCTTCTTAAATCGAGAGTCAGAGGAAGAAATTTAATGGAACAGCCTGAGGGCTTCATAGTTCCTAGTAAAGAAAATAACGTATGCAAACTTGTTAAGTCACTTTATGGACTAAAACAAGCATCCAAACAATGATATGCAAAGTTTGATCAACCAGAATGTGATAAATGTGTTTATATTAAAGATACTCCAAATAAGGAAGTCATTGTATGCCTATATGTGGATGACATGATGATAATGAGAAAATACATTGCCAATGTAAAAGCTACTAAGCGTATACTCGCTAGTAAGTTTGATATGAAAGATCAATGAGTTGCTGATTTGATATTGGGAATTAAGATTATCAAAACTCCTAACGGTCTAGCATTATATAAATCTCATTTAATTAAAAATATACTTGAAAAAACATTTGAATTTCAAAAGGGAAAACACCGCAATTGATGTGAACTTTCATCTTGCAAAAATTAAAGCTGAAAGTCCGTCTCAATTGGACTATGCCAGAGTGTTGAGAAGTTTGATGTATGTCATGTATACGACCAGACATAGCTTGCTCTATAAGTAAACGATGTCGATATAGAAGCAATCCCAACCAAATTCATTAGATGGCAATGAAGAGAGTTTTGGGGTACTTACATGACACTCAAAACTATGTTTTGCTTTGCAACAAATATCCATCAATTCTTGAAGGATATAATGATGAAAGTTGGAATACTGTGTCAATTGAAATAAAATCCACAATTGTATACGTTTTCACTATTGTAGAGGAGCAATATTTTAGAAATCATCCAAACAAACATGTATAGATCCCCTTATAATGGAGTCTGAATTCATCAACTTAGAAAAGGCGGGTGAAGAAGGTGAATGACTTTGGAATTTCTTAGAAGATATTCCATTTTGACCAAAACCAATTGCCCCTATATGCATACACAGTGACAGTCAAGTTCTTATATGAAGGCTTGGAAGCGTTAGGTATAACAAGAAGTCTCGTCACATAAGACGAAGACATAATTCTGTTAGACGACTACTCTCTATTATAATTATAACAATTAAATATGTAAAGTCAAAGGATATTATGTCGGATCTTATTACAAAAGGCCTAACTAGATAGGGAGTTGAGAGATCATTGACGGGAATGAGACTATGTCCAAGTACAAGTCATGTTGTCTACCTAGAAGACTGGAGATCCCAAGATCTAGGTTCAAGGAGATAAACCAAAGTCATTGATGAGGGTTCAACATTGTCAAAAATTATTTTATGGTTCATTCTCATGATGTGACAATTTTCAGTAACCAAGATAAAGACATAAGGACTTTAATGTTCTAAAAATTTGATACAAGCAGGTCTATGAAATAGTGTCATTTAGGGATAACACATTTAGAGATAACCTATGTGAGTGTGTAGTGTAATTCTTCAACAAGGAGTATCTTTAAGGCCAGTTCTCTAAGCACTTTCTAGGCGAGATATGTTCATGGATGACAGAACAAATCAATAAGAACTAGACGAGTTCAAAGGTTATGTTGTCTTAGTTTGTTCTAGGAATACCCCGCTGTTCTTGTTCCACAGAATCAAATCTACTCGATTACCGAGGTAATATCAATATTGTTTACTATAGAAGTTTCAAAAAGGAAACTACTTATCAGTGCGATTAACCCTTCCTTACAAGACACCACAAGCTTTCATGCAATATGTTTTAACAATAATCATCTTCCACTCATGTATTTGCATATAGAATGGAAGCTGGTAATTGTAGGACTAACTTGTTTGTTTTCGTTCTTATCTGTTGACATAAATATAAGTTCCTTTTACATATTTATAGCAATAAAGTATATGCCATGATTAACTTTATCTCTTCTAAATTAATTACATTAGGAGGATTTTTTAAGATATTTTTATTATTGGTCAAGTTTACATTAATAAATAAATTGAAATAATTTTCTATATAAAGATAATTTTAGAGTTTAAATTTAGTTAAATAAATTGATGTTTCACCATCTTTTTCCAAATAATTTAAAAAGAAAATTTTAATTATATTTCAATTTACTCGTCTATCAAGAGTGTATGATCTTTATTAGACAACCCCGAACTGCCAAATGCTATGGCTCTTCTAGTTTTAATTTTAAGCAAATTTCTTTTTAACTTCTGTTATACTATTTACTCTAATTTGCTAAAAAAAATACAAATAAGAATGGCTAAAAGTGTTTTCCTCTTTCTCTCTCTCTTTTCTTTTCCATATATAATTTCTTGACTGAACAGAGGTTTGAGATTATATGGTTGTAAATGATTTTATTTTTATTGATGAGTTTACTATCTTAATAAAGACTGTTTCTCAAATAAATTTGAGTTTATTCATTTTAAATTTACGAATAATGATGGTATAATTTTTTAGTGTACTAATGTCAGATATATAGTATATATATATATAGGTTTTTTAAAAAAATAAGATTGAAAAATACTATAAGTTACTTATTATTATTTTTAATTATTTGTTTACTTGGACTTACTTTACAATCATCGTTATCAAATGTTTAAAAATTAGAGGTTCAGCCGTGTAGCTGATACCTATCATTTCCTTTTTGTTTTTATTTTCCACGTGTCTAGATAAAAATTATGATCGGGGTTCATTTTTGTATTAAAAATTAAAAGGAAAGTTTTGAATAAACTTATTCATAGAAGATTTGGCAGCTACACCTAAAGACTTTCTAATTAATCAAAATATTCTAAATATTAAAAATGAAAGATGCGGACGTCTACAAACTCTTCATATTTTTTTAGAGCATGTGACTTCTATTTTTTCGAAACTGGTGGAAAACTCGTTCCACAGCCCCTTAAACAAATTCAAACACGGGAAGAAGAGTGGAGGACCCTTTTCTGAGACAGGAAAGACCTTATTACTAGGATGACCTCCCGCATCCGCGATCGAAACAACTAAGAGTCACGCAACTCTTTGGAGTTTAATAAGAAGGTTTAAATAAGTAACTGTAGACACAAAATAGTGTGTTTCTTCTTTTTCTTTGCTTATTGAGAACTATTCCTATGATAAGTCTCTTTGTTATGTTTGCATGTATCCCTAGTAGTCTAATAGTCTTCAATGCTTTCGTTGTTCACTTTGTAATATTATGTTTATTTATGTGGCTTGTCGGAATGATCAATGTAGTAAAATGTTAGATCTGACCAATATAGAGATTATTAACAAGAAAACCATTTAAATAAATTTGTGTTTACTATTTCTAGATTTATCCTTCTTGAATTGACATTAGGGACGTATTATATTGCAAAATGTAGTTTTACAATAAATCAACGAGTAGAAATATATAGTGATACAATTTATAGAAAATAACATCCGCAAAAGCAGTTATTGAGATGGAAAAGCTCAGGCTATATAAGCTCGATCTACTTGGCTCCCAAGTTATAACTTATTTAACATTTAATCTAGGGGAGTGGAGGGAAGAAGGTATTTTAGTGTATTGCATTGGGGAGGAAGGGAGTGGACGCGGGGGGTGGATAAGTGTAGGTATTGGAGTTGGAGCAGTGTGAGGGGGAGGCGTGCTGAGATGGGGTGTTTTATTTGTGGAAGGAGGGTTGTGTGGGGTGAAGCCACCGATTTTCCCTCTCTCGTTTTTGTTCCTGGCGGGTCGGGAAGTTCGTTTTTCCCTTGAAAATTTATTGATAAGCCATACTAAATTTTAGATTAATATCAATTCATGATATTTGGACACGTCAATTCTATTTTGAATACTATTTAAGTCAAGATACATAATTTGAATAAAGACCAAATTACTTTATCGCTTCTAAATTAAGTATATTAGGAGAATTTGTTAAGATATTTTTATTATTCGTCAAATTGACATTAATAAAAAGTTGAAACAATTTACTATATAAAGATTATTTTACGCTTTAAATTTAGTTAGAAGTAATTGCATATTTCCACCTTCTTTTCTAAATAATTTAAAAGAAATTTTTTATTCTATTCAAATTAGGTGGCCAGTCAAAGATTATATAATCTAGAATTAGGAAAAAATGGTCCCAGTGCACTGACGTCATCTATTTTTAATTTTACAAGACTTTTCTATTAAATTTCTTTTTACATTGTATGTAGGCTAATTTCAAAAACTAATGAAAAAATGGATAAAAAGTTTTGCTCTCTTTCTTTTAAGGTATATTATGCCTCGCTCTCTAATATATTATCACTAATAAAACATTGAATATCGTTGCATTGAGTTAAAAATATAGTATTGGGTGGGCGATTCTGAAATTAATGTGGTTGCACAAGTAAATTTTGAGTTTTGTATATTCATCAGTACTCTCTATAGTTGATGGATGACTTGATGTGGTTTGGGGTCTCAAGTGGGGTATGCATGATGATGTTTGGCTTTTATGAGTATCCGTTTTTGTGGTGTGGAATTTTATAGCATACTATGTAAAGGGGTTTGGTGGGTGGTGTGTTGGTTTAAGTTTGGTACAAACAACGGTTTCAGGTGTGTTATAAGTGGCGCACTACAAAAATTTGAATAATAATATAGAAAAATACAACAGCTATTTATTACTATTTGATTGCGTTTACTTTATATCAACCTAAAAAATAGTTTAAAATGTATGTTTGATGTGAAGAACTGATCTTCTCTCATTCTCGTTTCTCATTTGTCTAGATAAAATTAATGATCGGGATTCATTTGGTCTAAAAGGACTAAAAAGGAAAATGTCTGAATGAACTTATTCCATAGAGATGACAAGAAAAGGGAGATATTGATTGCAACTCCGGGTGTGTTTTTTGTGCAGTTTGTTGTGTTTCATCCTCACTGTTTTTTTTTTTGTTATCAAACTATTTAATTATGGAAGATTGGGATGTTAAGCGTTGGATACTAGTTTAAAACTTGTGTTTGGCGCACATACATCTCAATGATAATCGGAACCAGAGCTGTTCTATCATGATTTTTTTAAATGCAGTTGGTTACTGAATGTTATACATAGACGCAGGAGTTCTGGTAGGAACGGAGGCAAGATCGTAGAGCTCACGGGGAGTAGCTGCGTGTGTGGTTGGTGGGTTGTCGCGACATACCATGCGGATCTGTATAGTGCAAAAATCAGACACTAGAGGAACGGTGGGAGGAACCCCTTTTCCTGAACAGTGAAGTAGCGTTCCGGCAGCATCTCTCTCTATTAGTGGCCTCGCAGCGGTGGATGAGTACGTGTGGACCATAATTAGGTGGGTTTACAACAAACTGTCACCAACGGACGTACAAAGGTCCACTGGGAGACGGTTGATGCTGTCTTGGGGGGACTAGTTGAGGTTTAAGAAGAATGTTTAGAAGGCGATTCTGTGTGTAAGGGGTAGCTCACTGAGTAGGGGGGGGGGGGGGGGGGGGTTGGGGAGGGGTCGTCTTCGTGGGGGTGTTTTGCGGCTTCGTGTTGCTTCGTCACAATGGTGGTTGTGCGGGGGGTTGACAAGAGAGATGTGGTATTCTTACCTAAGGCTTGGTTGGGTGCATGTGTGCCTTAAGCATGCGACACTCTCACTCTGACCGATGTCACTCTCAAGACGAGGCGTCATCGGCGTGTGGTGGGTGCGTGGTTGTGGCACTGTATAATGTTTTTGTTTCTTGAGGTGGCTTGTCAGAACGTCAATGGTTGAGGAAAATCTTGAGTGGGAGCTCTAGTCAATAACAAAAAACAATTTAACAGAAGAGTGTGGGTACCAGGTGAAGAATTGTTGTTGGGTGTGTTTTCTTGTTGTTGCGGTAATTTTTTTAATTGTGGTGGTGTGTGGTGAAGCGCATTTCTTTAATTATGTTGCAAATGCAGTGTGTGTGGGGGGCGGGGGGGCGAGGCGTGATGGAGAGCTGGGCTGATTGTTGTAGGTGGAAACGGTGATAATGGGGATGATACAATTTATGAACTAAGGGGCTGGGTCGGGGGGGGCGTGGGGGGGGGACACCTCTAAAAATAAGTTATTGAAATAGAAAAGCTCAAGAGGCATTTGTAAGCGCTAATTACTCTCAGTAATCTATAAATGTCAGTGGGTTGTGGGTGGACGGCGGGTGAGTGGCTGGGGACCATTGTGCAAAGGATCGTGTGATAAAAAGAGAATTAATATTTAAGTCAAGATATATTAGGGTGTGGGAGGGGGTGGGTAAGACCAAATTTACTTTTTAGCGCGTCTAAATACTTATATTGGAGGATTTGTCACCAAGATATTTTTATTATTGTTTCCCGTTTTACATTATACTAAGTTTGAAAGAATTTTAAATATAAAGTTTATTTTACCCTTTAAAGTTTGTTAGAGTACTTGCATTTCCAGCCTATTTCCGCCTTCTTTGCTAAACACTATAAAAAAGCATTTTTTTTCTAAATATTCAAATTTAGTTGCCTAAATGTTATATGGAATCTTGGATTAAGCAAAAAATGTGGTCAAGTTGCAATGACTCTGCTATGTTTAATTGTACACACATTCTATTTAACTCATTTATTGTATTACCCAGATGTATCTTAAGTAAATTAACAAACTACTGAAAAATGCCGCAAAGTGTTTTGCTCTCTTTATATATAATATACTATATATTATAATAATATATCTCTATTATATAAAATCCTCTTTGATTACCTACTAGGAATTTTAAATGAACCGTGGTTGTACTATTGAATTTGAGTTTTCATGATGAGTTATTATCTATATTAATGACTTATCTTCTCCAAAATACATATGATCTTTCTTCGTTTTAAATTTAAAAATTAATGATGTAAATTTTTCTAGTGGTTAATCAATTTCATTCCATTAAAATTGAAAAATCACACCAGACAAAATACAATAGCTATTTATTACTATTTAATTGTGTTTTCTTTACATCAACCTAATAAATAGTTTAAAATGTATTTGTGATGTTGGGAGACGTTTTGATCTCCATCTCACTGATGCTCGTTTCTTCTTCATTTTATCTAGATAACAATTAAAGGTCGAAATTCATTTTTGGTTATCAAGGACTCAAAAGGAAATGTCTAAGATCTTATTATAATAGCAGGATTTGGCAAAACAAAGGGAGGAATGGATCAAGTTACAACTGAAAGACTTTCTCAAATTAATTAAAGAATTATGAATTTTGAAAATGAAAGGCTCAGATGTCAACAAACTCTTCATGCTTTCTTAGAGCATGTGTTCGCGGTTTTAGTGGAGCTCGTAGAACAACTCGTTCAACAGCTCCTTAACCAAATTCAAACACTTGAATAAGAGTGGAGGACCATTTCTCGAGACAGGGAAGACCTTATCATTTGAATGACCTTCTGCATCCGCGACGGAAACAACTAAGAGTCAGTTGACTCTACAAGAAAGAAGACATGTACCAACAAAAAATTTTGTTGCTATATATTTGGTATTGTTGCCAAAGAGTACTTTTGGCAACGACAAAAGTTGTTTTGCAATTCGTTGCCCTTAACCCCGTCGAAAATATGCAACAACAACTGTTGTTGCAAAAAGCTAACAACGCAAGAAAAAAAAAAAAAAAATCGTTGCCACAAATATATTTATTTGTTAAAAATTTGTATATTGTATCTTTAAATGATCATCTAGCAACAAAAAATTATCGTGCAATTAATATTAGATTAGTTCCTTACTATATTGTTGTTGTCCATAAATATATGGCAGAGCCACAATTTCCAATTTCCTTCTAATAAGCATTCATTGGAACTTTAATAAAAACACGGAAAGAAATACTTAAATTGTCAAATTCTTTATCAATAAACATATTATAAACATGTAAAGATCAACACATAGTTTTTGCAAAAAGATACACTTCTAACCAATGTGATTTCTTAATACATTTTGCGCTTCAAAAAAAAATAAAAATCCATATTCAATATGATACATTCTAAGAATCTTGTGCCAACTAATTGAAATTGTTGATGCATATATTCCAGATTGTTTGATTTTGCACCCAATCCTACAAATGGAAGTACAATTATATTTTTTTACAACAACTTAGTGCAAAGTATATTCCAACATGAAATAAAATGCATGTCTAACATAACTCATTAACTTAAAACAATAATATCTAACACAATGTGAAAAATGAAGCTAGAATATCTACTTACTACTACAAGATCAATTATTGATCAACAACCATAATTATGTAATAGATGTTAATAATAGCATTTGTAAGTGAAAAAACTTAAAAGATAATCAAATTGTAAGATTATAATTGAAAAGAAATGAATAACTTTATCTTTTCAGGCGAGGCGCGAATATCCTCTCGCTCTTTTTAAAGTAGATTCAACCCACTTGCAGCAAATATGTTTTCACCGTCCAGCAGTAGTCCTCTTGACCTTGTCCCCTCAAGATACAACAGTCCTTCCAAGTATACTCAACACCTGGTAATGAGTTGAGTCCAAATCTCCCACAAACAAACTCTCCCGTCACTAATAAGTAGCTCTCTTTTAACTACTCTTTCACTCTTTGTTTTCTCTTGTGTTTTGTGTGTACCCAAACAAAATGAAGATCACCACTATTATTGAAAGAATCTTCCTAGCAATACATAGGAGATAATGATGTTGTAAATGATAAGATAACGATCTTAGTTACATAGATCAGGATAATGAAGAGTACGAATGAATAAGATAAAGACTAACAAATGCAAACCAACGTGCAAATGTTTACATTTTGACCATTGCAACTTTATCAAGATAAAGTGCATTATTATGCATAATGGGGTCATTAAGTGACCATTCAGTAATAGTGGCAAATGGTACAAATGGACCCAAATACAAATCAATGCACGGTCATCCTCAATTCATATCGCCTTTAACATAATAATTGTAACTATTTAATAATAAATAAAGAAAATCTCAAAATACCAACAATTTCTCACGCATTTTAATATAAAATAAAGAGTAATTCAGTTGACGGAAGATTACTACGCATAATGAGGGTGCCTTGCATGAACCCACTTAGTGAAACATAACTTTAATTTACCCCACCCCAGAGTCGTAGTGGTCTCAGACTTCAACTATGACTACTTAAGAGACACAAATTCACTGCTCACCACCTAATCATCAAGGTGGTTGACATGACTTTAAGCCAGATTTCATGGCCATTGTGCTTTCCCAGTTTCGTAGTGATTTGAGAATAATTCAATTCTCATAGAAGGCGACCTACTTCCACACATCACATAGGTGAATTGTCGAGAGTACTCCTGTAAGGGTTTTAGACACTCCACCCATACGGCTACAAATATTTATTAAGAGTTTTATTAATCAACTACCCTTCACAAACTGACATGAAATATGCACCACATCATAGGGATGGAAATACAAGATATGGTATTTTCACACAACAATCACATAATGATTATTTTTTCCCTTTGACCCTGTTAGAAGATCTCTAATCTCCAGTGGGTTTCCTCATATATGACACAAAGGATTTGTAGGCTTTAATCTCATCGCCCTCATGTGCTCCAGATCCTTTTCTTTGTAAGACTTTCGTAAGTCGCAAGATTTAATACAAGATTTGACATATCAACATATAATGGTACAATTTCAAATACGATCTTCCTATTACGTATTCCTCCTTATAGATCTGAATTTAACCGTTAATAAAACCAAATTTGAACTCTATCTATTGGCAGTGGTGCTATCACAAGAAATGAAAATAGGAGGAATTGATTTTTCAAATAATAATTGGCACAACAAATCCTAACCAATTCGCTTCTTCACTAGCTGAAGCTTAAGACAATTAGTTTCAGGCCTCATAGTAGAGTTAGTCAATTATAGTTTGTTTTTTTGATCTCCACCAACAAACAACCACCACCCACCTAAAGTAACGACATAACCAGTGGTATAACAGAATCACCACCTGACAAAGTGTTTCCATCTGTTACAAAAATCCTTCGGTACAAACAAATATTTTTATAGAACAAACCACCTTTTTTTGTTTCAGTTAAATTCTCATAACTCTTGTTATAGCCATGTCACATGTTCATTCCTGGTCTTGCTTGTAAACCTGTCAAGTACGTCCCTACTCTGCAATGCAATATCAGACATAGCGCAATCAGTCACATATCACAACCTTCCGATTATACTAGCATAATCCTTTTTATTTATTACACAAATCATTTTTACTTTCAATAGAAATAAGTGAACACTTGAATCACAAGGAGTATCAGCATTCTGTGCAAATCATGAAAGTTAATTTTTCAAAACTTTCTCAACATAATATGACTTGTAGGAAAATCCTTAACATGTTCTTGTTTATTTTTATTTCAAGAATAAAATTTGCCCAAACAAATCTTATCCGTTTAAAAATGGTTTCTATAAACATTTTTTAGCATTTAATCATAACATTCATGTTGGCCAAGATCAACAAATCATCAACAGAGAGGGCAATGATCACATGTTAATATTCAAGACGTATAATATGCACTTATCACCCTCATTGTTTTAAAAATCATTTCATCATGCAAGGAATCAAAACATTTTAGTCATTGCTGTTTTGCCTATTTCAGCCATAAGAGAATTAGTAATTTACATACGTGCTTTCTTTAGCCTGCTTCAACAAACTTCGGGTTTTTTTTGGTCCCATATAAATTTCTTCATTTAGGTCTCCTTTAGAAAGAAACATTTTTACAGTCCCTGGATGAATTTCCAATAAAAAATTTTGCATTCATAGCAAACTAAAGTCTAAGGAATGTAATTCTTTTACCCCGGAGAAAAATTATAAAAAATTCTATGTTTTTTTCTAGGAGTCATTCTACTTGTTTAAAACCTGTTTCAACTATCCTAGCCTTGTATTTTATCAATAGAAGCATCCAGTTTCAAATTTTTCCTAAAGACCCATTTGCAATACCATTGATTTTAAACCCGGTGGTAAATCACTAACTTTTCCAAGTTTTATTAGAATTAGAAGATTCCATTTCATTTCACCATTACAGGCATCTTTCCAAAAAATAGAATATGTGGGAAGATATGGCATCTTTTTCAAAGTTAAACAACGGGTCATCTTCAACCTTAAACCTCTAAATCATTACCAAATATTATTCTACTCTAGCTCTTTTACATCTTCTTAACTCAAAATCACCAACTTCTTTAATTTTTCAAGTTGAAGTAGGAGAACTAGGTAGTGACAAAATCTTTTGTTTAAATCCTTTGACCCCCACTATTTTTATACAATAGAAAATTTATTTTCATGAAAAATACATCACCAGATTTCTATGACACATATCGTTCACGATTAAAAAAAGTCTTATCCTGTACCTATTGAGCATAACAAGAAAATTCAGTAGAACTTTCTTTCTTACCGCAACTTTGTTATCATCTGGGATCCTTAGCTCACAAAGGCTAGACAAACCCAAACTCTTAAATATCCCAACTTGGCCTTGTAACCTTTCCACAATTGAAATGTTTCAATTTAGATTTTTTTATGAGGCGCACACGATTCACATAACAAGCAGTTAAATAGCTTCACCTCAAAATTATTAAATGCATGTGAACTCATCCACATAGCATTATCGTTCAACCAATGTTTTATTTTTTCCTTTCTTGCTACTCTCCATTCGAACGAAGAATAATAAAGGAGGAGAGTTTCATGATTATTCTCATGATTTAAAAAGAATTAAAACTCATTTGAATTCAGATTCACGTCCACTATCACTTTCTAATTCTTTTTTATTTTTCTTCCAAACTGATTTTCAACCTCATTGAGAATAACTTTATTTTCTCAGTAACATAATCTAACTTAGAAAAATCATCAATGAAAGTAATAAAAAATATCTATTACCGAACTCCACGAGTTAGAATTCATCACCATGTTCACAAATATCAGTTGACTAATTCAACAAAAGCAATTGTTCTTTTCTTTACTTGGAAATGAGCCATTAGTGATCTGGCTTTACTACAGCCTCACAAACTTTTTAAAATTCTTTTAAAACATTAGGATTATCCTAAATTACTCATTATTACAACCATCACGATATTAATATGACAACAACGGCATGCCAAAAATTAGTGAAGACAGCAATACAGAAGTAAAAATTTTAATATTTTAACTTTAACTTTAAACATCCCTTTACATGCATTCCCTTCCCACAAAAATACCTTTCGTCAATATTACATACATGTGATCAGTTCAATTATTTGTTTAACTTTTGCTTTATTAAGAAGAAAACTAGACATCAAATTTTTTTCTCATATAAGGAGTAGAAAGTACATCTTTCACAATGTTGAATACCTTCCAGAATAAAACACAATTCAACATCTCTTTTCCAAGCACTGCGTAGTGTGAGCATCACCAGCATGCTGGTTTTGGGCTCCTGCAAAATGAGTATTTTTTTTAAACCAGTCTTTTTGTCATCAACATGACGGTTTGCATTTGCACCAGATTCTTCCACATCCTCTCAACATTCTAACCATGTTTATATCGGTAAACACCGCCACAAAAGGTTCTTGGTATGTTTGTTTAGGGTTAGGACCACATTTCTAAACTAAATCTGCAAATCTAGGCAATATGTCCACTTTGCAACAACAAAATTGAATCCATTTTCTGAACTTGTTTTATTTCGGTTGCTGGTGATTTTTTCAATTTCACCATATTTTTTTCTGGAGTCCTATACCATTATTTTTCTGAATTTTTTTCTTCTTAGACGTCAAACACGTATTTTGTGATTTCACAGGAGTAATTATTCTAAGTAATTAAAATTTTACTTCGATGTGATGTTTTTCTCTTCTATTTGGTAAAGTACATCTTGCCTGCTTCTTTCTTCCATGCGGATTTTCATTAATCAAAGTTTCAAAGAGGTTTTCTTTTGTTTTGATGACGCATAGTTTTTTGATTCTTTCCTCCAAAAGGTTTTTTGGAGTTTTATCCCTATGGCCACAAACATAAGGTTTCTCCATTTTAACCTCTTGAACCTATAACTCTCCAACATTATGAACTAAAGTCTGAGCTTGATCTACATTATTTGGTTGTCCACCATTTGAAAAAGAAAACATCTACTAGTGCTATTTTTTTCGCCCCAGCCCTCTCGGTATCATACTTACTCTGCACTGCCTTCCAAGAATTTTCCTTGCACTAGAGTAGTTTCTATATAATAATATTAAATTATCAGATAGACACTTAACAAGATACTACCGCCACTTATAGACATCACCATCCGTACTTTTTTTCACTTTCTCTAGCTGAGAAATATTTTCATCATCATTCATAGTGGGTAATGTCTTCTTTATTTGGATTCTTTCTCGTTTAAAAATCAGAAACATTGAAATACTTAAGTAAAAAGTATTTTAAGTAACCCTTTCCATCCCCTTCCATCTCTTGAAATGGTTAACCATTGAACCGAAATGACTTGTTAAGATCTCCCAATCGTCACATCCACCACGGTTTTTCAATTGTAGCCATCTTGGAATATCTCCTTAAAATGTTAGTGAAAAAATTTACAAGATACTAAAATTGCAAGTTACAATTGAAAATAACATGAAAAATTATCTCTTCAGGCTTAGGTGGCTCGAATCTCGTTCTCTTTAAGGATATTCAGCCCACTACTTGCAGCAATGTGTTCTCGGTCCAGCAGTAGTCCCTCTTTGACTTGTCCCCCTCCAGGATCAACAGTTTTCACAAAGTATAACTCAACAACTCTGGATAGATTTGATGTCCCAAAGCTCCACCAAAAAAGCACCTCCCTTCAACCTAATAAGAACTTCTTTTAGTAGTCTTCAACTCTTTGTTTTCTCTTGTGTTTTTGTGTGGTACCAAACCAAAATTAGATCCCCTATTTTATTAAAAGAAGTCTTCATATGAATAAATAGGAGATAATGATATAGTAAATAATAAAGATAATGGTCTTAGAATTCATAAGTTACAGGGATAAATGGAAGGTACTAATGAAATAAAGATAAGAATAACAGAATTCACAACGTGCAAATGTTACCTTTTGACCTTGCAATATATCCCGAAAGTAAAGTGCATTATTATGCATTATTCATTAGTGACGCATTTCGTAATAGGAGCAACTTGCCACAATCACAAATGGCAATGCATGCAACAGGTCATAACCTCAATTTCATATAGCCTTTAACATAATCAATATGAAACAATTTTAATAATAATAAATATTAACATGCTCAAAAGATCAACATTCATGATAGACTACTTTTTATAATATTATAAGATCCAATATCTTCATGCTCGCCAAGTAGTTACTTTTTTGTTGTCGCAAAATAGAAACTTGACATGTTTAATTGAAGTTGCCTAAAGTCAAAGTCAAGAAAAATAAATTTTAATACTAGATAAATGCATCATCCAAATGACATTAACTGAAAAATAAGAGCTGCGGAAGAATCACCAAAATTCCTATCAACCATCGTACTAACAATGCTAATTATTATGAAAAATTTTATTATGAGAGAGCATAGATATTACGTAGCAGACAATAGTTTTGTGAGGTACTTTTGTGCTTTGCCAAGTGGAATTTGGGTCCCACTTGCAAGAAAAATGGCCTAAAGTGACTTTTTTTTCTCTGTTCTCTCTTCTCCTTAGTCCAAATTTTCAAATGTTATTTAAATTTGTCAACGAAATTTTTCGTAATGTTTTTAGGTCATCCATTTTGTCATGTTTTAATTTTAATAGAAAATATAATAATATAAAAATAATTATTAATTAAATAAGGCAAGAAAATGGACATAAAATGCATTTTTGACATTATCAAATAAAAATTTAAATCAATTATAAAACAAATACAAAAATATTGGTTATTATAAAGACAAATACATAAGTATGAATCAGAGTTCAAAAGAGTTAATTCTTAACCATAATCTTTTTATTTTTTTTTAAATTTGTATTTATAATAGTTTCAGGTGAATCAAAGTAGTCAATTGTTTATTGGACAATTTTTAATCGTAAATAATGTAGTGAAAAATTTCTATTAGAATAACTTCAAATCATGCTGATCTTTCTCTACAAGCGAACCCAAAATAAAAAAAAAGCAATACGATAAGTTCTCCATATTGTTCTATGTATTATAATTTATTTATTTTTGAAAATACATTTATGAAATTAAGACACAAGATTTTTAAATACTGATATTTTGTAGTTTCACTTTCTTCGATCCCTTAAAACTTATCGAATAAATTAAATTGAAATTTTTCGACACACCTATTCTGTATTTTTTCTCAAATAAATGACAGCGCAAAAATTATTATTTCTAACTTAACTAGAGATTTCAAGTTTAAGTTTTAAATATGAAATTGTTTTGACAAGCAATACATCATTTCAAATAAAATCCTAAACAATATAAATCTTAAATAGTCATGTTTTAATTCATATGCTGAATATTAAATAAATAAATAAATAAATAAAATATCATAAAAAATAAAATTATGTTGAGAGTTAACAGTACTAGGAGAAAAAAATGCAAGAAAGTGTTTTTGAAGAAAGAAAAAGTATTAAAAGAGGCTAAAACTAAATTAGAATAGGAAACGAAAGAAAGCGAAATGTGGTCCCATAATATACACTTGGCAGCTAAACAACCCTTCACACAACTGACAATAATTGCACCTCGTACAGGATAAAATTTTTCTAATGAATTATCTACATCTTAAAAATTTATACTTAAGGAACTGCATATTTTTTTTTGCATACATCCATTATCACTAAGCCAACCAATTTTATTAATTAAAAAACCAAAAAATTGCATTGTATAGTTGGTCCTGCTTCCTTAATTTTCAGTTATATTGTAGCAAGATGGCACGATATTCTCTTACATTTTTAAAAATATAGTAGTCCTCTTAACATTTGCATTAAGATATTCCTTGAAAATAGAAATATAATGATCGTTTGTAATATAAAGGTATGCTTACCTACTAAAATATTTTTCTGAGTAGTTGAATTCAGCTAAACATTATTACTATTCATTACCCCTTATAGAGAGTGCCTTCAAAAATTTATTTTTTCACATTTGTCATAAAGCAGAAAATCTGCAATGAGGCATGGTATATATTAGCATAGGCATAAATTATAAATATAACAATAGATGTTGCACATGAATGTTTAGACTTACTCTATTGGGACCAAGATATGATTTTCAATAACCAAAAAAATCATAGGCATAACTTTTAAACATAAGCAAGATGCTGCACATAAAAGTTTGGACACATAAACAATAAAAACAATATATTTAGTGATTTCCTATAAATGAAAATTAGAGAGACTAGAATGTATACCTACTTGTATAGATAAGGTATTCTAGATAGACCCTGAATTAACAAAAAGCATGATCAAATCAAGATCAAAAAAATAGAAAAGGGTTTAAATTACACGCAAAGTATTAAAAATAGTATAAAATTATCATTCATCCACCTATTGGTTTCAAAATACTCTTTCTACCTAACTATTGGCTCCAAAATACCCTTGTCATCCCTTTGAGTTCAAAATTGACCAATTTATTTAACATTTGTTAAATTTAAACTATTTAAAATATTCTTTTAAATATGTGGCGCTCAACTATTTGTTACAATTTACCTTATTGTATAATTTTATAATCAAAATCAGTTACTCATATTACTAATTACCCCACCCAATTAATAACTCGTCAATATAATGCAACAACAGGAACGCTAACTGTCAATGAGTGTTTTTTTTTAAAATTTTTGGGCGAAAATGAAGCAAATAATCATACATTTCAAGTGTCCTAAATAAAAATTTCCGATAAGACATAAAATCCTAACGATGTTTACTTTTAATTATTCTTTCGTCTCAATACGTAATGTTACTCGTAAATAGCTTTTTTTAAAAATCATATATTGTGGTTTTAAAACATCATAAATATTTCTCAAATTATATTAAAAAAAATTATGGTAATTAGTGTGGATGTGCACTTTTTTTTACCTTAATTCATAAATCAAATTCCCAGTTTCAAGAGAATCATATGAAATGGTCCTCGCAACTGGCTCAACCAAATTTGATTGGGCTTTGATTCGAATCTCGATTAATTTTGCTATCCAGCTTAAGGATCTATATTTTGGTCATTTTGTTTTTTTAGCAGTGTTTATGACAATTTTGATATTATAATTGTTTATAATTGGTGGCGTCAGTTAGTAATGAGTGGAACATTAATTTGTGTATAAATTATATTAAAATTAAATTATACCAATAGTTAACGCTAAATAAATATTTTTTAAAAATAGTTAAACCGTTTAAATTTTTAAAATAGTTAACTAATTAGCATTTGACATACTGATGGATGACAGGGGCATTTAGAATCATAGGTATTGAAAAAGACATTTTGAAAACCAATAGATGTAATGAATGATAATTTTGTATCATTTTCAAGAATTCAATACTATTTTAAGCCTTTTTCTATTAAAACTATATATAAATACATCAAATTAAATGACAAATATAAATAAATCACAGAAGAAACTAGGTCATTAGATCTAATAACACGAACAATAGCAACACAAACTCAAATGTTTGAATCATCAAATTTGCATTTCTTAAAATAAGTTTGTGAGTTTTTACTCTTACCTAATAGCAAAACAATAAATCAACTTGTAACTGTAGATCTAATTTACATTAATAAGTTTAGAAATATTACCAACTAGTACTATTTTAATCCAACTAGTTGCACTGGGTAATAATACCTAATACCCCTGTACCATTGCACTATATGACACAATTATATAAAATTATAGCATAACACACACACACAAAAAAGATGAAATAGTGAAGAGTTAGAATCGAGATATTGACTTGTTCATATTGGAAGAATTAGGGGAAATTCAAAACCTCTTGGGTTGATTGGAACCAAAAAAATCACATTATCGATGGAATCAAAGGGCAAAAGCTACAAAATAAAGAAGAAATCTTATTTATAATAAATAGGCAGTACGATAATTAGAGGTAAGAAGCTACAAATCCAAACCGTAGCTTTGGGCTAAGGAGCAGTTAGCGCTCCTACATATCACATCTGAAACATTTTGACGGGAGTTGAGACAAATAAAGGCAGGATTTGCCCAAAAAAAACGAGGGAAGTTTTGGCGCCTCAGCCTTGGTTAAAATGAAAACATTAATTAAACTAATTCTAGAAAAAAAAAAAAACCGCAAGTTGTTGGGAAAGTAAGATGTTTACATGAAATAAAAATATTATAGCAACAATAAAATATATTGTTGCCAATTTATTTAACATGTTGAATTTATTATGTAACCCAGAAACATGGTAACAAAATTATAATGTATGCCAACAAGAAAAGGATCATGGGTAAAAAGTTTATTATATACCAACAACTAAATTAAGTTGTTCCCATTTATTGATTTTTTAGCAACAATATCATTATTGTTGCTAAAATATTGTTGCAAATTCTTATTTTCTAATAGTGATTCGTTTTAAATTTAAAAATAATGATTGGTAAATTTTTATAGTGTGTTAAAATGTCCATTAAAAAATTGAAAATAACATATAAAAATACAATAGCTATTTATTACTATTTTATTATTCTTTCTCTACACAACCTAATACACAGTTTAAAATTATGTGTTGGAAGAGTTGATCTCCTCTGATTCGCGTTTCTCATTTGTCTAAATAAAAATTAAAGGTCGGAATTCATTTGGTATCAAAGGACTAAAAAGGAAAATGTCCGAATGAACTTATTATTAATAGAAGATTTGACAAAGCAAAGGGAGGTATGGATCAAGTTACAACTAAAAGACTTTCTCAAATTAATCAAAGAATTATGAATGTTGAAAATGAAAGGCTCAGATGTCAACAAACTCTTCATGTTTTTTTTAGAGCATGTGTCCGTTATTTTACTGGAGCTCGTGAAATAACTCGTTCAACAACTCCTTAACCAAATTCAAACACTAGAAGAAGAGTGGACGACCCTTTCTCGAGAAAGCGAAGACCTTATCATTTGGATGACCTTCCGCATCCGCGGCGGAAACAGCTAAGAGTCAGTTGACTCTTTTGGAGCTTAATAAGAATGTTTAAATAAGTATCTATAGACGCAAAGTAGTGTGTTTCTTCATTTTTGTTTGTTTAATAGAGATTTATTCCTATGCTAAGTTCTTTGTTGTGTTTGCATGTACCCTAGTAGTCTTCAATGCTTTCGTTGTTCACTTTATAATGTTGTGTTTAGTGATGTGGCTTGTAAGAAACTCAATTTAGTAAAATCATAGATCTTACCATTAAAAAAATACTAACCAGAAAAACCATAAAAATAAATTTGTTTTTCTTAATTCTGAATTTATCATTCTTTAATTGACATTAGGGTCTGAGTTTCAAAATGCAGGTCAACAATAAATGTGTAGAAATATAGTAGCGATACAATTTATGAAAAATCACACAACAAAAGAAAGTTATTGAAATGGGGGAAAAGCTTAAGACTATATAATCTTTACCTTAGCTCTATAGTTAAACTAGTTACAACTTTAAATCCATGTAGTGCAATACGTTGTAGCCACTGAATTTTATTGTAAATTCATATTAATTTTGAATTAATCTATAATTCATGATGTATTGACCAAGTCCAATTAATGATTAAATAAAGAATTGTGATATTATTTATAGTCAAATATAAAATTTAAAATAAGTCGCCATTACTTTCATCATCTCTTCAAAATGAATTTATTAGAGCTTTGTCCAAGATATTTTTATTAATTGGTCAAGTTTACTTTAATAAAACTTTAATATTACATTACTCAGATATTTTACACCTTTGGATTTAGTTAGAAGTAATGGTAAATTTTCACCTTCTTTTCCAAATAATTTAAAAGCAAATTTTAATTAATATGTCAAATTTAGTTGGTCAAGTCAAAAATTATAATGATCTTGGATTTGAAAAAAAATGTCAGAGTGTCAATGGACTTTTGCTATGTTGTTAAATTATATAGACATTTCTTTTAACTTTATTTATTACACTATATGTACTCTAAGTAAATATTAATAAAAACACAACTCAAAAGTGTTTTCTCTCTTCTTAAATATATAATATCATTGATTCAACAATAGGATTTAAATTAATGTAGTTGCGAATTGAATTGAATTTTATTGATGAGTTATCATATAGATTAATGACTGATATTCTCAAATGCATTTGGTATTTATTCGTTTTAAATTTAAGAAATTGATTATTTTCAAATTCTTCTAGTGTGTTAAATTTCAAAAGTTTTTTTTTGAAAAATAATATCGAAAAATACAACAGCTATTTATCATCATTGAATTGTGTGTACTATATATCAACGTAGTAAGTAGTTTATAAAGTATCTGTCACGTGTTGAAGTGATCTCCTCTCATTCTCGTTTGTCATGTGTCTGATAAATATTAATTGTCAGGATTTATTTGGTATCAAAAGAATAAAAAGGAAAATGTTTGAATGAACTTATTAATAAAATGTTTTTCGTAGTAAAGGGAGATATGGATCCATCTAACACTAAAAGAATTTCTCAAATTAATCAAAAAATTCTAAATGTTGAAAATGAAAGGCGCGAACGTCAACAAATTCTTTATGCTTTTTAAAAGCATGTGATTGCTATTTTTCCGGAGTTGGTGGAACAATTCGTTCAACAACTCCTTCAAGAAATTCAAATACAGGAAGAAGAGTGGAGGATTCTTTCCCGAGATAGGGAAGACCTTATTATTAGTATGACCTTCCGCATCCGCGGTGGAAACAACTAAGAGTGAGTGAACTCTTTGGAGTTTAATAGGAAGGCTTAAATAAGTGTATGTAAACGTAAAGTAGTGTGTTTCTTCCTCTTTGTTTAATGAAACTTATTTCTATGATAAGTGTTTTTGTTGTGTTTGCATGTGTTCCTTAGTAATCTAGTAGTCTTCAATGCTTTCATTGTTCACTTTGTAATGTTATGTTTAGCAATGTGGCTTGTCAAAAACTCCCTTTAAGTAAATTGTTAGATCGACCAATAAAAATTATTAACAAGAAAAAACCAGATAAATAATTTGTGTTATATTTCTGAATTTATCTTTCTTTCTTGAATTATTAGGGAGTATTATGTTGCAAAATGCTTTTAAATAAATCATGAGTGAGAAATATTAATAGTGATACAATTTATATCGAAAATAACACTGCAAAGCAAGTTTTAGATGGAAAGCTCAAGAGGCACTCTACATTAGTCTCAGTTAAACCTAGGTAAATTTCAATCTCATATAGTGCAATGCGGATTGTTGAACGTGGATTTTTATAATTGATAAATCCATATTAAATTTTGGATTCATCTATAATTCATGATAATTTGACACGCAAATTAATAGTTTGATAGGTTGGTTCACCTTTAAGGTCATGATTATTTGTCATTATCTACATGGAGAAAGAACAAAAAATATCTCAAGTCAATATGACTACATTTATCATGATGATCATGAGAGCATATGCCACGATTTTCAACCTGTCGATTTGAAGCTTCATGCAATCGGCATCGTGAGACACATCACTTTTTTTTTTGTGTAGGTTTCCGATGGATTAAAAACAACATTAATATCATACCACAAAAAATGAGGGGTAATCCATAATTGACGAGGAACCACATGATGCATCTTCGTTTATAGTTGTGATTTTAACGACGAATCATACTTGGTGTATTATTTTAGCGATTGTCGATTTGGTGGAGACGAACCAAACTTCATACATCTTCTTTTATAACTACGGCTGTAGCGATGAACCACATTTGGTGCCTTTTCTTTTGCAATTGCAACTTTAGTGATGAACCACTCTTAGTACTTCTTCTTCTACAATTGCGGCTTTGCTGACGAATCATTCGTGGATCATCTTCTTTTAAAGTTGTAACTTTGATGAAGAACCACACATTAAATATGCTCTTTTTTTTTGCAGTTGCGTCTTCGACGACGAACAACATTTGATATATCTTGTTTTGTAGTTTCAACTTTGATGACAAACCACACTTGGTGCCTTCTCTTTTGCAATTACGATTTTAGCAATGAACCACGCTTCGTACATCTTCTTCAACAATTGCATCGTGGAACATGTTCTTTTAGAGTTGTGTCTTTGATAAATAACTACACATGAAATATCATGTTTTGCATCTACGGCTTTGATGACGAACCATACTCGGTGTCTCTTCCTTTCAATTGTGGATTTAGCGATGAACCACATTTAGTACATATTCTTCTACAATTTAGTCGTGGAGTATCGTTTATTTTTTTTTGTAGTCTTTAGCGCAGAACACACTTTCGTGGCATCTTTCTCTAATTGAAGCTTTGGAAGGAATCCAATTTAATGTCTTTCTTCCTTAGTTTTAACTTTGTCCTAAACGGAGATTTTTGTGTAGTTGTGTCATAGTTTTTGGAGAACAAACTACTTGTCCACGTGATCAATTCACAACAGCGTCAAAATATGCCCCCAATGCCAAAGATAGAGCTCACTTATCTGAAGACTTGGCTCCATTTGAGAGTAGTCATGATTAAAAACATACCTCAAATTGAAGAGTTCTAAACTTTAGCCTTCGCGAACGAATTCGAATGAGCTTCATGAAAACCATAGAGATTCTGTGCGAGAAGTATTTTGACTAGAATATTTTTCTCAAATTTGATGAGCATTGAAACATGAAGATTCAACATAATTTGATGAACTTTACAACATGCATTTTAGACTCGTGCGTCGAGGAGCATTTTTATTCGAAGATTTTGCTCGAACTTAATGAGCTTTGAAACTTGAAAATGCAACATAATTTGATGAAATTTATGACATGCATTTTAGGCTCATGCATCGAGGAGCATTTTGATTTGAAGATTTTGCTCAAATTTGATGAGCTTTGAGACTTGAAGATATTGCTCCAATTTGAGAAACTACTTGACTTGAAAACTTAGTTCGAATTTGATGTGCTTCATGACACATACTTTTTGATTTGTGCATCAATGAGCACTTTGATCTGAAGATTTTTTGCTCGAAATTGATGAGGATTGAAACTTAAGATTTTCTAATTTTGAGAGTTTTTGACTTGAAAGACTTAGCTTGAACTCAACAAGCTTCACTTCACGACAATTTTCGCGTCGATTTTGATGATGTTTTTATTACGCTATGACGACTTTAGTGTGAATTAAATGAAACTAGGAGTATTTTGATTTGAAGGCTTAACTAAAATTTGAGGAGCTTTTGGAGCATGAAAATTTATCTTGAACTTGATGAGTTTGATTACATACATTTTAGGCTCGTGTATTGATGAACATTATGATTTGCTGTTTAGGATCGTACATCAAGGAGCATGTCAACTTACATAGACTCTTCAATTTTGATTTCAGGTGAAAACGTGTGCTCATCCTCAATATCAATTATATTTTCTTTGTAAGTTTCGAAGTTGGACAACTCTTGATCTTCATTTGAAGTCATACTCAATTTCATATCATAAGCATGCATTTCTAGTTCTTCAAACATTTTAGGCTTTAATCCTTGCAATATGTAACTAAGATCCCAATGCATACCTTGGATGCATATTTCGTTCCCAGAAGTTTCACTAAGGCAATCCTTGCAATTAAGGCTCAAGATCCTTTAGCGATTTATAAAGTCAATGACTTTTTCATCATTTCTTTGACGGACGTTTTCAATCTTTATCATTCTCACAATACGCCTTGTGCTATAAAACGTTTAACGAATTGTTGCTCTATCTGCTTCCAGCTATCGATGGAACTTGACTCAAGATCCATGTACCACTCGAAAAAAATTCTTGTGATAGATCTAACAAATTGCTTAACAAGATAATCATCATATGTTCCAGCTTTGTTGCAAATTTCCACAAAGTGTGCCACATGTTGTTTCTAATTTCCATTGCTGTTGAATTGTTGCAACTTAGGAGGTTGATAACAAACATGTATTTTTAAGTTATCAATTCTTTGAGAATTGAATTAATTGTGCGAAAAAGATACTGGACATGGACTCAAATTCACCGACAACTCTTTGATGAATTTCTTTTCAACTTGCCGACCAGGAATCAGATCTTCGGCAGGCACTTGAGACTCTTTTGAATAATTGTTTCTTGTTTTGAAAGACTCCTCTTTTTTACTGGTTTTTCGTGAGAGCATCTAAACATACTTGGTGGAATTCCTCTTTATCTCCATATTCTCCATCATGTTTGTCACTTATAATTTGGATTTTCTTGACCTTTGTTGTACTTTAAGCCTTTCACTGCTTTGCCAATTGTTAATTTGTTCTTTAAAGTGGGAAGTTTCGATCGACCACCATTGTGTTGCATTACCATCCAATGATGTAGATACCATTGATTTCCCCAAACATGATGCGCAAGAACATGTTGTTTGGGTAGATCTTTGCTTAACACAACATATTGTCGACTAAATCGAATATTTTTAAATGTGGATAGGCTCAGTTTTGAAACAACACTCTAGACCGTTTTTGTGATGTCTTCTTTTGCGGCTTTTGCATAGACTTTATACCATTCTATATGAACCAAAGACAATAGAAGATTCGAACGACACTCCGGAGGTTTGTTGTTCTAGAAATTTAGCTTGATTCCTTGTGACAAGTTTCATGCTTCCCATCGTAATATCAAGGATATTTTCTACAATAATGCAAAATTTAGATCCATCAATTTTTGCAAACGCAGATCCAGATGCGACTGCAGATGCAAACAGATCATATCTCAGATTGGGATGCAATGGAAGTAAGATTTGAAGTTGATCGTCTTGAGATATGATTCGGTATTTTTGAAATTTCATTTTTTAAGAGAATAGAGATGTAAATTTTGTCCATCGGGATGTCAATTTTAAGCTCAAAGTTTCAATGTTGAAATACAACAAACAGAAAAGGAAAATAGCAGGCAAACAATAATATTTTTATTTGAATTTATGCAAAGGTTACAATCTTTATAAATCTTTAAGAAAATATATGCAATCTCCTGATTCTTCTCTTCAATGATGTTCTTGATTTGGTGGAATATTTGCTACTCAAATTTTAGAGCGAACAGTTCTTTGTACTTGCAGTTCAACACTTAGAGCGAAGACTTCTTTGTTTGCAAAATACTTGCAAATCACTACAGAAGAGCAAGAATTCTCTATGTATTTATATGTCTTCTTTTTTTTCCTTCCTTCTCTTGGTCTTATGAAGACCTCTTTATATAGGCTTGAGCTAGGATTTTAGGGATATTTTTGTCCAACCAATTTTGGTCCTTGGACTTGAAAAACATGAGTTGGGTTCGTCTCGTCAACTTAATTGACTAACCCAAATGTAATTTGAACTTTATTTAAATCATTATTTTGGCTTAAATATTAATTCAACTTTATTAACCAATAATTTGACTTGGTCAATATATCATGAATTTATAGATTAATTAAAAATGTAATATGAATTTATCAATAAAATTTCATTGTCTATGAGTATCAAAACAACAATAGTATTATACAATACTAAAATATGGTAGGGCACTTACATGTAGTATTAACTTCAAGGCCTACAGGCAAGTGGAAGATTGACTCTTTTTTTGGTCTAAGTCGAGAAGTTGTATAAGCAAAAAAAAAGAATCCTAACAATTTTTGAAGAATATAAAATATACAATATTTAAAACAAAAACACATTCATTCGTAATAAACTAATTCAGATATACGGTTTATGGAGTTAGACTAAAAATCGAATATGAAGTTCATGCAAAACTGATTGGACTTCAAGCATATGTGCCTAAACTTTAGTATCTGAACATAGAATTTGTCAAGATCTATTTTAGAAACTGTACATAAAAAGTTGTCTTGAAATGAGTAGACATGCAAAAATTTGAAAAGCGGAAGCCTCTTTATGACAAGTCCATCAACTTCAATAGAAGTGGTCTCATTTGTTCAAGACTTATTGGGTATTAAATGACTCTTTAGACCTTGAAATTGGAAGTGATATACCAAAGCCCATTAAAGTTTATAAAGCAGCCTAAACCGACTCTCAACCTCTTTCTAGAGGCGAATACTATCATAAAAATAGTTTTATAGCGGTAACAAATATGCATATTAAGAAAGAATGTTACTTTTATCGATATTTGTTAATTTGAATTGGATTCAATATTGTTATAGGATTTCTAAATTTTTACAAAGAGTGTTAAGTGTCATTAAAAAAACATATTAAGTGACAATCAAACTATTGTGGTAAGTTAATTATCACGAAATAAATTTTTTAATGTAATGAAAGCAGGAACAACATTGAGTTTGCCTTTTTATTGCTCTATTAAAATACATTTCAATATTTCCGCTTACTTCTTTCCTTAAAGCTTCTTATTCATCTACTTGTTCTTGGATATGGAAAAGCATTATTTGAGGTAAAGATCTTTTACTAATGGGCATTAGATGGAGGGTAGGCTGAAGAGAAAGTATAAAGTATGGACAAGCCCGTGTATTTCTAACTCTAGTGGTTTCAAACCTAGTCAGGTGCATGCTCCAATATATGTCGAGTTGAAAACGAATAATCTTACAGAGGAAAGTACCATACATGGAAATTGGATGAGCTTCAGAATTGTTTTTGCCTAAATGACGTCCATACAATGATCTCTATACCTATGTCAACTATAGGTTCACCAGATAAGACTATTTTGCACCATACTAAGTCTAAAAAGTATGAGGTTAAATCAGGATACCACTTAACTAGGGACATGTTTAGATGTGAACAAGTGAGTAATGAGACAGCCCAATCTAGTAATCAATATTTCTCAAAAGAATTCTGAAACTTTTTATGGTCTATGGATATTAAAAACAAGTATAAGCACTTAATTCGGAAAAGTATTTTAAATGAATTACCGATCAATCACATGATTTTTAGGAGAATGAGACATATGTGCGAAGCGTGTAAGGGCTATGAACTTGATAATGAAATGATTGATCCCATGTTGTTTAGGTGTTCTAGTGCCCAATTAGTTTGGAAATCTATCCATTAATTGGTCAAGTTTAGAAAATACTTTGAATTTTGCTGGATGGTGGAATGACTTTTTTACAAAAACTAAAAAATATGTTGAGTCTATTGAGCTTAAGAAATTAAGTATTTCTATTATGTGGCAAATTTGGAAGGCTAGAAATTCAAAGAGTTTTAATGGAGAAAATTCTGATCCTAATTATATTGTTAATGAAGCTCGTTTTAATTTCCCTGAATATGAAAGCAATTTAATTCCTTCGTTTCCTCTATAGTTATCTCTCTTTAATATGATAGATATATTAATAACTTGACACCAATGGTATTGTTGTGTTTGCAGATGCTAGTGTACATAAGGAAAAGAAGACAAGAAGCATTGGTTTGGTGTCTTTGGATATCTATGGTAACCTACTTCATGTCTTTCGTTCCCCAATTCAACATGTTGGGTCGGAAATCCATCACTGCTGAAGCAATTGCAATTCGTATGACGCTGCAAAATCCTAGATAGAAGGGGTGGACAAAGGTGCAAATTCTAGCAGATGCAAAAAATGTGGTGGATGTTGTAGTACGAAGAACTATAGTCTCATAGGAGATAGAGACTACTTGTGAAGACATTTTAAGCCTTATGAAGTGCTTTGAGGTGCTCAATTTGAAGCATATTCCAAGGTCTTAAAATTTACTCGCTCATAATTTAGCAAAAATTTTTACTTCATTAGTATGCAATGTTGTTTGACTTTCCAATTTCCTTTGATGGATTGTAAATGATGCTATCCCATCTTTTTAGTCTTTCAACCTTTTTATGCACATTAATATAACTAGCATGTTGGTTGTCAAAAAAAAATACATTTCAATAAAAAGTGTCAAACTTAAAAAAATTGATTTAGTGAAAGCTTGTACATACTTAATAGAAAACAAATTGAGGTCTTGACTAGTCCATGTACATAAGAAACTCAGTTATTTATGGTATAATATCATATTACCATTATACCCCCAGGACCCCTACCAGCAGACATTTTAAACTTTAAATCTGAATTCACCTAATCTCCTTCCTAGAAATAAAATTCTAAAAAGAAGAAAAATGGAAAATGCACAAACTTTTCTCTTCATAGGTGCTAGCCCTTTCGTCACCATCCACAATAATGTGTTATATTGTGGCTTTCCTTCTCCATTGTTGCTTTAATAAACTTCTTTAAAAATAGAACACCTTTTGATAAACTACAAATGCATTTTGCTTTTTCAGAGGAATTTTTTTTTGATGTCAATAAAAAAAATATAGTATTATTATTAAGTGTCGGCATAATGCTAACTTTCACGTTAACTAGGTATCAATTGACCTTGATGTCCTTTAAATTTTTGATTGTGCATAAGTAGACACTTAAAATTTTGTACTATGCCTCATATAATCTTCTGTTTGGATCGAATCCCACACACACACTTGATGAAGGAAAGAACACCTAGAACTTTCAAATAAAGAGATGAGATATCAGAGAGAGAAAGAAGAAACCAATGGTTCGTGGTAGACGACCCCGTGAGTAAACTTCCCGGGCGAAGTATTTTTGTTTACAGGAATAACCCCTGCAACCCACCACGAGGTTGAACCGTGTGAACATTAATATTATGACAGTACATCAAATATTAATCAGGCTCCACAACCTCACAATTCTCTCCCCCACTTGGAGACTGATTCCATTCATCCAAAATACATTCTTTAATAATACTCTAAATCTCTTCATCGTCAACATTTTTATACCTGGGGCTAGGATAGGGGCCTCAACATCTGTAGCAACACTAAGAAGACCAACCAAGGTTTTGTGTATAACCCCAGTTTTTCCAACAACATCAACACATTTCATCACCATGTCTGCCGGTTCTTTGCCACCCTCTAATCTTCTCCCAGCACCTATCACCATCCTCCCGCTGCCCTGCGTGAAATGTGTACCGCCGTTGCAAACTACACGGGCCACGCGAGGGGGGTGGGGGTGGGGGACGCCCGGGTCCCTGCTTTCAACACACATTTTTTTCTTTTATGCTTTTGGATCTTCGAGATGATAGACTGGATTGTTTTCAACAACTGTATGACACTCTTGCTAGCCTGAGTAAAAGAATCTCTTCGCCTCTACTTTCTTAGCCCAATTCCGCCAGATAAATCTCCATCTCAGCCATATCATCTACGTTCCCCGCTTCATCACCTATTGTGCCCACATCCTTGCTTCAGTAGATGCGAAGAGAAACACACTTCTAAGGCCTGGATGCATCCACTTACGTTATTATGTCCACCTTATGGTGTAAATGTACCCGTAGTTACTCTGCTCGAGTCCAATCCCCACCAAGAGTCACATTCCACAAAACCCTGTAGATTGCACCTTGCCTTTGCCAAACAAAGTGAAGTACAAGATGTCCGTCTCAGATATCTCTAAGTCAACTTCCAAAGCTTTCCTAATGATGCTCTTTCCCCGGGTTTCACCATGTAACCCTGCAACATCTCCCCACTGCATGTGCTATTCAGTCTAGTTTCAGACCATAGCAGCATCAAATCAAACTCCAAAAAAAAAAAAAAAAAAAAAACTACTGTGAGCATAGGAACAAGTGCCATATGCTCACGCTCCTCGACTGTTTTGGGTGACTACTGTCTTCCTTTGAACAATTAAAGTGATTTTGGCCAATGGGAGTCTGTTTTAGCATCAGTTGAACCCTGATATGCCTCAACAGACCTTCTCAATGTTCAACTTATTGAGATAGATTTACAGTGCCACTAAAGCAACTCTATCCCAAGATCTTCACTTTCACTTCATCCCCCAAAATCTGCTCTCGCTGGACCCCAAAGGATATTTCTCTCAAAACTCTACGACAAACCTTGTGTTCAATTGTTTAATTAATCTCCCTCATACTATATCCTGCACCTGTCCTGCAATCAACATTCATCCACATACAAGAGTAGAAAGACATATGAATCAGGTATTCTTGAAGTGACAACAGGACCTTTTCAGCTTTGCAGAATCCACTGTGTCATGAGGAGTCAAACTTCTTGATACCACTTTCCTTGGTGCTTTGTTTTATCCAGATACAACTCCCTATGAGCTTGCACGGTAGACCATGTGTTCCTTGACTGGAACCACAATCCTTTTCGGTTTGCTGCATATAGATCGTTTTGTCCCGATCTGTTCCATGTAAAAATTGTTTTTACATCCATTTGCTCTAGATGCAAATTCTCCGAGGGCAACAATAACAACTATTCGAATAGAGGTTACCTTCACAACAGAGAAAATATTTTCACAGCTGAATCCAATACCTTTCCGTTGTGATATCTTTTAACCACCAAACGAGCCTTGAACCTTCTTTTGTGCCTTTGGTTCAAGTCTGATTCTGAACCCCCACTTTTCAACAATCTCTCTTTCCCTGCAGGTAACTCAGTCAACAGCCATGTGGTGTTCGGTCAAGGACCTCATCTCTCATCCATGGCTTGCTCCCACTTGTCAAATCCTCCCACCATATAGGGCCTGCATCAACAAACTCTGGTTCCCCCTCATCAGTCAGCACATATAATCTGGGTAATGAAGTGAATACCTATCATGGTTCCCTGATATAGTTCGGGATGATCTCCTTAACACCTGCTCAGTGTAACTTGCTCCACTTCAGATCTTCAGTATGAGGTTGGTTGAGTAATCTGCTGTTCGACCTTCTGGGGTTCCTACTCTTCTCCAACTGTCACCTTAACTCCACTCTTGCTTTGGTAATTCTCTAGAACCTTCTGTCCTCTGTACTTGTACAGGACGGGACTCATCAAATATTGTCACGTCAGCAAAGTGTCTCGGATCTTTTGTTCTTGTCATACCCCAAAACCTGTAACCGAACAAATTATAACCATAGCCTATGAAGTAGAGCTTCACAGTCTTGGCATCAAACTTGCTCTCTTTTCTGGCATTCAACATGAACATAAGGAAGTACAACCAAAAGTCCTCAAGTGTGAGTAGTTTATTAGTTCTTTTCCTTTCCACACTCCTCTGGATCTTCTTGAATCCTAAAGGAACTGATGGTCCCCTGTTATCAAGGTATGCACCTGTACTCACATCACCAATCCTCCAAAATTTTTGGTCATGCCACAATGTATCCTCATACTCCTTGTCACGCTCATTCAAATGTTCTGTTTAGCCCTAATCAATTCCATCTGCCTTGTGCGCCTTACCAAGAACTGTTCTCATCATTCTATTTCCCTCAGCTGCAAACAGGGCCTTGACTCTGATTTTCATACTCTCCTCATTATCAACCTTAGGCATTTGACTTTCAAACTCGTGAATTCCACTTCAACTTTCCTTCTTGAAGTAAGTTGCAACACTCGACTTATGCTTCAAGAAGTAAACCCATACTCTTTCTGTGGAATCATGAATGAGGTACAGAAGAATCTGTATCCTCCAAGTGATAATACTGGAGATGTCCCCAAACATCTTAATGGATCAGTGTCCAACACTGCACTTTCTTTGGTCTCTAGAGTCTTTGTGAAGCTTGCTCTTTTCTATTTTTCTATAACACAACAGCCTCGCAAACACCCATATCACAGACTTCAGACCCTCTAAATAATGCTTCTTTTTGCAATCACATCTTATATTCCTTTAGCAGCACTCCTGTGTCGATACCTCAAACTTACTTCTCAAATACGAAGTAAAGCAGTCGCGTCAAGGTAAATAACCACTAGTGAGGTGGGGATCGTTCCCACTAGAAACAATAGTCTAGACCTTAACTTCAAACTTGGTTTTACTATTGTCGGAAGTTGGTGACTTCTTAGAAAGTAAAAACATACAAAGGGGGGGTTTTATTCACTAATTTGGAGTAACAATAACTACACAAACAGAATTTGAAATAAGAGACACTTAACAGTTTTTGAAATTGGATTTTAATCAATTAATAAAATAACTAGGGTTTTTACGTGTTCCCCGCAGGTTCATAACTTGATAATTCTAACTATAACATCTTTCCTAGTATCTTGCATGCAAGTGATAAGTTATTCTTTCTAATCCTTGTCTGGCATCTAAAAATCTCAAATCTTCCACTCCGCACCTTGGTCCGTTCTACGGCGTTGCTTTCCTAACCCTTATCTTACTTGTCATATTAAGCATCGTTATTCGATATTTGACAGTTATTACCGGTCGTACCAATCAATACTAGCCTATTCGATATTACACTAAATCTATTAATAATTCTTTTCCTATTAATCTACCTCCTTGGTCCGGCAGTAGCATAAGGCGAGTTCTAACGTTGATCATGCCCTGTTTAAAAACGTTTCTAAGCGAAAGAATTTTATTAATACAATGCAAGACCCTATTCTAGAATTGTTATTTAGCTAGGTTTATCTCATTATTTGGCCTAGGTTCCCACAAGCCCTATTTATGGGAGTTTATTCTCATAGCCATAAACACAATATTCCAAATATAGTAAATAAGAATTCATGGACTTACTTCAATGGAAGAATAAAATCCAAAAGGTTGCCTTGTTATCACTAAAATCACTTGCAATCAATGATATTCCGAAAGTCTAACACTAATAAATACAAAGAGTCTAATAATATTGAATATCTGAACTATCTGGTGTCTAACTCAAAAACGAGGTTTTTGGAACTAATTTAGTATAAAATAAAAACCTAATTAGCACAATAAATTCTAATTGCTGGAAATCTGGCCAAAACGCCTCGCTGAGTGTCGACGAGACCACGCGACGGACCGTCGTAGTCCACAAAACGGTCCTTCTGGATCTGTCGTCTCATACTTGTGTAATTTTCTTCTTCTGCTTGCTTTCCTCAATTCCCCTCGCAGAAAGTATGAACAGACGTCATACGGCCCAATGTTCCGTCGAGGGTCGTCGTGGTCCCAATACTTTCCATCTCGGAATCAGGGTTACTGGGGGATCACTTCTCTTGACTTCACGGACGAACCTGCAGGACCGGTACCGCATAGCCAGACGGACCGTCACAAGCTGTCATAATCCCCACACTTGGTCAGACTTCCCCATCTTTCTTCAGCAAGCTGCACTACACTGGCCACCTTACGGACCGTCAAAGACAACGACGGTACCGTCAGAGAATCTGTCCGTAGTTTTCTCTTCTTCCTTCTTCTCTTCTTCTGAATTTTTTTTCGCTCAAAATCTCCGCATTCACTTTGGACTATTTCCTGCAAAAACAAAGAGAAACTTTAAATCAAAATTAGAACAAAAAAGGTTTTGTACACACTAAACTTAAGGAAAAAATTAATTATACCGTGAAACCACAGTATAATCATGTCCAAGTCTGTTGTGCCACAGACTGAACCGAAACACCTTCATCACACAACGACCAATGTTTATACACCCTGCATGGTGTAAGCAAGTTCGCAGATTGGTCCACAAGCTACTAACATAGCACCTTTGACAATCGTTCCACGAACCTTTCTCCCAACTGCAAAACATAATCCCCGTGCTAAAATCCACTTGACAACAGAGGATCAGATTTTTCTTGAGCCCAGTGAAATATCTGACACCTCCTCCAATTTCCACTCTGCTGTTCCCGAGGTTGTCCTTTATGAAATCATTCCCCCTTTCCTCACAATCTCTAGAGGCTTTATTATCACAAATACATCTTTCCCTTTCCTAATTTTAGATTTTGAAATTTCGAACAACTCCTCACTCCTTGTCTGAGCGAATGAAAGAATGCAACCAGAATCCAAAATCCATTGATTCAACCGGGTCTGTTCACACTATGGATTAAGAGCATCCCCCAATGTCCTCTGTTTGAATTTACAAATCATTGTCATCTCCAGATTTCCTGAGTCTGTTCCTCTTCTTTGGCTTGTACAATCGTCCGAGTGCCCTTTTCTTCACAGTTCCAACAGGTCCACGTTTGATCTTTTGGAGATTTTTTCCCTCTATTCTTTGATTTTGATCGACCATGTTTGGATTTTGGGGGCCCCTTTCGTCTTTTTTTTTCTCGCCCCTTCGGTCAACGTGAGAACAACGGCCCGATATATCCCACTTCTGTTTGCGAATACTTCCTAAAGACAACATCACAGATTCATCAAACTTCAATTTCTCATATTCAGGGGATTGATTAATCGCAACAACAGTATCCCCATGACTCGGCGCTCAAGAGAGATGGGAACATTTAAAATCAACGCTTAATTTCATCTGGCGAATTAATATCCACAAATTGAAGTGACTCAATATCATATGAACTCATTATATATCAAAAGCAATATTCAATTCTCAGACATCTGTAAATTGAACAATCTACGCATCAAATATACCTTGTTTCATCGCTGTTGGTTTTTCATACAGTTTGACAATGCCGTTCAACAGATCGGGACGTAGTCTTTCCTCCTGCCTAGATGTTGAATGCCACGTTTCTTGACACAGTCAACTGTATCAAACCGTAGGGGTCTGGCGAATCCCTTGATTTTCACTTCTCTACTTCTCCCTTTCCGTCATGATTTCTGGCTTCATCACCCCGATCAATGGTTCGTGACGATCTTTTCGTTCTGGTACAGATAATCTTCAATCTGCATATTCCAGAAATGGAAATCGGACCATCAAACTTCTCGATTCCAGCTTCCAAATTCCATATTAGTGATGTGTTAATATCCTTAGCTATGATACCAGTTGTTAGGATCGAATACACATACACCACACGTGATGAATGAAGAACACAACGAACTTTCAGAGAAAGATATGAGAGATCTAAGAGAGAAAGAGAGAAACCCAATATTTCGTAGTGGGTAACCACCATGTGAGTAAACTTCCAACCAGCGGTGGGTATATATATTAAAATATAGTCTTTTTGGTTACAGAGAATAAATGGAGAACAATAGTCCAACCTAAAAATTGGGTCGAGCCGATTGCCGCCGAACCCCCCCCCCTCGTATGGGGGGGGCTCCCGCCTCCCATTAACCCCCGACAACCTCACCGAAGAGGTTGAACCGCGTGAACATTAATATATGACAGTATAATCAAATATGATCAGGCTCCACAAACTAACATCTAGCTTGACTCAACTTTTACATTATTTAAATATGCACAACCAAATCTGAAGGGTAAAATAGTCGATTCACCAAAAATGATACAATTATATATTATGCCTGTAATCAAATAAAGTATTCTCATCAAAAAACTGTTATATGAATGAGACACAACGTACACTAGTTATATGAGGAAGTACTTATATTATTATATTTAAATAGTGAAACTTGCACTTTATTTCTTCTGTTGCCTAATAGTCATCTTTCTGCTTTTTCTTATTTTCTGTTTGTTTTCCTGAAATTTATTGTTTTAACCTTTAAAAAAAATATATTTATCATTCAAAATAAAAAGGCACGAGCATATAAAAATTCAAGTTAATTCTTTAAATGGTCACATATCATAAATATTGACCACTAGATTATTTCTATTTTTTTTCTATTTTCATTTGTAGGACTTTAAAAATTTTCCACCTTCATATTTCATATCATTTTAATTTCTACTTTTAAAATTTATCTAAATTTTTACTTTATTTGAAAATTTGAAATACAACTTTCAATTTGAAGTTAGATTACAAAATTAAAAAACAAATTAGTATATCTCGTTTGTTTTACACAATCATTTTCATTTTGTATTATAGTTATTTTTCATCAAATTGTGTTAAATAGTTCTTGTTTGTAACATTTCAAGGAACTCCTCAAAATACTTATTCATGAAAGCAAAGCAATCATACAATAAAGAAAAAACATGGAGCATAGTTAAATCGAATAAAATTTAATAACTAGCGCACAAAACATGTGTTCTGTACTTCTTTCGTAAATTTTTAGTTGTTTGTATTTAATTTGATACATAATTTAAAAAGTAATAAATAAGATACATATTTTTATTTTACTAAATATAATAAGTTCATATTGAAAAATAATAATAGTTAATAATACGAGAAAACTAGAAACTATATAAAAAATTAACTTTAATAATTTACTATAGTGAACAAGCATAATAAACATCTACATTTTGCGTAATGAACAACCAAAATTAGGGGTGTGTTTGGTATGAAGGAAAATGTTTTTTCCTAGAAAATGTTTTCCTGGAAGACAAATAGATATTTGACTAATTTTCTCATGTTTGGTTGGTGAATAGAAAATATTTTTTCAAAAAAATATTTTAGTGTTTGTTTTTTGAGTAAAAAATATTTTTGGAAAATATCTTTTAGTTTTTACTAGAGTAGAAAATAATTCTTGAAGTTGAATTTTTTTTTAAAAAAAAAACAAACAATTTTTTTTTCATAGTGGGGTGGGGTAGTGTAGGGTGGGGTTGGAGGCTGGTAGGTTGGGCTATGGGCTGGGGGTTGGGTGAGGTTGGGGGCTGTAGGGTGGGGGGCTGGTAGGCGTGGGTGCGTGGGGAGGCTGGTAGGGTGGGGTGGATAGGGAAAGGTTGGAAGAGAGTTTTGGAAAATATTTTCCTTAAATATTGAAGGAAAGTTATTTTCCTTAAATTTGAGGAAAATGAATTAATTTGAAAAACATTTTAAAAAATATTTGACCCAATCAAACATGAAAAAATTGAAAAACATGAAAAAATGTTTTCCTCCGTACCAAAAACACCCTAGAAATGAGTAATTTTCAATGAAGACAAAATATTCTAGCAATGAAGCAATGCCATTCAAAAAAGACAAAACATTCAAACATTAAATTAAATAGAATAAAGTTTTAATTAAGTAGCCTAAAGACATTGGTTATATATATACTCCTTCCGTGACTTTATTTATGTTTGATTTGATATACTTTTATGAAGTAATTGATAAAACATAATATTTTATTATATTATTTCTAAATTAAATACTTTGAGTATTAACTGTAGTTTAATAACAAAGTAGATTAGGAACTAACTATTTAGCGAAATTTTTTTTTTGATTTTTTAAGTTGAGTAAGTAAAAGTGAACATTTAATATCTTAATCTAATCTACAAGTAAAATTAGACGGCGAGAGTGTCAAACCCCTTTTTCGCGCAGCGGCGTAAGGGTTTTTTCAATTTAAGTGACGTGAATGAATTAGGGGTTAGTTTCGTTTTTTCCAGTCGCCACTTGAAATTGAATTACAGTGTTCCAAGTCACCCTTTTATTTAACTCCCTAATAACAAAAGGGAAATGACTCTTTGTTTGGCCAGCGAACAGTTCGGGTAAGGAATGCTATTGGACCGAGGGAAGGTGTTGTTAGCATCCCCTCGAGTCCGTGGTTCTAGCACGGTTCAACGTTAGGACTTCTATGACTTAACCTAATTGGGAAGATTAGATATTAAGACAACTTAGTTACCCGCAGCGTGGAGGGAGGAAAATAGGGAAAACGACCGGAGGGAGGCATAGAGTGCCCGGGAAGGAAAAAGAGAGAGAGACACAGAGAAAGGAAAGCAAAACAAAGGAGAAGAGAAAGACGGAGGGGAGGGGGACGGGGGCGGGGGGGAGGAGGGAGGAGGGGGCGGGAGGGGGTACGCGAGGGGGGACAGGGGGCGGGGGGGGGGGGTTAGGATGAGAGGGGGATGGGGGGAATGGCGTAGTGGGGCACAGGTGTACCGGCGCAGCGGTTGGAGTAGGAGGAGGGATGGGATTGAGTAGGGGTGCTACGGTCAAGGGGGGAGTGGGGGGTGGGGAGGAAACGTTCCTTTTTTTTGGGTGTGGGGGGGGGGGGGGGGGGACAAGAAACTTTCCCCCCCAAACACATAAAAAAAAGTATGTCCTTACAATTGAATGTTGGTAGAGTAGTGGGAGTACGCGGGCGAGGGTGGGGGGGGGAGCTGGGCCCGCGGGTGGAAGGAGGCGCGGGGGCACCGGGGAGGGGGGGAAACGGTGCCCGGGGCGGTGAGAGGAGGAGGAGGATTATTCTTATTATTATTATTATTATTTATTGTATGTTATTAGATTTTTTTTTACGGCCTAACATAAACAAAAAATTCTAATAACCAAAATTTAATATATTTAATAATAGCTACACTGTTATCATATAAACTCATATAAAAATTACATGACTTGGACAATAATTTTACTTAAAAATAAAATAAACTATGGGTATTTAAATATAAAATAAATTATGGTTTGATATCAATAAATTCACACTAAAATAATTATACCAAGGAAAATCAACATAATAACTGATATGAAAGGTTAAACATTCTTCAACAATACCTGCATAATATCAATGGTTTAACATACGCGAAAAAAACAAAAAAATTTTAAAACACTTTAATATATATATGCAAATTCATTCTAGCCATTATAAGAACATAAAGCTAAACAAAATATGATTAGTATACCTCTTGTGGAAATTATTTCACCAAAAGAAAACAATTTGAATAAGGAACAGCGAAAAGTAAACCTAAACTTCAACTTTTGTTTGGTCAAGCAAACTATGTAATATATTTCTGATTTTTGTTTGTGAAAAGTCTCTTTCTTTTTATGTGTATTTTTTCTTTTCACCCTTTTTCCTTCTTTTCTCTTCTGATCGTTCCCTTTTTATTTTACCTTTTCTGTCTTCTGATTTCTTTCTGATCTTGGCCTCTGTTTTTGTGCATAGTAGTACTAGTCAATGGGTGTACGTGTGTGTGAGTGGGGAAGTGGGGAATGGGGAGTGGATCGTGGGTCCTTTTTTTTTTAAATATTAAATATATATACAAAAATGATAATTAATAATTCTTATTGTATGAGTTAAATAAATAAATACAAAGCTAAATGGGTCGGTAATTAAAAAAAAAGGGAAAATAATTAAGGAAATATTGTTTATTAAATATAATGGAATATACTCTACATATATATATATTTATAATATTTATATATATATATTATTTTTTATTTTTTGAACAATCAAAAATAAAATATCTATTAAAAATTAGGTTTATGTTGTTTATATTCTTATATCTTTTAAAAAAACTTAATGAAAATAATAAATAAAAATAAATAAAAATTTAAAAATACATTTAATTTAAGATGATAAAAATTATTTATGCTCTAAAATGGTGTTTTAAAAGTTAAATTCGGTAAAATGACGTTTGTCTTCAGTTGCCCTTTTTGATGTGAAAACACGAAGAGTTTTTCGACAAAGAAGTAGACAAAGGGGTGACAGTTGTTGATCGACTTTAATTTGAAAGACCAAAATTTGTTGCGACCGAGTCCGTTGTTTGGAATCCTACATATCCCGGGTGATAAGGGAATCAAGCCACTTGTAGTATTGAGGAGATAAAGGATGAGTTGGAAGCTTAAGTGAGGTTTTCTATCGAGGCTCCAGATCGCGGCTCTTACCCTTACATAAAAATTTTGAAAATTATTAGTCAACGAAAACAAATGTACAAAACTTCCATCCACGCAGATTTCTTGAATCTTCCTTGAATTTTGACTTTAAGATATCACCTTGATTTTTGAGTGAATATCTTAACTTAGAATGGAATGGAGGCTGAAATGAAACTTAGACGGACCTTTTGACATCTTCAAATGATAATTTGAAAAAGCTCGTGAATGAATGCGGTTTTTTGATCAAAAAGTTGACTAGCAAAAGGATGTGTGGAAATCGGTTGCTAAATGCATTGAGAAGTAATTCTAACCATCATGGAATTGATTTTCTAAAAAATTTGAAACTTGTTCTGAATGTTCAAATCAAGGTCTCGCTTGAAGAAAACTGGAGAACCACACAAACAAAAAAATAAATAAAATTGTGCCCAGTATTCACTGGGGAAAATTTTGTGAGTTATAGAAAATATAATATAAAAACAGAAAACTTCGGCTAGGAAGGTTATTTTAGGAGAAAATAAAAACTAAAAAATCTAGGACTCGGAAGTGTTCATCCTATGAGAAAGTAATCTAATCCCATTATTAGGAGGGTCTGATAGTACATTATCAGGAGATCCTTCTAGTCCCATTAGTCAGGAGGGTCCTACTAGCCAATTATCCAGGAGGGTCCTGCCTATCCCATTATCCAGGAGTCATGCTAGTTCCCATTATCCAGGATGGTCCTGTTTAGTCCCCATTATCAAGGAGGGTCCTGTAGCGCCCATATCTAGGAGGGGGTCCTTGCTAGTCCCATTATCCAGGAGGTCCTGCTACCCCATTATTCAGGAGGGTCCTGCTTACGTCCCATTATCCAGGAGGTCCTGCTACTCCCATTATCAGGAGGGTCCTGTTAGTCCCATTATACCAGGAGGGTCATGCTATTCCCATTATCCAAGAGGGTCCTGCTAGTCCATTGATCCAGGAGGGTCTTGCTAATTTCCAATCCAGGGAGGGTTCTGATAATAAAATTTTTTCAACAACTAATAATACCAACGGCATTATGAATGCTATCTTCATTATTTGGAAGTTCCTCAAGCGAGAAAATAATAAATAAATTAAAATATTCCAACATTCAAGTAATTGCTATTGATAAATATTAGCCCAACTTTCATTATAATATTCCACAAGTCCTATTGTAGGGTTTCCATTGCGCTCGCGGCAGACTAAGTAAACATCTTAGGTTCCTCGAATCCTCAATCTTGGAAAAAAATTGTGCCCTGATTCAACAAAAGAAAATTTGTGAGTCAAAAGGTGGTAGTTGGTTTGTGGTTCCCATATGTCGACAAGGGCGGCTCTCAAAAATGACTTTGGTTGTTTCCAAAAGTCTCAATACTTCTTACTGATTTAATTGTACTTTCATCCTATTTTGCTATTATTTGCGACCGTAAAAAAAAAAAAATCAATGTCTTATCTCATACCACTCATTGTTTAGCCTTATGAATCAAGCGAATTTTGAATTCAACACTTGAAGAAAGATATAAAACTTAGTGCAGGATGTTCGCCTAGACCCATTTAGAGACTTGGTAGTGAGTCTTGAAATTCATTCTAGTTTTTTGACAAAGACTCGACCAAATCCACTACAAAAAAAAAAGTGACGAAAAGTATAAGAAAATTACCAAAGTAGACGAGAATAAAAGAAAAGATTGATTGACGCCTCTTTTTTTTAGTAAGAAAGAGAAGAAAAAAAACTTATCTGAGTGTGGGAGCCGAGTTACTGATCATTGCCATGCAATTTGAATTGATCCCAGACTTGTCTATCACAATCTATTCATCAAACCACTATTGATCATTCAATTTGATATGGAATCCCGACACTGAATGAAGCCATAAATAATGGAACTTTATACACTTTGTGATATTCACGAAGGCTTGCCGCTAAACTCCTATCATGTCATTGCTCGCTCACGCCCGCCTGATGGGGCATGTCAGATTTTCACCAATAAGGCCTATTATATTCAACTCCTCCCTTTTCGCCTTACGGTGCCCACTGAGGGTTTTCACCAATAAGACTCTCTCATTTTTATTTCTTTTTACTCCATTTGTCTTATGGTGCCCATTCAGGATTTTTACCTCCTAACCAATTTATTCTGAACTATCAAGGGTTGATGAAAGAATTTTTTTTTTTGACTTTAGATGATTGGGTTGATTTTTTGGAGCTTTGAGAATGAGAGATCGAATGATAAAAACAAAGAACTTTTAGCACCAATATTACTACAATATGATTTTTGGTTTGTATTTGGTTGAACCAACCCAATATTAGGGCTTGCCTAAGTATCTTGCCGAACAAGACTCAAGGTCAAACGTAGTTAAGGCAATTTTTTTTTGAAGAAAAGTCAAGGACACGCATAACCAAGAGATCCTATTGAAATCACCCTTGGGAAATTCGAGCTACAAACATAAGGGGTTTTAATGTCGAAACTCAATTTCATATGTAATATAGGATTCACCGCATCAGCATTGACGACCGTTTCTGTCACTGGGCCCTCTATTATCTGCTAAGTAAGAGCACCATTGGGTAGTCACCTTTTTAACAAGAATGGTCCTTCAATTTGGCAGAAATTGCCATTTGGTTTCAGCTGATGTGGCAAATGAGGTACCTCAACACTAATTGACCCTCTTCAAAATGTCTGGGACGTACCTTTTTGTTTATGCCGTGCCACGTTCTTTCTGATATAATGTCCATGACATAATGATGTCAGGGACAGCTTCCATCAACAACTTATTGCCTCTACGAGTTTGATCACTCATCATCATCAATTTACCTCTACAATAATTCATAAAGATGGATTCAATCTCTGCAGGTAGAACTGGCCTCAGTACCCGGTATACAAGTGAATATGGCAAAGTAAGAGCTAATGATGGAGGACTGTAGTGCGATACCAACAAAGCAAAAGGAAATTTCATGCATTGTCGAGAAACTTGCACCATCTTACGAAGTATTTTTTTTTTGCTTTTTTTATATTTTTGTTAGAAGCTTCACACACCCAGTTTGACTTGGGTGATTAGGACTCGAATTCGCTGCTCAATCTCTAAATTGGTGGCATACCTCTTGCATTAAGTGGCTGTTGAGATTCGCCGGCGTTATCAGTTATAATCACCTTTGGAAATCAAATCTACAGATGATGTGGAAATGGATGACATCCACCACGACCTTCTTCGTCACTGACTTGAAAGTTAAAGCTTCCACCACGTTGTAAAATAAATCAATAGCCACCAAGATGAACTGTGGACCATTCGATGCTTTTGGTTCTATCCGGTCCAATCCATTCCATTCCCCACGCCACGAAAGGGCTATGGATCAGACAAAATTGGATGCCAACTCAGAGAGGGAGAATGTATTCAATAATAACCAGTATTGACATTCATGACATTTACAAACAAATCGTATGGAATTCCCGGCTCCATGGTGAGCCAATAATATCTGCTCGAAGTATCTTCTGAGCCTAGTAGAACAATCCATTCATATGAGTGTCCACAACTCCTGAGTGTATTCAATATGATGTCGAAAGCCTATTGAGCATTTAAACACCTTAGAAGACCTTAAATCGGTGTCTTCTGTACAGTCTGCTCCGCTTCAAGAAAAAAACCCTTGCTGTCGTCAAATAGTCCTTTTTTGATTACTAGTTCACTCGACGGACATTCTCCAGGACTGAAAGATATGTTTGAATCATGAAACCAAGGCTTACCATCAAATTCCTCATATATCATGTTGCAATAAGCATGTGATCACGAATTTGATGTATACGGGTCGATATGAGATTCATCAGGGGTGTTGGAGATCGAAGATAGAGTGGCCAATGCATCTCCAATCATTGTGCATTCTGGAATTGTCTAAACTTTATCGACACGAATCGTTGACCAAAGACCTTGTAAAAACAATGTGATAGGTATGAGCTTGGGTCTCGAGTTTCCCATTCTCATTGAATTTGATGAAATAGTAAATCTGAGTCTCCCTTAACACTAACAATATTGGATTGCCCAGTCAACAGCTAACCTTAGACCAAATGCAAGCCTCTATCAACAAATCTATTATTAGTACATTAGAATCAACATAAAGTTGGGTTGATTATAGTAAGATTTCCTCTGATCAACATAAGCAAACTCTATTCCAAACTCCTTTACTGTTTGAGGCACCATAAAAGTTTAACTTCCAACCTTGATGTTATAGGGAATCACTTCACCGCTACAAGATATCTCTTCACTGAAAATAGGTTTTAAGTGGTTCATATTCTTTCATCAATAGGGTTTTTCTCTGCCAATGATCTGCCAAGCTTGAGCTTTCATTCGGCCGCGTTATCTAGATAATGTCAAAAATCTGGAGCAATATTGCCTCGCAAGCTGACTGTGGGCATGGACTTTGAAAAATATATTTCAACGGATTCCATACGAGAGTGAGATAAGTAGTTGTAAGATGAAAGGATAATGTTTCAACTTCTGTTTACCAAAGTTAGGGCACAACACGTTCTTTCAAGAAGGGTGTACTTGCTCGTAAACGGCATAACTTCTGCGGAGGGATAAAATAAATGGCCGCTCATTTTCTTCCCAGTGTCATCATTGCAGACCCAGTACCCCAACCAAAGAATATCCAGTATGACATAACAATATCCAAAGGTCTTACCGGCTCGGGGGGAAAAAACACAAGGGAGTCGATAGGTAATTCTTAATTCTTTCCAAAAGATTCCGACATTATTCGGTCCAATCGATGTGGCATTCTTTTCAACAACTTAAAGATAGGCTCAGAAGTTGTTGTGAGTTGAGAATGAATCTGCTGATGTAGGTCAACCTTCCAGACGGATCATAACCTCAGTTTTGGTCGTTGGACGGTGGCATTCTTGGAATTGCCTTTTACTTTTGAAGGAACCAACTCGATACCCTCTCATTGCCTATAAACCCCAAAAGACCCGATGGTACTCCAAATACAATTTTGCCAGGATTCATCTTGCGATTTACTGCGGAGCCTTCGAAGACTCTCCTCAAGTCTTTCAAAGATCTGACTGTTTTTTAGATTTAATGATAACCATCCATCCACATCATAAACTCATTTCTCATGCATTCATATCTGTGAAAACATGGTTGTCATTGCTCTCATATAGTGCCCCTGCATTTTTTTAATATAAAATGACATAAGCCCCAACGTAACAAATCGTACCCATGGAGTGATAAATGATGTGTTTCCTACATCTTAATCATCCATTAAATCATCTGATGGTAGCCCCAGCCGCATAAACAATCCCCAAAAGATGAACCTCATGTTTAGATAAATATCCAATTAAAATAGGGATGTTAGGAAGGGAAAAATCTTTTGGCGTGCCTATTCAAATCACGATTAATCGAACACATTCAAACCTTTGCCGTATTTCTTAGGGACGGTTACGGATATTGAGCCTAACCAAGAAAGGGATATTGAGAGACTTGAATGACTTTGGCCTCAAGTTGTTTTGTGATCTCCTCTGTTAATAATTACAATCATGTAGGTTTGGGGTTTTTCTCAAACTTTGCTTTATCGGAGGAAAATTCGCGATCAATTGGCAACTTGTGAAACAAACCATGTCAGTGCCTTAATCAAAGGCATGTCCATCATACGTAAAAACATATTTAATCAAAACAGGGCATGGATTCTATCGTCTTTTGATGTCGAACAGGTACACTTTATCTTAGTCTCCTTATAAATTTTCTGCTCCCCCAAATTACGTCTCAGTTTCACTCATGTGTGGATTGACTTATTTTCAAATGATTGAAATCCTCCTTACTTTTCAAATTTAAAACTTTTCGTCTTCATCATCATCAATTTTTGACTGATTATTTCAATAATTAGGTCACAGATTAGATGGAGATATTAAGATTGGGAAAAAATTTTTTGCATGCATGTCATATCACGAGAATAGACATAGAAAGAACTATATAAAGAAATCAGAAAAATATATTAGACTCAAATAAATATGCAATTACATCCTATTGAAAATGGAATAGAATGTTTGAAATAAAACGACAAGATAATCCGAATTACAATCTTCATGAAGGGATGGACAAAAGAAAAAACAAGACAGGACTACCAAGACTCGTCTTTAATGGGAGAGGGATGGCCTCCCATTGTTTAGCTTGACATCCAGGACCATGGAATTGCACACTCTGGCGCTAGTGCTTATCCGAGTCCACCATATCAACCTCGAAAAATAAATTTGAAAATAGTTGATCATTTCTTCGCTAACTTTCCTCAGTGGCTCGTGGAAAGATGAGTGATAGATTCTGTTGCGCGGGCTGGCTTTGATGAAAAGATTGTAGATTGGTTGTATAGGCTTGGACAAGGTGACCATACACTCTCTTCTGCTCTTTGCCTTCATTTTGTCCTCGACTCTAGGTTGGAACCTAAGCCAAAAGTATCGATGCTCTTTCGTAGGTACTTCACGGATAAGCTCTTCCTTGCAAGCAGATTTCTAAGCCTTTACCCGGCTCAAAAAACCCATGTTGTCAGCAATTCATACACCCCACTTACAGGACGCAATGCGGACCTATTGGTTGTGAAATGACACTCCCCTCGGGGACAGCTCAATAACCACTACCTAGAAGCTTGATAACTAGTGACTCATTCTCACTATCCGTTGATAAATGGGAGGAAGAGTCTTGTAGATTGACCATCCCCATCACCCACTGAACAATCACTTCTTGTCGGTCGTATTCAAACTTAATATTTGATGCAACGTTGAGGGATTGCTCCAGCCTTGTGCACCAATGGCCTCCTCAACATAGTGGTAGGCGCGTTGATATCAACACTTGAAAATCACAGTTGAAATCCACAGGCCCTTGGTTAGTACGAGCTCATCTCACCAATGACGTCTGTTGTTGACCCATCAAAAGCTCTAACATACATTGTTGGGTTGGACCCTTTCAGCCACTAACATTCATTTCTGTAGAGTGATAAAGACAAATATTTGCTCAACATCCTCCATCATTAGAACTCTGGTGACATATGAAAGCTCACACTTTACAGTGACTGTAGGCTTTGGTTATGTCATGTACCTTCTTTGGGGTAGTTCATCCTCTGAAAGGTGATGCCGGTTACCTCAAACAAAATTCTCCCAGATAATTCTTCTCCTAACGACTCACTGTAACTTTACTAGGAACATGTGTTCATTCAAATTTTCATAACAGCCCTTACGATGTTAATCATAATGTAGTCGAAAGACAATAAGAGATTGGGTTGGAGTTGCTTAATTGGTCCACCACGGATTAGTATGATAGTTTCATCTCCTAGGAATTCCTCTGCCTCTCCTTCAGTGACGGCTCTGATTTGTTATTGGTCATTTTAGTTTTCCATTCCATTGGGACATAAATCTACTGAAACGGGTATTCCTCCCACTTCATTCCATCAACTTATTCCCTTGTTGTCAGACAGTAGGTTGTAATTCCAGGGACAACAGATTTGCGGGTTAGTCATTGGGAGCAGGATACTGGCCTGATATCACAGGAGAAATATGGGCCCTTGCACGATCAAGATAGGTTTGTTTGAGCTTTTTTGGAACAAACGAATTTGGCCTTATCGGACTTGCCTAACATCTTCAAGGCTCATTTCACAGTAAAAAGGTTTTAAAATGGGTTTGTTTGAATGAATCACTTTTTCTAAAAACATTTTCCGCACCTGAAAGGCATAATTTTGTTAAATCAACACCAACATAATGACTTCTCAATTGCCAAGTTCCCACCCCTAAGGATTGGCTATACGGAGAGGCAAACTTCATGACCCTTCATAATTGCCAGCATGTTTGTTAGTATGCCTCGGCAATGGATTTTTGATGGATGAGGTTGGGTCCACTCGGACTTTCAATATATTCGATTAGAATCGATCCAATCCTGAATGACCCTTTTCAAATACCAAACATCTCTATATGTGCCCTGGAGGGCATTAGACAAGATGCGCAATGGTGGAGCATTAATCCAAATTTTCTCGGAGGGGGAGGATTCGACATCTTTCTCTCAATAGGACTCAAAACATTAATGTCCCTTAATTTTTGGAACAAAGCTGACATACGACTCCACAATGGGTGAACTCATCTTTAACGCCATTCCATTTTTGTATTGTGTCTAGGACGGAAAGGAATTCTAGCAGTAGTTTGATGAACTTGTGGGGGTGGTGGATGATTTTGTGGAGTTGGTGCACGCCATTGTGATAAGAAGGGGGTGCAATTGGTTGTGCTAAAAACATGATATGGAGTGGTATGGGACAGTATGGTGGAGATTGGAAGGGAAAAAATAGGGTTGTGCGGGAATTACCTAGAAACACGAGTCCTAGGCGCTGTGATACCAGTCGGCCACAGTCCTCACTTCTCTTCTTCCCTCCCATATTTCCAGAACCATTTGAAGCACTTGTGTTGTGGACTTTAAGGCAGCTGACTTAACAATTCTTTCCAGATTTTGAGTAATTTTACACCCTTCTCTCTACCTTAAAACTAGCGAATGTTCTCCCTACGGCAGACAAGCAGGTAGTGAAATTAGTAATCAGGTTCTTGCGCCGGAGAAAAACATCATCATCTCTGACTCCTTCATCGGGGTTAAACCCTAGCCAGTTGTTACTCCATCTTGACTAGCATATCAAGAAAATTTTCTGTGGTCTTTTTCTCATGTTGGCTAACGGAGGAGCGATCTGGAACAATGTCAACTGTATAGTGGAATTGTTGTACAATAATATCGAGCCAAATCATCCTATGTGGCCAGTTGGTGATATCCTGATCTATGAACCATTCAGATGCAACTCCTAATCTACAAGCTTCCCAAAATAGGGCCATAAGTAACTATTCTTTGCCTTCTGCACCCTCATTGGGTGTGCAATATCTTTTTAGATGAGCCATGGGGCTCCGGGACAATCATATTTTTCAAACTTTGGATTTTAAAACCCGCGCTGCAATGTGGACATGAGGAAACATACACAACATAGTCAATAAACGAGATCCGTTCTGGCTTTCTAGTCCTGCTATCTCTATACTCTGTTCCAAATTTCTTCATTTTCTTAGTCATTTCGTCATTTCCCTCATTCTTGACCATCCGCTCAATTTCGAAGGAGGAACTATATTGATGAATTTTTTTTTTTGTTTCTGGGGATAAGAGCTTGGAATTTGAATGGCTCGTCAAGACGGTAACTCTGATCACACAGAACTTTGGGTGGCCCCCTTCCCCCGTCCCCCCCCCCAAATACCCCACCAAAGCTCCCGCAAAATTGTCACCATATTCGACTCACCTCACCCCTCTGACCTCTGCAACCCCTCACCCTCCGCTACTCCTCCCTTCAAGTGTGGTCCCCGCCTCTATCACCTTGACCCCTGCCCCATACACTCCAACACGAACCCAGAGCCTTTCTCTTACTCATCGTCTCTGCCAACACCCTCACTGTGTGCCCCCCACTCCCCGGTATTTTCAACCAAACTCCTGTTATCATCTCCATCTGTCCTCTCCTCACCCTTCGATCACCACACACCAATACCTCACGCTAACTCCCCAAGCCCCCCCCGCACCCCTATCACATATTACACCTCCCCCATTTCAAACCTTATCACCACGCCCCACCTACAACATCTTTAACCATATATACTCTTGTCCTTACACATCACTCGTCTCAATCCCGCAAACATCCAACCCATACCGTTATCTCAATACACCCCTGAACACCAGCCAAGCTACTTTGACCCCCGACTCAATACGCCTTTTACACCGTCCTCCCCTCAACCCTGTTCTACCGACAACGCAACCTCTATAGACTTACCATCCTTATCCCAATTCCTTCTCACGTTATCCTAACCCTCGGAATCCGCTACTTAATATCCCCTCCCCTCTCTTTTCGCAACACTCCGACGCGCCCACTAACTTCGCTTCCCTCCTACCCATCTATTTCCCTCCAACACCTCCTATCTGTCCCCCTCACCTCTCCTACAAACATTATTACCCAATCCTAGTTTCCCCCTCACTCAAACATACCCGCAGCCCCCTTTATCCCCACTCTCCTACTCATGTCAGTATTGCCCCCCACGAGGCGCCAAGTCCCCTTCTTACAACTTACGTCTCTCAACTTTCCTAACCGCAGAATAATTCTTTCCCTCCCACTCCCCAACTCACCCTAACCCAATACCATTTTACCTGACTGTCCTATTTCGGTCCGCTGTCTACTACCCCTCACTCCACCTTCCCAAGCATAGCTGTTGGATTTGTGCACCATCGTTGGCTGCAAGATGCTGTTAGTCGGGGGGGCAGATGACACAAGAGTGGAATTATTATCACAGCGTGTGTATTCGAAGGGGCGCACCATAGAAGTTCGCGACATGGAATGTGTTAGCATCGGGGCTTGAATCAAGGGGGATAATCGGACTCGCTTGGTCGACACCTGGATAGGAGTGGACATATTTGTTTAATTAAAAAAATTCTCGAATTGAAGACGGTGGAGGTGTCCACTCATCCAAGCTCGTATATCTCTGCAATTTGTTGTTGTAGGCCAACTTATCTCTTCTGTTTCCCTGTTCTGGTGAAAGTCATCGGTTCTTGGATCTCCTCATAAGTGTCTGATCAATTTTCGTATTTGGGGGCCATTTTCGTTCACTTTCGATCTTGTTGTAAGGATGTGATGCAGTGTAACCACCAACCAACTACCTTTAGCTAGTATGGCTTCTCTCTTTCTCTCTCTATTCTTCGCCTCTCTCTATGAAAGAGTACAAACGATTAGTGTTTACGAAATTATGCACATTGTATCCACCATATATACTTCTATATGGGGACTTATGTTTCCTCCCGGCTCACCTAGGCATTCTTCTCTCATTAATTTTTATATTTTATATTATTATTTATTTATTTACTTATTGATTATTTATTTATTTATGATATTTATTATCATTATGATTATCATTTTTTAGGAAAGAAGAAAGAAAAAAAGAAAATAAATAATAATAATAATAATAATAATAAGAATAATTAATTTGGATCGAACCCCCTGGTTCCTACGTATCTTTTGGCCCCATGAATCAGATCTTGATAGTTCGAGAAAAATATTAATAATATTTTTTTTTTGGCATGACATATGCACTAAGGTGACCGAAAGCAAATCTGGTCATCATTTTTCAAACTATTTTAACAACAACGGGGATTTGATAAAAAAAGAAGTACTTAGGAATTAGATAGACTCTAATGAAAATAAAATAACCTAAACGGTAAAGAAAGAGAAAAAAAATAAAAAAAATAATAATTAAAAATAAAATGAAAAATCACTACTAAGAAAATAGACTTGAAAAGAAACTGAATCCTCGAATCTCAAATCATCCTCCAAGACCCTTATAAATCTCCGCCAACGCTTTCCGGTTAGATATGAAGCCAAAGCCCGGGGCCTGTCGGCCCCCAAATCTCTGGGATGGTTGTAAATATATAGCATAAACATTGTTGAGTTTATCCCTTGAGTTGCAGTATTCGGTCTCTGGTTCATCCATATTGTATAACAATTATTGTACCAGTGGTGGCAGGAGTATTGCCTTCTGCGTCAAAATTTTCCCCTTTGTTCTTGGAGCTCTTCAATTGAAGTGGAGTGCATCTCGCTCGGCTATACTTTGCATCTCTCAATCTCACAATGGCTGATAAAGCCACTGAAACGCTTGCATTTACTCTTTCCGGTCCATAGAGGCTTTAACTTGAGTTGGAGTCTAGACTGTGGCAGCCTTAAGTGGCTTTTCTTTCTTATACTCATCTCTGTTGCTCCATAGCGCCTGTGGCAATCCCAAGTATTCCTTGTAAGGTATAGAATGGTTTAGAGACGGTGTTTCTTACTATAACTTCAAATATCGACATCACATTGGGCCAACTCCTCTTAGCGTCTTTTTCAAGTTCATTACTTAGGATATCCAGAGTGATTTGTAGCTTTTTTCGACTTTGAGGCGAGCTTGCTGAATCTAACCTCAATTTGCTTCTCGATCTATAGGCCTTTTATTTACCCTTCATGGCATAAACATAGGAAGGGGCTGATCATGAACCCAAGTCTAAGTATGCTTGGTCCACCTCGCTCTATTGTGCGATTCTTCACCATATCGTGGGGCTATGGAGTATGATTCCCCCAATCTTAAATATCTTGATTGCCTTAAAGGTTCTTGGGATTGAACTCATACATGAATTCACTCAATCTCAATTAGGCGATTAGAAACGGCGTAGCCCAAGTTTGCGCTTGATGTCTAAGTGGCAATGTAAGGTTGGACACCTCGAAGACCAATTAGGACAATGATGACGAAAAAGTAGAAATGTTATATCACCTCGCGATGAACCAGATAATTCCACACAATATAGTGGTCAGCAGTAGATATTGTTGTGTTCCTCCACGCTTCAATACCCTTAGGAAAACTTATGATCTGTTGATTCTTTCTTTGTGGCCTCCCACACTAACTAACATTCATATCTACTTCTTAAAGTCCACTGCCTAAGGGTGATGACGAATGTGTTCAATCATCCATAGTTTGTAATAACATATTGCATCCCTCAAATTAGTCTTTTCCATCCTTACAAATAGTTTGATTAAGGCACGATAGATGTCTGCCAGAAATCATTGGTACGAGGCGTGATATGGCTTTTTATCAAAGCTGTAATGACGAGATTAAGTTCATGCTAATCTTTCTCCCTTTTTGGGAAAATACCATGATCCCCAAAAAAAAGCCACATGGACGGACATCATAACTGTCTGCTCCCAGGTCAGACGGACACCCATTATTACGGGTGTAGTTTCATTTTATACAATTCGAATCATCAGTTTTGCCCAATCTTTTGTACAAAAAAATTCTCACAGAACCCATTCAGTAACGAGACACCATCAATATCATTCTCATTTACATGCAGTAAATCAGAAGAAACTCCTCCCATTAATATGTTTTGGTATCATAGGATCTCTTGGAAGATGTTACCCTTTCCAATGAATGCCCTTATCTCCTCAGGTGGGGGGGTGAGTTTCAAAACCAGAAAAATGGGAATAATTCATAACGGGTC